>CM060942.1:655664783-656264783 GCA_030765085.1 Allium cepa
CTGTAGTCTGGCTACAGTGTTACCTTGAGAATTTAATTGATTTGAATCTCTAAAATATGACTTGATTTATAATATATAGATATATGATTTATATTTGATTTGACATATTATGTACATATATTTATTTATCTCTAAATGGTTTGAAGGGAATCAGAAGTTTAATTCTTAAATTTTATCTTGAAGAATAATTTCAATTATAGAAAGAAAATCAAAATTTTGAATAAATGATTCAAACTTGAGATAATTGAATTTGAAAGTTTTATTTGTATAATACTCAATTGCATTTCAATATAACTTACCTTGGTTTTCAAAAGTTAACAATGTAATCGGATAATATACAATGTAAAAAGATTTTATAAATAAAATTTCAGTGGTTATATTAAACGTTATACACTTAAATTCTAGTTATAAAAAGATTAACAGAGGTAAATAGAATAAAAGGGTAATGGAATAATTTACAATATAAAATGATGTTAAAGGAACTAAGAATAAATTTAAGCAGTTGTAATAAGTGTAAACATATTTAACATAGATGATAAAAATATATTAAGAGAAATAAATTTAATTATAGTTAGGAATAAAGAAGAAATTAATTTATTGAACACATTTTTTAGTATAATAAATGATTTTCAAACTTATGATTTTAGAAATTTTTATTTTAAGATAATTGGAAGATGAAGTAATGAAATTTTAAATAGTTAAATTTAACTTAAGTGAAATTAAATAGATGAAATCAATTATTAATTCAAAATAGAATTTGTATGGTTTAGATTAATGATTCTATTTTGAGTTTCAATTTAGTTTTCTTTCAGGCTGTTTCTATTCCCCTACCCTCTTCCTTTTCGAGGATGGAAAGTTTTGACTGGGGGAGAGCATAACGACCCATGAATTTTTAATAATTAAAATTGTTAAATTGATAAAATTTTGGTAATTTAATATGAAGAAAAATAAATTTTGTAATAAAATAAGGAAGGAATGTTAAAGTGGAAATGCATATTTTATTCATAAGGCGATATAAAAGAATGAAACTTATCTAAATGAATTTATTTGAGGATTCAATCATAATAAATAAACACATTTAACAAATTCAATATAATTAAGAACAACTGTTAATACAAAGGAAAGAAATTAATTAAATCCATCGGGTCATTGCTTGATTTCTTGCCTTTTTCTACATGACCTCTTTATTTCTTGCTTTAGCCATACAAACTCTATTGCTAGCCATGTATTTCTCATTTTCAAATCATGTACAAGAAGATTTATTTCTCATTTCAAAACTCCTCATTTTCATTTGCATTTAACAATAAAACATATATACGTTTCTTTCTCCTTAACTTATGCCTTTTCTGTTTCTTAGCATTTACTCTCACTTTGCTTGCCATCCAAACCATCTATATATCAACCCAAAATTTTTAATAAATGTTATATTTATTTAATTTAGATAATTTTGTTATTTAAAACTTAAATTTTGTTGTGGATTAGAATTCCACACATGAATTAATGGAATATTTTCCGAAAATGTGAATTTTGTCAATATGGTCAAACTTTGACTTTTAAATTTAGAAATTTAAAAGTTTCAAAATTTAAATTTTATCTTTTATTTTGAAAGTAAATAAAATTTTAAGAATACTATTTTTCGTTTCGTTGAAATCTGATTTATAATGTGAAAGTTATGACTTTTTAACTATTGTGTGTAATTTGTTGTATTTAACAAAGTTGTTTACTTTAAATTATATAAATAATATTTTATTTGGTCATGTAATGTTCTAATTTATGTTTTCAGGGGTAAAATAACTTGTTTTGTATATAATTTGGTTTTAAAATATTTTTAAAAGTGTAATTGACATTTTCCAGCGTCAGTTGTATTTTGTTTACAATTTCTAATTTCCAACTTCAATTGATTTAAGAAATTCTTTATTTATCTATATATTTTTTAAGAAATTATTTTATTCTCGTTCTCACTTTATTTTATTTCTCAAAGATTTATTTTAAACCACTTTTAAGAAGAGTTGTAATTACCCAAAGTTAAGTGGATTATGTTTGCAATTTTCTTAAACTAGTTTCAATAAATTAAGCTATTTTCTTTATTTGTCTTTCTATTTTCATAAAATATAATTAGTTATTTATTTTTCACTTTATTTCATTTTTTTATTTTATTCACTGATTTTTATTTGTTTTAAAGTGTGGTAGAATTTTTTTCCAAAGCTAGTGGTATTGTGTGTAAATTTTTAAGCCTTGTTTCAATTTAATAAACTATTTCTTTAATTCTTTTCCATTTTTTTCTTGAAATCATTTATTTATTTCCTACCTTAACTTATTCCTCAAAATCCATAGCCGTTCCTTACATGTAGCCTATCAATTCACGTGAAGATAGGAAGAGTTCTCATTTTCCACTTATTCTTTTTATTAAACAGGAATCAAATCCTTTCATTTTCTCTTACCTCTTTAAACATTGATTACTTGACCGTTTCTTCCACTTGATTGCCATGAGTTTTCTCACTTTATTTCTCACGCAAAAACATCTCCTCTCATTTTTATTTCTCATGGCTAGGAATATTGTAATGGCCTCCTCTTTTTTTCTACTTTTTTCTTCCTCCAAACTTTTATTTAAACTGTATGTACAACATCTGTTCCGCTTTTGTTTTTTTTAAATTGTTTATAAACTTTTAAATTAAGTAATAAATATTGTGTAAAAAGAAATAAAATTTTATGTTCTTTTATACGTATATACATCAGTTTCTTAGTTAAATGATAAATAAATCAAATGAATGTAAACAAATCAAATTTAAAATTTAGTAATAAATAGTGTATAAATAAGCTATTTAATTACACGTTTTAAATTGGTACGTTTATATCCATTCTCGTTTTATTTAGTTGGCGTTAAATGGGGCGTTATCTGTTGAAATATTCTATAGTGTGTATTTTACTAAATATATAAGAAGCGAATAAATAAGAAACGAATAAAATTTTAATACGTTACTTTTGTTATAAATTTGGGCGTATGTTTCGATTAATTATTGCATCTATAATACGCGCTCATTAATTTCTTACCACAGCTAATAAAAATCAATTCAAATCGTGCCTTACCATTCGCGTGTAAAAATATTCCCTTTCCATTGCTTCCTTATATTTAATAGGAATAAATGCCTTATTTCATCTTACCGTTTCAAACACAGATTACTTGCCTTGTCATTCGCGTGCGTAGATATCTTCCTTCCCTTTTTCTTCTTTGTAATTGATAGTAATAAATTCCCATAGCTGTTTCAAAAATCAAATTGTATTTTCTTGCCTTTTTTCACCTAATCAATGCAAATACCTCCCTCTTAAATACAAGTCACATACAAAAATCCATCACCACATCAAATTGTTTTCATCCTTCACTTGCGTGAGCTCTCTGCTTCAGGTAATGGCTGCAAAAAATTTCTTCCTTCTTTTATTTATTTTCTTTCTTTTTCTTTTTTTTGTGTTTCTTTTGTCCATTGTTTTGCTACACCAAGTACTCGGCCCTCCACCACCTTTGAGTTTTAACCCTAGCCTAAATTTTCTAATTTCCCACTGCTTGCATGTTTTAGGCTATAAATAAAAAAATTATATATTAATGCATGCGCCACCTATGCATAATTAAATCTTAGCATATATAACTCAGCATCCCTCTGCGTACATGCTTCTCCTGCCTTGAATACGGTAAATAGCCGAGACTTGAGGTGTGGGTTAAATCGTGTGGTGAAGGGACCGAGTTATTGGTTAATCATATCATTTATTCAATCTAGCTTTACAGTTTTGCTTTATTAAATTTGATATGATCGTAATTGAATTCACGTATTTAGTTTTGTTTCAAGATTGAATCTGATCGTCGCCTCCGCTAAAATTTGATCGTGCCTTCTGTACGTTTGTTCCGGTGTGGATATCGTTTTGAATCAAACCTTCAGCATCGTAGAGGTGAGTATTCACGCCTGACAAACATACTTATAGATCTGCAAAATTAATAACAAGTGAAATTGTAGAATGAATAATTTTATTCTACTTACCTGTGATATAAAAATTTATGATGTTAGAACCCTGTTATAAAATTGTCACAACGTCCGTTATATTATCTGCTGTTATATTTTATGCTGTTTTACTGTTTATTTATTACTAATTATCGCACTACAAGTTCCCTGCAGAGTAGAAATCGCTTTGGGCTGAAATGATAGGCCTTAGCGATTTTTATTTATTTTATCTATTTTATTTATTTTAATTATCTATTTGACTTGGGATTGCGGGTTTGAAATGATAGAACCCGGGTTTCTTTGTAAATAACGGATTAAAATGATATATTATCCGTATCACTTGATCTAGGTTAGAAAATATTATATAGACCTGTGGTTATTATATATATATATATATATTTTTTCTGGAAATATTAAATATTTTTAAATTTGTATATTTTAATATTTTTTTAAAATTTGAATAAAAATGATTTTATAAGGTATAGTGATTTTGTACAAGTTAAATATATAAATAAATAAATGGTTAAGTTAGAATTTGAAGTATAAATTTATTTTGGAATTTGGATTTTTGTAAAGGAATGGAATTCAAGTTAAGTAAATAAATTATAATAAATATGATATGAATTTAAATTTAAATAAATTAATATGGTGTTATTTAAATTTTGTATGAATTAAATGGTTAAATAAGTGAATACTTAAAAATGGAAGTTGAAATATAACTTAATTTAGAAATTGAAGTTGGTTTTAGAATAAAGGTAAGTTAAGAAATAAATTGGAAATTAAGTTATTTTTGAAATGGTAATTAAACTAATTGTTAAGTAAAATTTTATAGAAATTTGTGCACTTGATTTTTATAAGTAAAGCATAGAGAAGTATGATATTTATTTGCGAAATTTATTTTATAAAAATCGTAAATTATTGAGTAAATTAAATGACCATTTCAAAGTGGAAAATATGATTTTTATAAGTTAAATTGGTTTAAATTAAGGTTTAATTATTGCTGAAATTATATTGAAGTCTGAAATTTAATTTACTTAAATCTGTTGTAAAGGATATTACCGCACTTTGCAAGTGCCGTAGTTAATGCAAATGAACTAAGGCTAAACTTTTGGGATTTATATTGGATTGTGTATGAATAATAACTTCACCTTTAAATAGTTTAAAATGAAGTATTTTGATTGAAATATAAACTATTTTGGAATTTATAACCACGGGTAATAATAACGTTGGTTGTTAAAGAGACCGGGATCGGATATGGGCATACTCTCTGTCGACACCGAAAACCACTTTGTCAACCGTGTACGCGGTGGAGATACCAGAATGAAGTAGGATGGTGGCGACGTTCTATTGAGGTATGGTTGTGGAGCTGACTCCCGTGAGTTGGCATAAGGTGGCTAAAACAGGAGCGATTGACGGACTAATAAGGTAGCACCTTTGATCGGACGCACTTCTTCGTATGTCATTCTATTGCTTTGTGATTGTTTGGTGCGCACCTTTAATTTTGGGAGTGTTGTTCAAGGTGGACGGTAGTAGCAGCTATGCATTACCACCGGTCCGGATGCGTAATCGGTATATCTACCCTGGCATTGCCTAGTTGTGTCGTGTCACCTACCCCAGCTAGCCATTATACGAGTTTGGTTTTCTCCCGTAGCCCATGGAGTATTTAGGGTATCCTCCCGATCTGGAGATGCGCTGATACTGGATGGACTACTGGGACTATTATTATGTTAAGGGGGAGATTGGGTAACTCCTTAACGCTATTTAAAAGTAAGTTTATTTTACTATAGATACTATTATAATAGCGAAATATTACTACATAGTAAATAGTTTAATGGATCCTTAGAGGAGGGTGGTCCCAAATATCCTTTAAGTTACTTGCCTTTATATTACAGTTCACTTGAATTAGCTTACACTGTATAAGTATGTATGTCCTGACTCGAGTGTTTGTGTTTATTTCTCACGCTCGGGTCAGCTTGAGTATCAGTTCGGACTTTATTTCCTGGAGCTAGAACTGCTGGAGATCATCTTTATCAAGCTGCTGTCTATTTTTCTATTCAGTCTTTTATCTTAGCCTATGTAATCGAGACAAATGAATTTGTGATTTTCTATGGTTATTTCAAATTGTATTGGTTTTAAGACTATTTAATTCGTACTTATTTTGAGACTATGTGATAATGGCTTCATGAACTGCTATTTTCTCTACTTCTGCTGCATTTCTTACTTTGTGTCTGTGACCTGTGATTATTTATTTACTGTATATTCTGAGATTTGCCGAACATTATTTACAACGTGGTATTTTGAACAATTCAAGTCCGACATATGCGGATGCGAATGGTTGAAAATACCGGGTCGTTACACTATGGCTATGCCGAACACGAAAATGAGCATGAAGGCAACGTCGAACACAAAGACGAGCACGATGGTTGCGCCAAACACAAAGACGAATCCAAAGGTTATAACGGATAGGAAAGTGTAATATACTTTCAATTAGTAACTAAATGGACTTGGCCAAAGCATCCTATACCACCCAGAGAAATTCAAATATTCAGTAAGTGATCATAAACCCTACTTCAGAAGCAAGAAAATAATAATTATTACTATTTTAAAAATATTCAGTCGAACAAATCTAAGACTTAACCGATAAAGTAATACAAATATTCCATACCACTTTTATTGCTATATCGTTCCATTATATTTCTCATTCAAGTGAAATAATAGATTTATATAAGAAAAATATTTCCTTTGAGACCATTTGAAATATTGGTCTAATGACCATAAAAATTAATAATTTAAAACTATAATTATAAATAGATTTTGGAATCATAATTTCTATTAAACATAAATTAAAAAGTAGTTTGAAACTATATTTATTTTCAGAATAGATTTAAAATATGGTCTGATACAATAAATAAACTTTCTTTTGTAAGCTTCTAAAATTCAACATATATATATAACAGATATCAATAAAAACATGAAATTTCTCAAAACGAAATCTTTAAATTAAAGAATTAAAATCGTAGAAACATGAAAACATTAGAACGCATCAAATAGAGCAAAGATATGCAACGAACATACTGAAAACAAGGTGAGTAACATAGGGTAATTGGTTATGGGGAGAAGCAGGTACTTAGAGCATGCAGGCTCCAGGTGCATGACTGATCGACCAATGGCGAGACCTAGAGCTTGCATGCTCCAGGTCTTTGCTTCTCCACCGAGACCAGTTCGTACATATAGGCTTTCTTTGATTTCCTACAATAATACTTGACAAATTTCATCTAAATAACTTGCATGCAATGACAGGCATAGCATATATATGCAATACATAGCAATTTGGACAGGATTTTATCAAGTTTAACAAGAATTTCAACTAGTAGCAAGTAACTGAATTTATACTTTGCAATAACAAGCCTATAGCTAACCAAATCCACAAGCAACAACTCAACAACTGATTTTCAATTTATCACAGGAGGTGAGTTGAACTCACATTTTTTACTTTGATTTGCAGTTGATTGGAAGGCAGTGCCTATTACTCTTAGCTACAACCTCTAAGAACCTATGCAAGAAGGAGGAAGGACAACATATCTCAATTATAGAAATCACTGAAATAGTACTCCAAAATGGATGAGATTTGGTTTGAGACAACATACCTGATATTTATAACTTAATAAATATAGCAATTACTACTGAAATTAGTCAGGATTTAAAAATTTTGCTGGCTAATTATTAGAATGGAGTAGGAAGAAGAAGCTCATATCTTACTTGCTAAAAATGAGAAACTGCTGAAATGAACTTACAATTCATTTTAGTGATTGGTAATAGCTTTCTCATGTGGTATATGGGTCAAAAAAACCATTACTTTTTAAGTTCTGCAAGTTTATAAAAAACTATTACTTAAACTTCTTCACTTTATTATAATAAAAGATAATTTATGGTCATTACAATTTTACTCAACACTGCAAGCTCTAACCATCCATCTTATGCAATAAAATATGAATTTACCCATCTCATTAAATTTTCAATTAAGAATATATTTTCCATCAATTTTTAATTAATTGCAATAAATGGCTTTTTATGGCCAAATTTATTTTTTACATAACCAAGATTTTAGCAATGCAACAAATTTTACATACTAACTTTAAGTCCTACTAAATAAATAATACAAATCCATTTGTTATACCAAATAACAACAAATAGTCCCAATTTATTCCAATTAAAATTTTAAACAAATGGTTTTATTCTTGTTAACTCTTAATTAATTACGATAGGTGGTTACAAGTCACAAATTCAACTTTTATCTCTGTTTAATCCAATTAATCACATCTGCTAAACTTTAAACAAGAATTAGCGTAATCTATAAAACATAAAAAAAGTGTTTTCAAAAATTATTCTTTAACAAGTTTTAAAACAAGAATATACATCATCGGATTCCATTTATAAAATAATTCCTTAAATCCTCCATTAATAGAAAATATACATTACTGATTAACTCAACAAAACTTTCCTCTTTATTAATTTTAGAAATAAGCCCTGATACTTCTAAAATTATTATTTAACCTTTAAAAAAATTTAGCACACTGTTTTACACTAACACCATTTTTAATCCAAAATTTCTAGCTTATTAGAGATATCCCAAAAATCCAGTTATCCAACTCCTTTATTATTGAATTTTAAAACTTTATTTATTTTATTAAATGGAATAAAACCCCAGGATTGCTACAAACTCCCACCTTAAAGAAATTGCATCCATACAATCCTACCTCTAATTGAAGTCTATAACATAAATATTACTATGAATGTTTAATTTATTGCTAAAAAGTTGTATTGATTAACAATTATGCAGAAAAATTTATGAAGATATTCAAAATCATGAAAAACACTCCATTTGTTTTAACACATAAAATTCTTCCTTAATGATTTTCCAGTGTGGGTGGTCTCCCAACAAAATCATCTTGTATTTGAACTATGATATTTTTTAATCATTTTGCATGAATGATTATCTAGCTTACATCCCCTTCCAATTCCATAAATGCAAAAGTATAGAGATTTGTGAATCTATTTTCCCTCCATAATGCTCTCATTTTCTTTGGTTCCTTGGCTATTCTTTTTCTCAAATCTTAGTACAGATTATTACTTCAACTTATTCTCGGAGTATTAAATTCCACTAACTTCTATGAAATCCAAATTATAAAGTTCAGTCCTTAGTAATCAAATAATGATTTATTAAAGTTAAAAGGAGGTTCTTGGTTCTTAGCTTAATTTCAAAGCCTTATTTCTTCTAAAGCTTACTTTCCAAAATTATATTTTAAGAATTTCCTAATTTGAAGTATTTAGTTTGGATATATCTTTCTCTTAAGTAATATCCCTCTAAAATTTGCACTTACGGGATTTTTTACTCTAATTTAAAAATAAATTTTCACAAATTTCCATATTTCTTTCTCTTATGATTCCTCAAATAAATTTTTGAACACTAATGATATTTTAACTTAATTAAATTTTGATTGGAAGGAGATGGTTTAATTTAAGGTTCTTTCCTAGTTTGGATTTTATAATTTCATAAGGTAGATTAATTTTACCCCCAAATTCTTTTCTCAAAGACTTATTATTATTATTTATTGTAACGACCAGTAAATTTTAAATGGTTTTTATAATGTAACTAACTGAAATTTTTCTTGATATTTAATTATAAAATTTAGCAATGAAAAATTGATATTTGGAACGCGTCTATTTAAACATAGCAAATGGTAGATTTTCACTAGTAAATATGAATGTTAGTTCTGTTGTGTAATTTCAATTTCAAATTAAATCAGTTAAAATTGATGTAAATAAAATGTTTTCGAAATCTGAATATTTTTATATAATAAAAATATAAATCATTTTTTGAGTGAGACATCATAATTCATTTCGTCAAATTTGGACTTCTCTAGCCCCGTTTATCTTATTTTCGGCGTGTTAGTAGAAGTTTAGCAGTGAAATATTGACTTTTGATAGGATGATCACATCGCTGTTATCTATGTACCGTTCTGATAATCTCTCATGTTGATCTCTGTAGTATATTTCATTGTGTATTTCGAAGATCGAAACAAGGTGGAATCGACAAAACAATTTCCCGTTCAGTTCCATATTTGGGCTTTTGGGTTTCCTATGCCTTTCATCTATCTACCATGCAAACCAATAGCCACTAACGTTTATATTTCCAGAATTTAATTATCTTTTGGGCTTTCTGTTTTTCCAATGCCAAATTATTTTTGCTTTTGGCATCGGTTTCATTTTGAGAAATATAATATAACATTATAATACAAAAGGTTGCATTATTTCCTAGGAAACTGGTACGTTGTCTTTCTATTTGCTTTGAATCTGTTCATTCACCCTTTTCCTAATCTACTTCCTTTTCTCCTACTTTGTTTTCCTTTCAGTTGATAGCTCTTGAAAAAAAAAAATTGTTTTATAAAGTTTTAAATTGAACTACCTGCTCCTATTTTGTGCTTGCATTTCCACGTCTCCTTCTTGTATGCCACCTTCTCTATTTCTTCTCCACCTAACCTATGTCTCCATTCAACAAAGCACAGAACCCATGTTGTTCCATTTCATCGGTCACCTCACCTCCGAAAACTCACCACTCACCGACCCTCTCACTCCCATAATAGCATTTTTCCCGCGCTCGTGACCTAGTAGCAGTAGCCGCCTTTCACCAAACCTCTGCCACCGGCTTTCCCACCCATCACATGCACCTTCCACCACCCTAACTACCTTAACCACGTAGCCAACCCGAGGATGCCCCAACATCTTCCATGTGGACAAACTACATGACCCATCTATGGTCGATTTTCCCCTTACCATGCCGTGTTAGCCGCGACCACTACCCCTCATCAAAACCCAGCCTGTCTACGCCAAGCAAACCACGCTCGGCAAATACCCATCGACCAAGTCAGCCCTCCCACAATAGCACACGCATTTACTTCCACCAGCCTATGGCCGCACCAAACACCTCACCTTTTTCCACCTTCCAGGCCTCTCCACCTATGGTCGATCCGCCATCGACCTCTCTTCTCCCATCACCTCTCTCTCTCTCCCCTCGACCACCATTTGCTCGCAACTGCCAAGCCTTCCCTCCACCTTGATTAGCCCACGCTACTGCCCCTCGCCCTTGTCCACCAATACCTTCTTGTTTTCTTGTCCCCTTCACCTGCCTATTGCTTGTAATGTAAGTTATGACCTCTTTTCTTGTATATGTACATATTTCTGGTATTTGCGGTTCTATATATATTCATTTTTTTTTTGAACTGGTACTTTATATACAACAAATCAATGGGACAACATATCCCATGTCAGATAAACGTTCGAAAGCAAGTTTCGAACTTGTGACGTCCTGCACCAAGCCGAATCAATTAACCACTTGCGGTTCTATATATATTCATGTTTACATAAATTTTGTTATACATATATATGTGTTTGTGTGTGAAGAATATTTATAATATGTTTAAAGTGTTATAATATATAGTGTTTGTATATGTATGTTAGTCTATATATATATATATATATGTATGTATGTATGTATGTATGTATGATCTGTTAGGTTTTATCGTATAAGTTTATAATAGTTTACATTTAAAATCTGCTATTTACAGTATAATGTAATATGTTAGTATAGAAATATCTTAATAACATACATTTCTAAAGTATATAATATAAAATGTATTTGTTTGTATAATATAAAGTATATTCGTTTTGGAAACATATATATTTAATACCGAAATGATTTGATATGTAAGTTTAGTTTATATATTAGTTTATATATCAATATATATATATATATTTACATATATATGAGCTTTATAGACATTGATTCTTAAATTATATATACAAATATATAAAGTTGTTTATAATGAATAAGTTATATTAGTTTGTATATCGGACCTGTTAAGTTATATATAAGTTTATATGAGTTTGTTTCATCTGTGCAGTTGTTTTCATTTTTCAGAAGCTTACATACACATTTGAAGATATACATATATAGATGTATTTTTATAAAGGTTTCACATTGAATAGGTGTTTAAATTTATTTCAAGCTATAAGGGACTTTGAAAGGAAATAGATGTAGAAATGTATATATATATAATATACACCATATAAGATATATATGTGTATATATATATATATAATATATTCGATTCAGTTTATATCAAGCCAGTTTTGATTTGTTTTCCCATCTATTCCAGACTTCCAGCTTTGCTTTGATTGTCGAATTCATGTTTATCGTACTTTACTTTGGAAATTGTTGCTCGGATTAGCAGCCCAATCAGCTATCAAATTTCTCTAGCCTCAATGGTGAACAATCACTCACGATTAACATTCTTATATTTAATAAATTTAATTCACATTGAAATGACAATTGAAATATGCTGTTAAATTCAAACTGTTAATTATTTAATTGTAATATATGATATGCCATTGTCTGTAATAATTCACCTGTAACATCTAACACCATAATCTGTTATTTATATTATAATTAATTTGTTACTGATGATATATGCCTGTTGTTGATATGTTATATTATTATCACATTTGTTCTCACTCTACAAGTTCCCCATTAGTTTATAATTCCCGATGGGTTGAAATGATACATACCCGAACGATCTTGTAGAATAAGGGAAAATTGTCATGGGTTGAAATGATAAAACCAAGCGATTTTCATTGAATTTAAATTTTGGGATTACGGGCAGAAATGATAGACACCCATAAGTATTAAATTATTGCGGATTGAAATGATAAATATCTGTATCACTTGACCATAGGATAGAAAATTATATATGGACACCGTTGGTCTATTTAAAAAATACATTTGCCAAAGTTGGAAAGGAAATATATGGATTTTATTAAATATTGATTTTTAAATTATAATATAAAGAATTTATTTTAACATATGTGTAAAATTTAGATTTTTAAAATTATATGTTTTGGAAATTATAAATTTGTAAGTTAGTTTTGAAAATATAAATTTTAATAATTTTATTATAATTTTATCATTTAAAAATATATAAAATAAAATTTAATACAAAATACATTTAATAATAAGATTTAATTTAATAAAATTTATGTAATTGGTTTATAATATGTTGAAGTATTTATTTAAAATTTATATTAATATTTTAAAATAGATGTTTATAACTTTAATAATAAAGGTTGGGAAGATCAATTAATGTTGCCTTGGAATTTAATTTGGTTAATAATTGAATTTAACCAAGAATTGATTTGAACTTATTGATTTGAGATTTTGAAAGGCATGATTGATAATTTGATGGATAAAAAGGTGATTAAATGAATATTCTCGATTTTAAATGAAATCGAGACTGAATATTTAATATTGATTTAAATTATAAATTGATATTTTATTGTTATTAAAATGATTTAAGTGAATATTTTCCAATTTGAGTAAAATTAAAGTTCAATGTTGAAATCTATATAAAACTTATACTGAAAATGTTTGAATATTTAAACTTCAAATCTTATTAGAATTGAAGTGATAGTTCAAACGTGGATTTGAAATAGATAAAAATTGAATGATTTACTTAGAATTAAATTTAATCTTTAACCTTTAAAATTGAAAGTGCTGAACGAGGATCGATTTAAATTGAATTTTGGAGTTTAAGTTGATTTGAATCCATTGTGGAATTGGACGAAACGATTCTAATTTGGAAACTATTTCAATAAAATCTCTTTAAATAAATATAAACTATTTTTAATTTTTAACTATTTTAATATATATACTATTTTCAATATCTAAATTGTTTAAGTTGGAAGGGTTATGATTTCAAAAGTGTTATGATTTCAAAAGCGTTATAATTTTGAAAGTGTTACGATTTTGGAAATGAATATTATTTAAAGTGAATACTAATATTGAATTGATATGGTTTTGAAATGACTACGATATTTTGATATAAAGTATGAACGGTTTGAAATGAAATGACTACGGTGTGAAATAAGTGTATGGTTGTTAAAGTGACCGGGATCGGATATTGACATACTCTCCGCCAACACCAAAACCACTTTAACAACTGTATACGTGGCGGAGATTCCAAAACGAAGTATGATGGTTATGTGACGATTCTGTATGAGGTATTTACGTTGCCCTGACTCCCGTGAATCAGCTTGATATGGCTAAAACAGGAGCCATGTCGGGCCAAGTGAGGTCACTCCTCCTATCGGACACATTTCTTCGATACCATTCTATTACTTTGTGATTTGATTGGGTGCATCTTTGATTTGGGAGTGTGTCACGAGGTGGGCGGTAGTAGCTGTTACGCGTTACCACCAGTCCGGATCCGCAAACGGTATATCTACCCTGGCATTGCCTTGAGTACCTTGTCGCATGCCCTATTGCGCTTTCTACGAGTTTGTTTTATACCGTACCAATGTGGTGTCCTCTATATAAACCACTGGTTTGGTGGATCATACGACATTGTATAGACTACAGGAATATATAAAATGTGTTAATGGGGATATGGGTAATGCCTTAACGCTATTTTAATAGTTTACTATACCACAGACATATTATAATAGCGTATATTACTACATAGTAGATAGTTCCACGGATCCTTAAAGGATGGAAATCCCAAACATCCTTTTAGTTACTTGTATTTCAGTAGACATTTCATCAGAGTTGAATTTACTATATAAGAATGTTAATCCTGACTCGAATGTTTTTTGCTTTGCTTTACGCTCGGGTCAGAATGAGTGTTATAACATTTGAGACTTGCCTTTGGAGTTTGAAGCTTCGCTTCGAGATCCATCTATCTAACCAGCTTTCAGTTATTTCAATTTATTCCAGTGATTTATGTCCAGACTCGTCAGCTGCTTATGTATTGGTGATTCATTTGTATTCGAGATTCTGTTGTATTTTGTTTCATACTCTATTGTTTATATAATAGCTTCATGAACTGCTATTTTCTATTCTGCTGCTTATTGTTGTAATAATCTATGTCTGTAATTCGGTGATTGATTTATTTACTGTATATGCTGAGTTTTGCCAAATATAAGTTAACAATTTTTTGTTTTGAGCTATTCAAGTCCGACATGTGTGGATGCGAATGGTTCGAAATACCAGGTCGTTACATTTATACTAAAATTCAATTATTTCTTAATTTCCATTTTTTTTAAGAAATAAATTTTCCTTATTGATATTCATAGGTTGAGCTAACTTCTAAGAAGAAGATGCAACCATACAATCTTTAAAGATTTATGCTACATACACAGACACACACACATATATTGTTTTCCTTCTTACTAAAAAATTTGTCTCCACTACTTACCCATATATGCTACTATATTTAACTAAAATCATTTGGGGAACTTCTTGGACTTGACTAGTTTAGTGTTCAGGATGCCTCTTTCAAAATCCACTTCTTCGGTATCTTAGCCACATAAAAGAAACTTCCTTTAATTATTCCCAAAAATAAATATTATACTCTAAAACATGGAACCTTTCCCATCGTTTTACTTTAAAAAGTCTTCCATAATTAAAATTCCTTGAAAACTGATAATTAATTTTATATTATACAAATACCCATCGTTTATACCATACAAAATATATAACAGATAGTTAAAAGAAATTTTATCTTCTAATTCCTTTAGATTTTTTTCTTTTACTAGAGTTCCAAGGGTGTTTCTTTTTATTTCCAATAGCTCTTACTGGGTTGAACCTGAATATTTTTAGTCTAGTTTCCAAATATACTTTGGATAAAACTTATTCATATTTATATTTTATGTCTTTCTAATTCAAGTAGAATTCTTCGTTTGAGAAGTTAAAATATAGTACACTTTAAATAATAAGATTATTATAAATCTATTTAAATTACTTTAATCTTGTTTCATTATGATTCATTTATTACAACTTCTAATTCTATGAAGTTCTCAAAAAAATGGTTTTTAATCTATAATTATCTTATTACAGAAAAATTTCCTTCTCACTAATAAATTTGAAATCTTAGATATTATTTTACCGGATATGTAAACAATTTACATAACATATTAACTTCCCAAATTAACTCATCCATAAATCAACCTTGATAATATAATCAATTCGTCAAATTACCAAACTTCGAAGCTACATATGCTCCACTATTTTCTCAATTTTCAAAATGCGCTAATATTGGTTTACAAAATTACTTTACACCTTATATTCTAAAAATATCTTTTATAATTTTAAACACTCATATTTAACGTGCTGAAGATAGATTATTTAAGACGTTGAATATTTTTGTATCTTGGTTGATGACCACAAAATAAATAAAGAAGGGATCTCTTTATATATTTTCACAAACCTATCACCAAAATTTATTATTTTATTAAGAAATAAGGAAAATATCAACAAACTTTATATTGTTTAACCCCTATTCTTTTAGAATTAAAATTTTCCATAAGGTTCAAAATTGCTTTCTACCAATTTCCTAGAATGGAGTTATAATTATAGAGCCACAGTACTGTAAGATGATTTCATCTTATTCCCAATATAATTTGCTCAAAGTTAATTGCCTCAAATTAATTGTAAAGGAATAATTTTTTAATTTCACTTTCTTAGGTTTACATAAATAAGGATTTATGCTTACATATTTACTTAGATTATGATAGATTATGCCTATCCCATCAAAGGTGTTATAATTAATATGTATTAGTACATATCTTATAATCACTCTCACAAAAATTTACATTTTCTAAACAATATAACGATTCTACTTTGTTGTCCATCTATGGCGAATTGCCTTGTCCATTGGCTGCTGTGTTGACCATGAAACCAACATCGTCTCGTCGCTGTCCTCGACTATCGCGACATCTAACAACTATATTCTTTATCAAACATTAACTTATATAGTTTAACTTCATTGATATCTTTTTTGACCTATAAAATTTTAAATGTATATTCATAAAACTGTTTTCATGAGGATATTATTATTATCTTCCTTGCTATATAATATATACATTTATATTTTTCGAATCTTAGTACATGCATATCAATATATGTATTTAAAAATAACCTTTTGTTTTAAGCAATATTACCTTCAAAATTTATTTCCTCTTTATTTGTTTTATTTCTAAAATATAGTTTCTCAAAACATTGCTTGATTACCTAAAATATTATGTCTAATTGTCCAGTTCAAATGTTTAGAAATTTCTATCGACGACGTTGACTAGATATCTCGACCAAAATTCATAAAGCACTTAATGAGCAATTTAACACACACACACACACACATATATACATACGCAAACAAATATTTTAAATATTATTTTAAATATAGAGTACTTACATATTTATACTCTTGTTTTTACAAATACTAGCATGCTTATCTTAATCATAATTGACACCTTATATAAAATCTAGAGGATGATATTTCCTAATTAGATGATTGCTTCACTAAAACATTTCACAATTAATCTCTATGACTATAAAAAATAATTAATTTATTTACACTGTTTATTTAGTAATCTAGTATCATTATTTTAGCTTCATTTACATTTGATTAATTTATAATCACATGGTTTGATCTTTATTTATGTCCCAAGGTTCCAATATCCTTTGCGGTGATTTCTAATATGAAGATTCCCAAGGTTTAATTATTAATTGCAAGTAGGTTGCTATTCCTAAATGTTGAATGAGCAACATATTCAAATCTCTAACTTATACAAAATCAAATACCATAATGGTAACTCATAAGGGAGTAACCCAAAAATCCTAGAATTGACCATAAGGAAGTAAATGGCTTCAAGAATATCAATTATCACCAAATCGAGGAACTCGAATATAGCCTTTCATGGGCAAAACAAAAATAAGAAAATACTTTAGAAAAGTGTAATCCATAAAAACAGTCACCATCCAAAAATAGCCACAAATGTTATCAGCAAAACCAAGAATCCACTATGTCGAGATCTCCAAAAATTGGCCTTACATAAGAAAAATACCAAAATGCGATGAATCATGAAACACAAATCAGACCATAAGATTCAATTCACAAATATATAAATTTTAGCGCCAAACACAAAGAGGAGCACTATAGCTACATCGAACACAAAGTCGAGCACGAAGGCTACGATGAACACAAAGATGAGCATGAAGGCTACGTCAAACACAAAGACGAGCCTAAAGGTCACGCCGACCACAAAGACAAAATCGAAGGTTATGCTGGATAGGAAAGTATAATATACCTTAAAATAGTAACTAAATGGACTATGAAAAAGCATCTCATACAACCATGTGAAATTCAAATATTAACTAATAGACCGTAAACCCCACTTCAGAAGCAAGAAAATAATAATTATTATTATTATAGAAATATTCAGTCAATCAAGTCCAAAAACTAACCGATAAAGTAATATAAACGTTCTATACCACTTGTATTGCTAGATTTAATTAGATTTCTCATTCAAGTAAAGTAATAGTTTTATATAAGGAAAATACTTCCTTTGAAGTCATTTGAAATATTAGTCTACCGAGAATAAAAATTAATAATTTAAACTATAGTTATAAATAGATTTTGAAATCATAATTTCTATTAGATGCCTTAGTTTCAAAATTAGGTTTGAAACTATATTTATTTTATAATTGATTTAAAACGTGGTCTGATACAATAAATAAACTTTCCTTTTATAAACTTTTAGAATTCTATATATATATTAAATAGATATCAATAAAAACATGAAATTTCATAAAACCAAATCATTAAAATGAAGAATTAAAATCCCGAAAACTCAAAAACATTATAATGCATCAAATAGAGCAAAGATATGCACCAAACAGGCTGAAAACAAGGCGAGCAACGTAGGGTAATCGGTCATGGGGAGACCCAGGTACCTGGAGTATGCAGGCTCCAAGTGCATGACCAGTTGATTGGTCTCCAATGGCCGATCGACTGATGGTGAGACCTGGTGCTTGCGTGCTTTGGGTCTTTTCTTCTCCACCAAAACCAGTTTATTCAGGCATGCTCTCTTTAATTTCCTATAATAATGCTTGAAAAACTTCATCTAAATAATTTACATGCAATGAAAGGCACAACATATATATGCAATACATAGCAATATGGAGTGGATTTTATCAAGTTTAGCAAGCCTTTCAACTAGCAGTGAGTAACTGTATTTATACTTTGCAATAACAAAACAATAGCCAACCAAATCCATAACCAACAACAACTCAACAACTGATTTTCAATTTAGCACAAGAGATGAGTTGAACTCACCTTGTTTTATTTGATTTATAGCTGATTGGAAGGAAGATTAGAGCTTATCACTCTTAGCTACAACCTCTAAGGACCCATGCAAGAAGAAGGAAGAGCGACATATCTCAATTACCGAAATCATTGGAATAAAATTCCAAAAAGGATGAGATTTGGTTTGAGACAACATGCCTGGTGTTTATAACTCAATAATTATAGCAATTACTTCAAAACTTAGGTAGGATTTAGGAATTTGGTTGGCTAGGGTTTAGAAAGAAGTAAGAAGAAGAAGCTTAGACCTTAAATGCTGAAAATGAGAAACTTGCACAACCCTAATATTAATTAACATTATTTAGGATATTTAATTAGAAAAATTAAATAAAATGACATAAAATGGTAAGCACGTTAAGATTTGATAATTGATATGAGTCGAGCATTGATTAATGAATTATCAGGATTATTTAAAACATTAATAAGGAGGAGGTTACATGAGCATGGAAAAATAGGAAAAGAGCACATTTCCTTAACATAAACCTTCCCATTCTCATTCCTCTCTTACTTCATTCGTACAAATGAAATTAAAAGAGCAAGGCGGGCAATTAACAGGAGCTTTAGGGGAAGAAAAGCAAGGGAAACAAAGTTAAAGCTTAGGGGAAACTAAATCAAACTCAAATCTCAAGTTCCTTTATCAAATCAAAGTGAATAATAATTATGCATTTAAAGTTTTATCTGCTATTTTTTGTTTTAAGTATGACCTAAATCTTTTGCTACTACCATATTTTGATTGTTCGGATGATTATATGCTTGAATGATGAATTTTAGGATTTATTATAAAATTATTTAATAGATTTTATGTGTGAAAACCTAGTTTTTGATACCCAATTGACTTGAATTATTCTTATGACGTTAAAAATATTATTTTAGAAGTGAGTTTTTAATTTCATAATTTTTCAAGTAAGTATGAATTGTTGTGAATTTTCTAAAAATAGAAAATGGTCTATTTTGGGTTTTAACTATTAAAAATAATTAAATAATGTTTTGGCCCTAAAATTTTTATATGTTAAGAAAATATTAATCTAATTTATTGTGATTTTCAGGGATTTCCCTCAAGTGTTTATTAATGATTATAAATTTATTAAGCTAGAAGGTATTGAATATTATATTAAGATCTAAATATAAGATTAAGGGTTTGTAATTATTTTGTAAATGAAAATATAAGTATTCTACATATTTTTTAGGATAGACTCAGAGATTAGAAAACCAGAATGGACCGGTGTAGGGTCACGCCTTATACTTCGATTGTTAGCCTTTAGCTTATATACATCCAAAATTCCAGTGCGTTGGGCTTTGTCACGGATAAGACTAAAGGTAGATTTACGCACAGAAAGGAATACACAAAGTTAAGTTAGGTTATTGGTTATCCCAAAAAACCATTAGGATTAGAGTAACCCTAGGATTAGTAAGTTTCAAACAAATCGTCCAGTTGTCTTCTAATAGTATGTTAAAGAATTTGATATGTCTGGTAGGTTTGAGTCAGCCATAGGTTTGTAGTTACCGTAAGAAAACTAGGAGGTTGGGATAGATAGTCCATTGATTTAGACAGATTGGTTATAATTATCCATGTTACATATATGCATGTTATTATTACTAATGTCAATTTAAACCACTATGGTTGCAGGAGTTTCATTTGCAAAAGATATATTTTTAAAAGATATTAGTGAAGTGAAAACCCGTTCAGTGGCATGGTCTCATTAGATATCCACAAATCGAGATGGCATATTATTATTCACACTAGGCTTTTTGTGTGACTCGAAGTTTATGTTTTTATCCTAAACTCCTGGGCGCTCAAAATTTGATATGAATAGGTCAGGAGTAAAGGTCTATGGATCATTTAGACTAGACGAATGAAGCTTCCAAAGACGTTCAAGAGGCAGATCTAGCTATGTAGGAGCTTATGTATACTTTGTGTGCGTCTGTATGTGTCTTTAATAATTGTTGTAATAACTTTGGTGTCATATTTTTTTGTATCAACATGAACTACAAAAAATGCCCCTTTATATATATTATCAAACCTTAATCATTAAAAATAGGATCTAATATTAAACTTCTTTTACAAATTCAAACGCCCCTAAAAGTAGAATCTAACAACTAAACATGCTTTATAAATTCAAAACACATCTAAAAATAGGATCTAGAATTAAACTTTCTTTACAAATTCAAAATATTTTTTACAAATATATAAATCTTAATATCACTTGAAAATAAAAAATCATTTTTTTGACTAATTCAAAACATATACAATTTATAAGGAAAAAATTCACGCGTGTGGCACGTGTCATAACACTCATGTGTGTGTATGTGTGTATATATTATCCGCTGTGTTGAAATTCCATTTTGTTGTAATGTATGTGACGATGGATGTTATAACTGCTAAGCAGTAAACTCTGATCAACCAAGGGGGCACCTTCATATGTCATTTTTGAAGTATTTGGTAGTAATTATATTTTATCTAAACTAGTACAATGTTTGGGATTATGTAATGAATGTGAGATATTATCTTTGAAATGAAATGTAAAAGTTTGCTTTGAAATTATGTTTAAGAATATTTCATACACTACACCATTATAAGCTATTAACAACGGGTAAAACCCGTTGTTAAGGAAAAAAGCAACGGGTAAAAACCGTCTTCAAAAGAGGAGTGGTTGAATTACGCGACGGGAAAAAACCGTTGCTTTATGTCCAAAAGGCAACGGGTAAAAACCGTTGCAAATGAAGGAAAGGCAACGGGTAGTAACCGTTGCAAACTTGAACAAAGACAACGGTTAAAAACCATTGCAGACAGAGACAAACGTTGGTCATAAAGCAACGGGTTTTAACCGTTGTTTTATTTTCAATAGGCAACGGGTGTAAACCGTTGCTTACTGTACATTAAGCAACAGTTACAAACCGTTGCTTAATGGGCAAAATATCAACGGACATAAACCGTTGCGTTCTGCCAAGTAAACAACGGTTAAAAACCGTTGCTTTATGACCAACGTCACACATAAAGCAACGGTTAACACCCGTTGCACATAATGTTTGCTCCTGCTCCGTAACTCACTACTGCGTTACACGCATATCTCAGTATACATACCAGAATATCAATATATATCAAAATATGCCAGAATATCAAAATATTGGTACACAAGCACTATAAACATATTGCACATATACCATACATATAAAATTATCAAACTTATAATTACGCTCATTGTTTTGCAAACAGAATGCTGCCGTGCCGGAATATCATACTTAGTACACTGCATTGTTTATTATCACTACAGTACAAAGATTTCTGTAACGACCCAGAATTTTTATTAATATAAATTTGAATATTTAATTAATTTTAAATATTAAAAAGTGAATTTATAAGTCAAATAAATTTTTATTTGAATTTTTGGATTTAATTGAATAATTAAATCGATAATTTAATACGTTAAATTATGGAAATAATTGAAAATTGAGTTAAATATGATTGAAAATGATTTGTAAAATTTTATTTTATCATATGGGAGTTAGAACGATATTTTAGAACTTTTAAAATCGAATTAAAAGTTAATTTGTGAAAATTGAATATTTTAATATTAAAATCGACTAGTGAAAATAGTCAATTTTTGAACAGTCTCAGAATTGAACGAAACCAGTTTCATTGGATCCGTAATAGTTAGTTATTACCGGATTTCAATTTTCGTGTCAATCGGAGTTATCGTTTGAGCGTGGCAGCTCAAAACGCATCGATTTATTTTTAATTTTAATTTGACGAGTAAAAATAGCCATTTTTCAAAAAGTCTCGGATTTCGACGAAACCAGTTTCAGCGGATCCGTAATGTGATATTATTGTAAGGTTTCAAATTTCAAGTCGATTGGATTTACCGTTTGTCCTGTACAAATTAAAACGCCTAGAAAATCGCTTAAATCGGTTTAATTTAAATTGAGCGTTTATAGCCATAACTCGCACAGATGTCCGAATTAGCTTTCGAAACCTATTCCATTGTGTCCGGAATGCGGGGTAAACCCTAGAAACACTGGTTACGGCGCGTAAATCGGAGTTCGGAATTTCCGGGATGAATAGTGTTCGAATTTTCTTTATAAATAGCACCCACCTCTTCATAATTTAGAAAAAAAAACCCTAATATTAAACCCTAGCCGCCAGTTGCAATATGAACGGCCGGAAATCATCTCCACTTCCTCCCTCAATCACTCACGATCCGTCAACAATTGGAGGAAGTTGTCAACATGAAAGTTGTAGAGGGGAGTGTGTTCTTCAAATCCATACGGATATGATGGGGTATGGCGCGACGAGGAGGGAGCCAGGGGGGTGCGTTAGTGGGCCGCACGGCCTCGTATTGCGTGCAATCTAGGGGGCCGAGCTTGCTCTCCTTGGGGCCGAGCATGGTGGAGAGGTAGGGCTTCGACATGGGAGTTGCTGATCGATGTGTAGTGGCGTGTGGTGGCTCGAATTTCTAACCCTAATTCTATGTGTATGGGTTTCATTGTTCGGCCTCAACCTGATGGAGTGAACGTGGGGGAGAAGAGGGGAGGGTGCGGCCCCGATGCAGGCCAGTGGAAATGAAGGGCTAGGATTTGATTAAGGTTTAAAATTATAAAGTTATGTTGAATTGTTTATATAAAATCGTGTACAAACTTCATAATATCATAACTTTTTCATACGAGGTCGAAAACGCGCGAAACCAGTTGCGTTGGAATCGTATCGACGAGCACTACGCGATGAAGTTGGTTTGGAGTCGTTTGGAGTTAGTGAGAATTTTGGGTAAAATTAAACGTTCGTTTAATTTTATTCGAAATAAATCGCTAAAACGGAAATAAAATCAAGGTGAGAATTTCTCACTCAATCGAATCAGTTTCGATTTTATTTTAAATAGCTAGATTTAAAATATTTGAATGCATGTTTGAATGTTGATTAATATCTATTGATTGTTAAAATAGACATTATACGCCGTTAGTAAGCGGATGTTATTTATTAAAAACATATACCGCGAATATTTCATAAACAGTGAAATTGGTATTATATATAATATCAATATATATATATATTGGCATATGTATATATTGCAGTTGTTGATTTCCCGCATTTTTTGGTTTAGCGGATGAGACCCTATTACGCCGTTATTAAGCGGATAATATTTAAATCCCATATACCGCGATAATTTCGTACTGGAACGAAATTGGTATTGTGCTAATATTTTTGGATGCAGGAAAACAGGTTGGAGGGATCCAACAGGATTCCTCAACAGTTTTTATTTGATTTCAGATATTTTGATATTTGATGGATTTTCATATTGATATATGATTTCGTTGTTGTCGTGATTGACTATTTGGTGTGTAGCATCATTGGACCCAGATTTTGGGATTTTAAAATGATTTTAAAGTGATTTTTGAAAATATGCTATATTTTTGGAATCGATTCATTTTAAATAAATAAACGTTATAATTTTTAAAGTTATAAAAATTATGATTTTTGAGAAATATAGTTAAAAACTGATTTTTGAGAATATGATGCTATTGAGTTTATAAAATAGTTAAATCGAGATATTTTAGAATTATTGTGAAAAGTTTAAATATAGGATTTATGAAATTTAATTATTTTATGAATCAAAAATGGTGAAATAATAAAGGAGATTAAAGAAGTTTTAAAAGGATAATATAAATTGATTTATATTAAGAGATTTATAAATGGATATTTATAAATTGAAATATGGACATTATAAAACGAGTTTTTATAAGTGTTTGAATGAAGTGAAAATGAATTTCATAATTGAATGGAATTTATAGAATTTTATACGGTGAAGTTATAAATGGAATTTTATAAGCAGTAGGTTTATAAAATTTATTAAGTTATTAAAATAATGATTTTTGATAAATAAATGAATCTTATAAGTTATAAGATTTATGGTTTGGAAAGTCTTTAGAGGAACGATTTTGGAAAATAATCGTTTTATAAGTATTTAACTTATAATATGAACTTTTAGTTTATAATTAAGTTATAAACTGGAATAGGTTAATAAAGAAATTTATAAAAAGGAAGTTTTTATAAATAAATAGAAATGGAATTTATAAACGTTGTTTTATAAATTCACAAATGACTTATTTTGATAAGAAAATTGTTGAAACCTATTAAAGGAGTTATATTCACGTTTTTGAATAGTGAATAATCCTTTAAAATAAAATGAATAAAAGGATGAAATTTGTTAACAAAGAATATTCACGTTTTTGAATAGTGAATAAGATGTTAAAGAAATTGTTTTGAATGTGATATTTTAAACAGAATTAAAACGATCTAACGATGTTTTAAATGTGTTATGATTCGAAACCATAGATTTCAACATTTATTGTTGAAATAGACGTTTTCGAGAAATAGAAGGAGATGATGGACTATAACACTGTTGTTATAGTAAATGATTTCCGAAAGGAAATGTTTTTGTATAGTATTGGGATTTATATATCTATTTTAATTTCGAATCCCTATACTAGTGATTTTGGGTTGTCGTAACGATGTTTTACGTGACATTCGTTTTGGCTCAAATAAATATGTTTAAGAGAATGATTTCCTTAAAGAATGAATTATATACTTAATTCGATTTAAGTATATTGAATATTTTCCAAGGTTGAAAATAAAAAGATTTGTGAATTACTTATGAATAATAAGTATGGAAATGTTTTCCAATATGAAGTGAATATTTAGAATTTTTTTTTTTAAGATAAATTGAAAATGGATAGTTGAAATCGTATATGCATGATATTTTGAAATATAAATTCATCAAAGGAATTTATAAAAGAAAGTGGAATTTGTTTAAAAATAAATATTGATTTATTTTTAAAGTGTGAAATAATATATCTAAGTAAAGATATTTTGGAAAATAAATAATTTGGAAAATTATTTGGAAACTGGTGATGTGTGCATATCCAGTGATAGTTCAATAACCGACTATCAATATTTCCCTTTGAATGGGTAATTGATGTGATTTGTTTGAATGTGAATGCTACACTTATTTTTGAATAAGCGCTCACTATTCGGGTTAACCGGGAAAGGACCATGGGGTCGTATAACCCATTCCGAATATGTGATACGTCGTTATGAATTGCATTGAAGATCGGTGTTGAAGACCCGGTATTTGCGAGAGCGATAGGATGACCTGTCGATTGTCTCTGCACTGAGTTGCAGCGGTATAGAGACTCCCTAAGGGATGGGAAATCCGATCAGGATTGTGAATATCCAGATTGCAAGGACTTCTTTGTAAGTGCCTTCGGTTTTGTTCGATCCCGGAACAGACTTGTATGGATTGTGTGTCTGACATTACAAGTTGAGATATAAAGTCGATTTCATTCAAATATATTTCTGTTGGTGGCGGAGAATTTATTCTTTTAGCTTAACACCCTTCTCTGAGACGTACGAGCTCAGAGGTTATATAGTTGAAGTTATCAGCGATATATTCCCAATTTGGTAATGTGATATGCTGAGTGATGCTGAAATGATCATTGTGTTGATTATTGTGATAGGATCGTTTATTTGATCGTCTATCTTGGTGATCATTGTGTTGATCATTTGTTGACCCAAAGCATGGCTTTTGTATAAAGTATGTTTTTGTGGACGTGACTTCGTCGAACCTCACACCCCGGAAATGGTCAAAACAGGAAAGATGCGGCAAGGTTATGAGGGGTAGCACCCTTTAGGGTATGTACATTTCCTTCTGGATAGAGGTGATATCATGGTATGGAGCCCAGATATTTAACCTATGTGGTTACTGCGAATTTATTACTTTGTGGTTGTTGGTTTTCGGGATCCCGTGAGAAAGGTCGTTTACGATCGGGGAATGGTGTGCTCGTGTCAGTAGTTACCCAGTTAGGGGTAACCCGGCCTTGTGTTGGCAGAGTTCTGGTTTGGTTCTCGGGGATGTCTTTCCAGAGGCATTCTCATGTGGCAATGGGAAGTTCCTTGGCCTGACCATTTGTTGGAAATCCAAAGAAACAATACGTGACTTGTACGGTTTTAGTTGTATAACCTGCTATGGAATGTGGCGGTAACCTGCTATTGAACATAGTTAGCTATAGTAGGCATAGTTCGGAATGTCTATGCTGGCTAAGATTTATATTCTACTTTCGAAATAAATTTTTCCCTACACTATGCACTAATAATAATATGAAATGTTCTTTCAAATGCTTATCAAGCATCTTTGACTATCATAAGGAGAAATCTCCTCCGATTCTGCGTTTGCATTGTGTGTGTGTGCGGGAGGCCTTATGGTAGTCTCATTTTTAAAAGCATTGCGAATTGAAATAAAAATATCTCTCTATTTTGTTTTCAAAGATAAATAAACTGTTTTGAGTTCTCACACCAGTCACATGACTGACTTGGAGTTTTTTGTTTTCCTTCCTAAACTCTGGGTGCCCACCAATTTCCACACGGGCAGTTAAGAGTTAGGTTTATCAGGATATTCTAGATATTCTGGAGTTGCTGGAGGCAAGATGGATGACATGGCGTATTACTAGTTTATATAGTATTTCTTTTTCCGCTGCACTATTGTTGTTGTTGTTGTTGTACATTCTGATGATATGATGTAATGAAATGTAATATATAAAATGTAATAACTGATATAGTTCTTTGTTTAAAGATTATTCATTTATTATTATATGTTGTTCCGCTGCGAATTTTGAGATTCTGATGTTGTTCTGTTGTTCTCTGTTCCGTTTCCGTTCTATTCTCTTTTCCTTCTATTTTAAAATTTTCTATCTTTTCCCTATTTTCTATTTTCCATTTTCTTTTCCCTATATTTTCTTTTCTCTCTATTTTCTACCTTCTTATCTCTTCTTCTTTCTTCTCTTCTCTTTTCCTAAATTTTTCTTAAACCCCTAAGGGTTCGTATTTTCGTTCATCTTGAATTAATCAATGGAGATTAGTGTCTATTCAAGGAGTACGGATTTACGGGTCTTTACAGTTGGTATCAGAGCTTATGGTTAAGCGACAACCATGGTTCTGTTGGGTATTACTCATTAGAGATAGAGTCAGCAGTACTCTAGAATGAGTTGAGTGTAATAATAGCTATGAGAGCGTATTTATTAGTGAATATATAAATTGTTTTATATTGTGATGGTTGGTTTGTTGAGTGGTATATGAACCTTCGTCGGCGCAGCTTCGAAACTGAATCGAAGGGGTTTCTAAACACTTGAATAGAACAATTCGACACAGTATTGTTTTAAATTGGGTAAATGAAATAATTTTACCTTGAGTATATTTTGTATGTAAAGAAATAATTTTTCAGAGTTATTAAAGTGTATATAAGTTGATTGTTTAGTTGTTTGAATAATCTAAATAAAAGAATAATTGTATAAGCAAAAGAATTATAAGAACTAAATTATAATTAAAGTGAATTACAATTGTGAAATAAACTTATATATATATAAGAAGTGAAACTATATGAATATATTTATGAATATGAGTTGTAAATAAGGGTGAATTTAAAGTTAAATGGAAATTTACTTTAGAATTGAAATCTGAATTTATTTACAAGTGGGAATTAAGTTATGTAAAACTAAGTGATGTTTAAATGGAGTATAACTTAAGAGATCAAAGTAAAATTAATAAAGTTAAATGGAAATATAACTTAAGTGATATGGAATGAAGTTGATATTAGTATCAAAGTAAATTAATAAAGTTAAGTGATGAATATAAACTTTAGTTATATAAATGAATTGGATGATAATCAATTGAATGTAAATTAAGTTGATATGAAATAATGAATATAAGTGTTAATTCATTAAAATGTAATGTTATTAGAAGTTGAATAATTGAATGAAAATCAATTTAATTAAACCAATTGACAAGTAAAGGTGTTAAACCAAAATGAATGTTAGTAAAGAACATCCACTGTATATGAATCAAATGTGATTAAATTGAAAACCAATTCATTAATATTAATGAGAATATGAATGAATATTTATTGGTTATGGATGATAGTTGGTTGATGTTTGCATTTGTTGCTTTAGTTACATTTGCTATGTTGACATATATAGTTATTATGTTGATATATGTTGTATATTGATACTATTTTCCTATATGCATGATTCTCATGTTGTTTGTTGAGTAATTAGTAGGTGCGGATCGCGTTTGCTTCGCATTTGGAGCTCGCTTTTGCGCTATATTAGCCGTATATGCTCGCTAATAAAATATAAGGTACATATCTCGGATTAAATATCGTACTTTTACACTTTTTTCCCTGCGGGATGCCTCATTACTTGATGAGATGTATATTTGTGATATATATACTGTCATTTTTTTTCGGATCGAGCCGCGCAAAGGAGACTATGGCGAATTTTTCCGAAAATTTAAGGCGTTAGAAAATTTTTTGAGAAAATTGGAAAATTTTTGAAAACTTTAAACTTTGATTTGGAATTGAAAGTTAAACAATAGTAGTTGTTTTCGAAAAGATAACTAAGTATGATTTGGAAAACTTAGTAAGTGTTATAAGAAGTTTAACTATGAATTTTGGGAAAATTAATAGATTATATAATTTTTCTTACTTGTTAATTTCGAGGACGAAATTCTTTTAAGTGGGGAAGATTGTAACGACCCAGAATTTTTATTAATTTAAATTTGAATATTTAATTAATTTTAAATATTAAAAAGTGAATTTATAAGTCAAATAAATTTTTATTTGAATTTTTGGATTTAATTGAATAATTAAATCGATAATTTAATACGTTAAATTATGGAAATAATTGAAAATTGAGTTAAATATGATTGAAAATGATTTGTAAAATTTTATTTTATCATATGGGAGTTAGAACGATATTTTAGAACTTTTAAAATCGAATTAAAAGTTAATTTGTGAAAATTGAATATTTTAATATTAAAATCGACTAGTGAAAATAGTCAATTTTTGAACAGTCTCAGAATTGAACGAAACCAGTTTCATTGGATCCGTAATAGTTAGTTATTACCGGATTTCAATTTTCGTGTCAATCGGAGTTATCGTTTGAGCGTGGCAGCTCAAAACGCATCGATTTATTTTTAATTTTAATTTGACGAGTAAAAATAGCCATTTTTCAAAAAGTCTTGGATTTCGACGAAACCAGTTTCAGCGGATCCGTAATGTGATATTATTGTAAGGTTTCAAATTTCAAGTCGATTGGATTTACCGTTTGTCCTGTACAAATTAAAACGCCTAGAAAATCGCTTAAATCGGTTTAATTTAAATTGAGCGTTTATAGCCATAACTCGCACAGATGTCCGAATTAGCTTTCGAAACCTGTTCCATTGTGTCCGGAATGCGGGGTAAACCCTAGAAACGCTGGTTACGGCGCGTAAATCGGAGTTCGGAATTTCCGGGATGAATAGTGTTCGAATTTTCTTTATAAATAGCACCCACCTCTTCATAATTTAGAAAAAAAAAACCCCTAATATTAAACCCTAGCCGCCAGTTGCAATATGAACGGCCAGAAATCATCTCCACTTCCTCCCTCAATCACTCACGATCCGTCAACAATTGGAGGAAGTTGTCAACATGAAAGTTGTAGAGGGGAGTGTGTTCTTCAAATCCATACGGATATGATGGGGTATGGCGCGACGAGGAGGGAGCCAGGGGGGTGCGTTAGTGGGCCGCACGGCCTCGTATTGCGTGCAATCTAGGGGGCCGAGCTTGCTCTCCTTGGGGCCGAGCATGGTGGAGAGGTAGGGCTTCGACATGGGAGTTGCTGATCGATGTGTAGTGGCGTGTGGTGGCTCGAATTTCTAACCCTAATTCTATGTGTATGGGTTTCATTGTTCGGCCTCAACCTGATGGAGTGAACGTGGGGGAGAAGAGGGGAGGGTGCGGCCCCGATGCAGGCCAGTGGAAATGAAGGGCTAGGATTTGATTAAGGTTTAAAATTATAAAGTTATGTTGAATTGTTTATATAAAATCGTGTACAAACTTCATAATATCATAACTTTTTCATACGAGGTCGAAAACGCGCGAAACCAGTTGCGTTGGAATCGTATCGACGAGCACTACGAGATGAAGTTGGTTTGGAGTCGTTTGGAGTTAGTGAGAATTTTGGGTAAAATTAAACGTCCGTTTAATTTTATTCGAAATAAATCGCTAAAACGGAAATAAAATCAAGGTGAGAATTTCTCACTCAATCGAATCAGTTTCGATTTTATTTTAAATAGCTAGATTTAAAATATTTGAATGCATGTTTGAATGTTGATTAATATCTATTGATTGTTAAAATAGACATTATACGCCGTTAGTAAGCGGATGTTATTTATTAAAAACATATACCGCGAATATTTCATAAACAGTGAAAATGGTATTATATATAATATCAATATATATATATTGGCATATGTATATATTGCAGTTGTTGATTTCCCGCATTTTTTTGTTTAGCGGATGAGACCCTATTACGCCGTTATTAAGCGGATAATATTTAAATCCCATATACCGCGATAATTTCGTACTGGAACGAAATTGGTATTGTGCTAATGTTTTTGGATGCAGGAAAACAGGTTGGAGGGATCCAACAGGATTCCTCAACAGTTTTTATTTGATTTCAGATATTTTGATATTTGATGGATTTTCATATTGATATATGATATCGTTGTTGTCGTGATTGACTATTTGGTGTGTAGCATCATTGGACCCAGATTTTGGGATTTTAAAATGATTTTAAAGTGATTTTTGAAAATATGCTATATTTTTGGAATTGATTCATTTTAAATAAATAAACGTTATAATTTTTAAAGTTATAAAAATTATGATTTTTGAGAAATATAGTTAAAAACTGATTTTTGAGAATATGATGCTATTGAGTTTATAAAATAGTTAAATCGAGATATTTTAGAATTATTGTGAAAAGTTTAAATATAGGATTTATGAAATTTAATTATTTTATGAATCAAAAATGGTGAAATAATAAAGGAGATTAAAGAAGTTTTAAAAGGATAATATAAATTGATTTATATTAAGAGATTTATAAATGGATATTTATAAATTGAAATATGGACATTATAAAACGAGTTTTTATAAGTGTTTGAATGAAGTGAAAATGAATTTCATAATTGAATGGAATTTATAGAATTTTATACGGTGAAGTTATAAATGGAATTTTATAAGCAGTAGGTTTATAAAATTTATTAAGTTATTAAAATAATGATTTTTGATAAATAAATGAATCTTATAAGTTATAAGATTTATGGTTTGGAAAGACTTTAGAGGAACGATTTTGGAAAATAATCGTTTTATAAGTATTTAACTTATAATATGAACTTTTAGTTTATAATTAAGTTATAAACTGGAATAGGTTAATAAAGAAATTTATAAAAAGGAAGTTTTTATAAATAAATAGAAATGGAATTTATAAACGTTGTTTTATAAATTCACAAATGACTTATTTTGATAAGAAAATTGTTGAAACCTATTAAAGGAGTTATATTCACGTTTTTGAATAGTGAATAATCCTTTAAAATAAAATGAATAAAAGGATGAAATTTGTTAACAAAGAATATTCACGTTTTTGAATAGTGAATAAGATGTTAAAGAAATTGTTTTGAATGTGATATTTTAAACAGAATTAAAACGATCTAACGATGTTTTAAATGTGTTATGATTCGAAACCATAGATTTCAACATTTATTGTTGAAATAGACGTTTTCGAGAAATAGAAGGAGATGATGGACTATAACACTGTTGTTATAGTAAATGATTTCCGAAAGGAAATGTTTTTGTATAGTATTGGGATTTATATATCTATTTTAATTTCGAATCCCTATACTAGTGATTTTGGGTTGTCGTAACGATGTTTTACGTGACATTCGTTTTGGCCCAAATAAATATGTTTAAGAGAATGATTTCCTTAAAGAATGAATTATATACTTAATTCGATTTAAGTATATTGAATATTTTCCAAGATTGAAAATAAAAAGATTTGTGAATTACTTATGAATAATAAGTATGGAAATGTTTTCCAATATGAAGTGAATATTTAGAATTTTTTTTTTAAGATAAATTGAAAATGGATAGTTGAAATCGTATATGCATGATATTTTGAAATATAAATTCATCAAAGGAATTTATAAAAGAAAGTGGAATTTGTTTAAAAATAAATATTGATTTATTTTTAAAGTGTGAAATAATATATCTAAGTAAAGATATTTTGGAAAATAAATAATTTGGAAAATTATTTGGAAACTGGTGATGTGTGCATATCCAGTGATACTTCAATAACCGACTATCAATATTTCCCTTTGAATGGGTAATTGATGTGATTTGTTTGAATGTGAATGCTACACTTATTTTTGAATAAGCGCTCACTATTCGGGTTAACCGGGAAAGGACCATGGGGTCGTATAACCCATTCCGAATATGTGATACGTCGTTATGAATTGCATTGAAGATCGGTGTTGAAGACCCAGTATTTGCGAGAGCGATAGGATGACCTGTCGATTGTCTCTGCACTGAGTTGCAGCGGTATAGAGACTCCCTAAGTGATGGGAAATCCGATCAGGATTGTGAATATCCGGATTGCAAGGACTTCTTTGTAAGTGCCTTCGGTTTTGTTCGATCCCGGAACAGACTTGTATGGATTGTGTGTCTGACATTACAAGTTGAGATATAAAGCCGATTTCATTCAAATATATTTCTGTTGGTGGCGGAGAATTTATTCTTTTAGCTTAACACCCTTCTCTGAGACGTACGAGCTCAGAGGTTATATAGTTGAAGTTATCAACGATATATTCCCAATTTGGTAATGTGATATGCTGAGTGATGCTGAAATGATCATTGTGTTGATTATTGTGATAGGATCGTTTATTTGATCGTCTATCTTGGTGATCATTGTGTTGATCATTTGTTGACCCAAAGCATGGCTTTTGTATAAAGTATGTTTTTGTGGACGTGACTTCGTCGAACCTCACACCCCGGAAATGGTCAAAACAGGAAAGATGCGGCAAGGTTATGAGGGGTAGCACCCTTTAGGGTATGTACATTTCCTTCTGGATAGAGGTGGTATCATGGTATGGAGCCCAGATATTTAACCTATGTGGTTACTGCGAATTTATTACTTTGTGGTTGTTGGTTTTCGGGATCCCGTGAGAAAGGTCGTTTACGATCGGGGAATGGCGTGCTCGTGTCAGTAGTTACCCAGTTAGGGGTAACCCGGCCTTGTGTTGGCAGGGTTCCGGTTTGGTTCTCGGGAATGTCTTTCCAGAGGCATTCTCATGTGGCAATGGGAAGTTCCTTGGCCTGACCATTTGTTGGAAATCCGAAGAAACAATACGTGACTTGTACGGTTTTAGTTGTATAACCTGCTATGGAATGTGGCGGTAACCTGCTATTGAACATAGTTAGCTATAGTAGGCATAGTTCGGAATGTCTATGCTGGCTAAGATTTATATTCTACTTTCGAAATAAATTTTTCCCTACACTATGCACTAATAATAATATGAAATGTTCTTTTAAATGCGTATCAAGCATCTTTGACTATCATAAGGAGAAATCTCCTCCGATTCTGCGTTTGCATTGTGTGTGTGTGCGGGAGGCCTTATGGTAGTCTCATTTTTAAAAGCATTGCGAATTGAAATAAAAATATCTCTCTATTTTGTTTTCAAAGATAAATAAACTGTTTTGAGTTCTCACATCAGTCACATGACTGACTTGGAGTTTTTTGTTTTCCTTCCTAAACTCTGGGTGCCCACCAATTTCCACACGGGCAGTTAAGAGTTAGGTTTATCAGGATATTCTAGATATTCTGGAGTTGCTGGAGGCAAGATGGATGGCATGGCGTATTACTAGTTTATATAGTATTTCTTTTTCCGCTGCACTATTGTTGTTGTTGTTGTTGTTGTACATTCTGATGATATGATGTAATGAAATGTAATATATAAAATGTAATAACTGATATAGTTCTTTGTTTAAAGATTATTCATTTATTATTATATGTTGTTCCGCTGCGAATTGTGAGATTCTGATGTTGTTCTGTTGTTCTCTGTTCCGTTTCCGTTCTATTCTCTTTTCCTTCTATTTTAAAATTTTCTATCTTTTCCCTATTTTCTATTTTCCATTTTCTTTTCCCTATATTTTCTTTTCTCTCTATTTTCTACCTTCTTATCTCTTCTTCTTTCTTCTCTTCTCTTTTCCTAAATTTTTCTTAAACCCCTAAGGGTTCGTATTTTCGTTCATCTTGAATTAATCAATGGAGATTAGTGTCTATTCAAGGAGTACGGATTTATGGGTCTTTACAATTTCATTAATTACACTACATTGTTTTGCAAGCTAAAAAGTCTTTCACCTGAGAAGAAAATAAAATCAAAAGGGCAAAGCATTCCAGTTTTTAGACTTCAATGTTCAACCTGGTTCATGCGCAACTCGAAGATTTAATTCAGAGGCAGTTCAACTTCATAAATCTGGAAAGAATATTCCAGTTCAAAAACAAACAGCATCTACCTGATTCAAAAAGTCTGAAACAAATTAAAACAAAGTAGAACCCAAGCAAAGAGAAAATCAAATAATGCAAAGCAATTCAAAGCAAACAACGGTTAGGATAAAGCAAATTTGATCAAGCCTCAATTTCCAGATTTTGAAATCTTTTTCAGGTTCTCTTTCATCTCTGTCAAACTATCCAGGTGAGCAAACCACCCTTATAAATTCTTAAAACTTGATATATCTATTTTGCATGTGATAAGTCTTGAATGTAAATTGTGAAAGGTGCGTGCATGCTTGTATTTACGTATGCATGACTGTGTGTACGACTGTGTACAGGCAACATGCATGACCGTGTGTACGATTGTGTACTGGTAATCACTTTACATGGCGAGGAGGCTATACATGTTTTATGGGATAGGATTGAAGATATGGCAGTAAATACAAAGGTTCTGAATGTATCAGTCGAGGAAATAAGGGTTTGGAATCTTGTTCAGTTACTCCATTTTGTATATTGTGATGTAGTGATACAAATAAATGTGCAGGAAACTTTTATGGATTGTAGAGTCTTGGAAAGCTGTTTGAATATTGATGTAAGTATTGGTACTGGTTGTAGTAATGTTAATATTTCTGATGAGGGTGTTGATGCCTTGTTGTGTGATATCGATAACGTGCACATGATCAGAGATGTAAACATACATAGTGATAAATCCTTTGTTTTTACTTTGAAATCTTTGAAACTACCTAAAATTCATATATATGTGACAATTAGCCAAAATTTACTGTTATCTATATGCGGATTTGGGTGTATGCTGCTGGTAGCAGCAGTTTGCAATATGAAGGCAGTAGTGTTTGTATGTGATGGATAGTGGGTGGATGGAAGAGTGATTGAAGATGAATGATCAGTGTATGATCAGTGAATGATCAGGCAGGGAGGTCAAAGGTCAGAGGTCAAAGGCAGTGGAGAGTAGGGGGATGTTTGATATGCTGATGTGTTTGTAGTGGCTATCTTGTTGAATGCATTGTGAGCAGAAAAGTAGGTTAGAAGATGATATATTGGTGTTGAACTGCAGTGTGCAACAGTGCAAGAAGGCATTGGGTATGTAGTTTGACAGAAGTGGATAGAAGATGATATGAGTGCATAAAACTGAAGTGGATATGAGGTGTTAAAATGTAGAAGGCAGTGGCAGGATCAAGTATTAGTGATGTTGTAGTTTTGTGGTGGTCTGTAGAAGAATGGTGAAGACAGGTATGAAACTGTGAAGACTAGTGATGCAACGGAGTTGTAATGGAGTTGTAATGAATGGTGGTGAACGAGTGGTTTGATGAGCAGTGAAGTATGGTTATTGTTAATGGTCAGGTGGAAATTTTGATGAGGAGGAAGGTGGTTTGAATGGCCGAGAACCGTGGTTGACAATGGATGTGGTGTGTGGAAGATGTTTGTTTGTATGATTTTGAAGAGGGTGTTGATGGTGTGAATTAGATGACAGTAGAGGCAGTGAATGGTATGAAGTTTATGCAGAGATGGTCAGAGATAGGAAGTGGACAGTTTTGCATGGTGGTTGATGGAGGAATGGTTTCAGGGAGTGGAATGGTTTCAGTTAGAGTGTGAAGTGGGAGGAAAGTATGAAGTTTGTATTGTATTTTGGTGACAGGCTTGTGTTGAGGCAGGAATTTCATGTTGAACTGTGTGCAAGGGGAGGGGATATGTTGGCAGTTGTTAGCAGTTTTGGTGACAGGATGAGGAGTTTGGAGTTATGGTAGTATGGTGAAGTAGTTTGCGGGTAGTGTGGTAGAAGCACTGGCAGGTTGCTGTTGAACTGCAGAGCTCAGTTTCGAGTGAAGTTTGATGATGAAGTTTGTCGAGGCTAGAGGAGTGCAGAGATGTGACTGTGATATGGTGTGTTGATGTTTGGGAAGGGGCAGAGTGATGAAATTAGGTGGTTGAGGACAGTGAGTCGATGTATGATCGCTGTAGAAGTTTGACAGAGGAGAGTTTGAAGTGGCTGTCAATGAAAGTGGCAAGCGGTAAGATGTATTGTTGATGGCACGGTGTGGTAACTGCACAGTTAGATGAAGAAGCAGTCAAAACTGTTGTCTTTCAAATTGATGACAACAGTTCCAATTGATGACAACAGTTCAAATTGTAAAAAAAGACAGACCAAGACAAAATACACATGCATTTGCATATGCAAATTTCATATACAGCAAACAAAAGAAAATCAGCAATATATGCAAAGAACAAGTCAGAAATATCAATACCTCCGACTAAAGATATCATATCAAACCCTTTTGATGGCTCACATAACCTCCGACTCCAACATCCCCAAAGGTCTCGGTAAATTGTCGACATATTTTGGCGGTTAGCTCATCCGGCAATAAAATTTTGTCCAACAACACATTTTCATAGGTGGGTGGTACTGGTTTTCCATGAATTACTAATGCTGTGGAATCTCGGCATGTAGTGCCTGTTATATAAGCATTTCTGGAGTGAATATATGGAATCACATTTACAGAACACACGCAAGAATAAAAGTTTTAAATCTTGGAACCGTTTGCCTTTAGAAATTACACATGCAATATATATCAAGCATGCAACAATTTCCACACAAAAATCAAAGTAAAACACACGTATAAAGCATGTAATTATACAAACTTGTTTTATTTCTTGACTAACAGCCTCACTATTGTTCAGCTATGTTAAATGAAAAATGTAAAATGCAAGAAAACGCAGCGCACTCTCCCGTTCAGAAGTTAAGCATTCACTGACTTTGCAACATATTATTTTCTTCAAATTTTAATAAAATAGTACTTGTTGCAATTACTTCGTCATCGAAGTTCAGGATTTCACATCTTTGGTCGATTAACGGATTGTTCGGAGTGGCAAACTGAGAAGATGCGATTTCACTGCCTACTCGACGATTATCTTGGGCTATGCTGAGAAGACGCTCCAGTTTATCATCCATATTGTCCAGCTTCATCAATTTTTGCTCCACATTTTGCAGTCGTTGCTCATATACTCCTTGGGCCTGTTTAAGCCGTTTGCATGGAATGGCAGCACTCTTAACTTGGCTAGGAGCTATATTGGTCCCAATACTTCGGCTCCTGCCCTTTACATCTTTACCAAACACTGATATAAAGACGGTTCATCACCACCACTCGTCGTTTCCTTTACTTTTTCAATTTTTTCCTAAAAAGTAAATACATATATATATGTGAATAATGAAAATTTAATTTAGAGGCGTTGTTATTTGTTTAACTTACAAAGTAGGAAGATGTCGCATCTGACGTGCTGCCATCTTTTTTCTTATGCGTTTTCTCCCATACTTGAAGACGTGATACTTCTGTTCCCGGACTACTTGAATCGACCTGCATACAAAGACCTAAAATTATATTTGGAACTAATGGTATATGCAATGTGATGCACCAATTCAATGACACATACCATTTCTTGTATAATCATAGCGTGACTCTTACGTCCCGAATGATGAGCATATTCGAGCATCGATCTATTTTGTTTGCCTCGCTTCCTTTTTTCTTTCGCCTCGGGTTTTGATTCGTTTCTTATGAACTCATCCCAATCATCTTGAGCAATTTTCGGTGGACAATTTCTCATTCTATCTTCGTCAGTGATGAAATGGTCATAATGATTCTTGCGCAAATCATTCTTGTGTCTCCTAAAAGCCTCAGGCATTTTTTTCATAATAAGGTCCTTTGATAGAGGATCGAGCTCATAATATTTCTACATAACAAAAAATGCATGTAAACCATTTTTTATTTATGTATTGAAAGCATTATAAATGAATTTAAACCATCAAAGTTCATGCAGTTTACGTTTCAAAGTATATGGATTTTTACATTTCAATAAATTTATCATACATTTCATTGTAAATTCTACTTTAACTTCAAATACCTACATTTAAAATTATCATAATTATTCACAAAATTTACCTCACTTTTCTTCTAATATTTTACTTCTCACCCTATATGTATCATTTAATTTTGCGATTTAAATTTAAACTAATTAGATAAATCTAACTAACTAATATTCGTTAATTCGTTTACTAATTTATAAAAATATCAATATGTACACCATATTCATATTAACAAAATTTAAAAAAAATGATTAATGTAAAGATACCTCCAATTAATTCCACACGTCTTCCTTGTAATTTGGCGGAACTTTTTTCCAACTTGGATATGAGATTGGCACATGAGTTCTTACTAGTTTACCAATCTTCGTAGCGACCTTTGAACCATTTTTTCCAACTGGAGAACCGTAGTTGTCCATATCAACTTTCTTCCGTTTTAAAGTGGATGATTGTGAAGTTGTATTATTTGACGGTGGTGTGGCATCTTGTGACATTATGTCCTGCAAAGTTTAAACTCCTAAAATAATCCCAAGAACATTATGACGTACATTTCTTCCCCTTCCGGCCCATCCCTGTGATGCCCGATTGCTGTCGGCCAGATTATTGCACGGACTTCCCTCCACAACAAGATCAAAAGCCTTATATGTCTAAATAAAATTTGCTCCAAGCGATCACTGTTAAGCTGCTGTACATCTGATATATAAACCAACGTCCCCTTATTGATTTGTCTGATCCCACCAACTTCTCACCACATTACGATTTTTGTCAGTCCGACTGACAATAATCGTAATGTGATGAGAAACTGGTGGGATCAGACAAATCAGAAAGGGACGTTGTTTACTATATCAGATGTACAGCAGCTTACCAGTAATCGCTTGGAGCAATTTTATTAAGTCATATAATGCGTTTGATCTTGTTGTGGAGGGGAGTCCATGCAATAATCTGGCTAACAGCAATCGGGCATCATAGGGATGTGCGGGAAGGGGAACATTCACTTTTATGCGGCAATGATAAAGTCTTCCTGCATCACCAGAATTTTAAACTTAAGCAATATCAAAAATACTGACTGAAATAAAGGATGCAAATACAAAAATATATTAACTTAGCACTGCTGAACTAAAGGGTGCAAATATAATATCTTGAACTGCCTGTCTACCTACAAACACAAAGAAAGAAAGAATAGTCAAGCTGATCATATGTATGTATGTGTACATGTGTGTATGTATGTGACCATATGCAAGTACCTACAACTACAAACACAAAATGAACTCTTGCAATATATCCATCCTTATTTTGTTAAGGTACAATAACTGCTTTGAAATACAAACACAAAATATAATGCATCTATTACTATCATATAACACACCATTCTACATTTTACACCATTTTAAATAAATATTTTGTTAAGGTACAATAACTGCTCTGAAATACAAAGTTAACATATGCATTTGCTAAGATCTTCTAATTTTTCATTATCTTCAAAAGCTGATTGATAAACGGTGGGAAACTCAGTGTCATCCACATTTATGGTCAACCGTTTTGGTGTATGCAAAACCACAAACCATCCACTATTTTGTAAATCTTTTGAGTAGAACACTTGACTCGCTTCCGATGCAAGAATAAATGGCTCATCATTCACGCTATCTTTATTCTTCAATTTTCCCAAGTTAACTGTGATCAAGCTTGAAACAGAATCTATTTTACAACCATTGATCTTATCTTCGACCTTTACCCAATCACAATAAAAAACTGTTTGTTTGAAGTCAATGTAATCCAACTCAATTATCTGTTGAATGACTCCGTAATAAGTTGTTTCCGCTTCCTTAAAATTTTTATCCTTCCCACTCGCTCTAAATTGTGTAATTGCTCTCATGCATACACCACTATCCTGTGTTAGCTTTCGCTCTTCATAACTCTTCGGAGAAAATAAAAACCCATTCACTTGGTACTTCATATAACTACGGGCATCAAACTTCGGCCCGTTAACTAACCGCCAAAGAGTTAAGTCAACATCGACGGTCTTCAACAACTACAACAAACACAATAAGTAAAAAAACATTGTCAAGGAGTTGTATGGTCAACTTGAAAATACGTTAAATATTTAATACATATACCTCCTAACGTAACCAAAAAGTGAACTTTTTAATAGTTTCCCCAGATGTACCCCCGCCTCGAGTTTGAGATTTGGTGCTTTGAACATAGGAGTTATACCTCCTACGAAAAAAACACAATAAATACTATATATATGAATTGATTTACAATAATAAGAATTCAGAACAAATTCATGAATTTACTTCTTCCATTCATCCAATCCGTCATACTTATCAAGGACCCATTTACGCACTTGTTGAAATTGCACTTGAGTTAACGTTGTATCTTTACCATGATCTAGTGCTATTTCATCAGCAAACTCATCATCCTCGTCTAAAAACGCTTCACGGGTATGTTTATGAGTGCCAGCACCTCCTTTTGGCATATACTCCATGCAGTAAAGACTAGCTTCTTGTACAATATATCCTTCTGCAATACACCCTTCAATATATCTTTTGTTGCGCACATATCCTTTATATGTTTTCATCAACCTATGAAGATGAATAATTGTAAAATGTAGACATCAATAGCTATTTAAATCGAATAATTATGTACATAACTAAAATTAGTAATTTACCGTTCAAATGGGTACATCCACCTATATCTAACAGGACCAGAAATCGATGCTTCATCGGCTAAATGAACCATAAGATGAATACTGATATCAAAAAATGCAGGCGGAAAATGTTTTTCAATAACACACATTGCTTCTACCAAACTAGCCTTTGCTTTTAGAAGATGTCCCCTGTTGATCACCTTTGAGCACAAAATGTTATAAAAGAGACTAATGCGGTGAATAGCATTCCGTAGATCCTTATGTTGCGGAAAACAATGCTGAAGCAATACCGGAAGTAAATTTTCCATTATGACGTGGTAATCATGTGACTTCATATTTTTTAGTTCAGGAGGGTTGATGCTCACATTGTTATGGAAGTTCGAAGAGAATTTGCTTGGCACTTTCAAATTTTTCAAAACGGTGCAAAACCTTATCTTTTCTTCTTTTCTCAAAGTGAAAGTCCCATTTGGTATGGTTACTTTACTTGTTTCAGGATCTTCTATCACCCACAACTTTTGTTTTATACCCATGATTTTCAAATCCTTCCGTGCATTGATCCCATCTTTTGACATGTCTTTATGGTTCATAATTGTGTTGATCAAATGTTTCGTGACATTCATCTCCGTATGCATAACATCAATATTATGTCGGGTCAAATTTGTTTTCCAATATGGCAAATCAAAGAATTTCGACCTCCTATACCATGCAGGAACTTCTTCATCGATTGTCTTTTTCCGTTTTCGACCAATTTCCAGTATGTTTTTACCAACTTTCATTTTTATATTCGCTACCTTTTTTTCAACTTGATAACCAGTCAGTGGTTTTGGAGGACGCTTAAGTTCTTGCTCGTTGTTGAAAATTTTCTTATCGTATCGAAACTTATGTCCGGACGGAAGAAATCTACGACGTCCCATGTAACAAATCTTCATACTTTCAGGGAGATAAATAGATGTAGTTTCTTCTCCACAAATAGGACATGCAAAGTAGCCGTGAGTTGTACATCCCGATAAAGTCCCAAGAGCGGGATGATCATGGATTGCCCACAACACTCTAGCTCTCATTATGAACTTAGATTTCTTAAATGAATCAAATGTAACGACTCCTTCCCATAACTGCTTTAACTCGTCTATCAAAGGTTCTAAATAAACATCAATATCCTTCCCCGGTTGTTTTGGCCCAGAAATCAACAGTGTTAACATTGAGAACTCTCTTTTCATGCACAAAGACGGAGGAAAGTTATATGGTACTACAATTACTGGCCAACGGCTGTAAGGGTTAGTTAAAGAAGCATTCGGACAGAAACCATCTATTGCTATTCCAAGCGTGATATTTCGTGGTTCAGTAGCAAACGAAGGATCAAAAGAATCTATAGTTTTCCATTGAGAAGTATCACGCGGATGACGCATTACGGTTGTACCGGACTTGGCACGACCATGCCAGGTCGTCGCTTCTGCTATCCATGGTACAGTATACAGTCTTCTCAATCTAGAAATTAAAGGAAAATGTCTTAAGGTCTTTCGAGGTACTGTGGTAGCTTTTCTCTCTTCGTCGAATGATGTCTTATATCTTGGTGCGTTGCAATTTGTACATGAAACTTTGTTCGCATTATCTTTCCAGTACAAGATGCAGTCATTAATGCATGCATCATAAGTTATGTAATTCATCCCAACTTGCTTAATGATCTTCTTCATGTCGGGGTACTTTGACGGTAGCGTGTTACCTTTGGGGAGTAACTCCTTTATGAATTCGAGTAGGGCAGTCACACCATTGTCTGAAAAGCCGTATTGGGTCTTCAGGCTATTCAGTTTGACAATGGCATACAACTTTGTAATCTCTTTTGGACAAGAAGGATACAATGGCTCTGTTGCAGTTGCACTATCAAAAAATGATTTATCCGTAAACTCCTCACCAATATTAGCATTATCATGCAACTGACTTGTAGGTTGAAAGTGATGGAATCTATCTGCATCATCGATCAAATCCTCCATCCTAATATGTTCGGACTCATCAGTATTTGTGGCATGACTAACCGGTTGTTGTTTTGGCTTCTCCGGTATTCTTTCCCCGTGAAAACACCACACGGTATATGATTGAACGATACCATATCTAAGCAAATGAAAACGAATGTCATTTAATTTGAATGTATCTTCATTTTTGCACCATGTGCAAGGGCACGAATACTTTTCCTTATTGCCACCGTTTTCAGCAACAAATTTAACGAAATTTCTCACACCTTCCACATATTCTGTATTTCTTCGATTAGATTGATTCATCCATTGTTTGTCTATACTAAAAGACATACTGAAAGAAAATAACAAAAGCTAATAAGAAATCATGGGTAACAATATCTTATGGCTTTCCACCAAGTTCAACTTTGATATTAACTAAACAGATGTCTATTCTTTTGATTTCACTTGAAATTTAACATTAGCGTCAAACTGTTTCCAAAAAATTTGCCATTACAACGGCGCCATTTTGTAGCACCAGAGTAATGTCTATGCATTACCCCTCTCCTGATACTTGGCTTGCGCCATTAACAACAATTTTATCTGCTTACTAAATATGGTCTCATATTTAGTAAAACAAAATTCATTGCATCAACTTATACCCTAGCAGTCACTATAAGCAGCTATGTCTAACTAGCATGCAGTGCAGTACAGTACAATACATTGTAATTTGTAAAATCACATATAAAACTATAACATAACAAAGTACCAACTTTTTATACAAAAGTTGCCACATTAAGTGGGCTGCACTACTTATAGTATCAAATAGTTTACAAAACAGTGTATTTAATTTTGAACGAAATGTATCAAGTTTACAAACTAGTGTATCTCGTTAAGTGTACAGGCAAATCATATTGGGTTCTGCCTAAATGTTTGCGGGTAGACATACACACACTGCAGGAAAAAGTACATCAATGTAAATATCAGTTCCTAAATAATTATTAGTTTGTTAGCTTCATCTTTCAAATTTCAATTCCTAAACGATTATTTACAGAAAACTAGTTATTTGTAACTAAATACTAATAAGTTATTAGCTTCAGATGTTTTCAAGGTTAATGAAATCGAAAGAAGTAAAAGGGCGACTCAATTTTTGAAAATTAGACAACTCAAAACAAGAAATTCGCATACTTAATTAGCAGTGGCAGTATAGAGACTGTAGCAGGACTTCAAATCAGCAGTAGAAAATATCGCGTAGGGGGCAAGCAAGAGCCGACGATGGCTGATGGCTATAAAATAAAGTAAATAAATTAATCTTTTTTACCTTAATGAAATTTATTTACCTTTTTAGCAAAACAAAATCGGAACACGACAAATTAAGCAAAAGAAATTCGCATACTTAATTAGCAGTGGCAGTATAGAGACTGTAGCAGGACTTCAAATCAGCAGTAGAAAATATCGCGTAGGAGGCAAGCAAGACGCGACGATGGCTGATGGAATAGCCGAGTATGCAGCGATGATTATTTATAAAGCGTTGATTTTTGAAACCCTAGTTTTTTGGGTTCGAGCATCGCCGACATGGAGATTGCTATTGAGCTGTAACTTTGAAGTAAAACAGATTTTTGGTGCTGCCCGGTTCAGTTGGTTGCCCCATCCCATGGGCTTGCCCCTGGGCCGGACCTGGCTAAAAGATTTACAACGGTTAATAACCGTTGCTACTTAACCACGGTTCAAAACCGTTGTTAATTGTAACGAAGCGCGCCAAAAAAGTATGGCGCGAAAGGATGAAATTCACCGCGCCCATTTGTCTCCAAAGAAGCTACGGTTAATAACCGTTCCCAATTAGCAACGATTAAAACCCATTGCTAATTTAACCAAGACGGTTACTAACCGTTGCTAAATGGCAACGGTTATTAACCGTTGCTAAATGAGCGGATGGTTAGTGGCAAATCACAGTATTTGGTGTAGTGATATTCTTGTGCTGTTGATGTTATGATACAATAGCATGACCATACTTTGTCACTAGAAATTAAAACCATAAATGACTACAACATTTATGGCCATTAATTTTGAGCCTCAAAATAGGGGATGTTACAACTGGTATCAGAGAATAGGTTTACGTAAAACTAAAAGAATTTTGAACTTTAATAGGGTTTTGAAAACATAATCCAAAGGAATCAAAAATAAGAATGGGTTATGGGATAACGCTATAGTAACGTACTTGTATTTGCTATATATGAGTATATGTCTTATCTCTATTCTCCCTCTCTATTAGTCTATTCTTTCATATCTTACTAAGATTAAAATGTAGATTTAAGGGGAAGTAAGATACAGAGGTACGAAATGGAAGAGTGAATCTTAGTGGAGGAAGCATCACTACCAACGTAAATGTCAGGTCCAATGCTAGGAGGAATTCGGATCGACAAACAGCTGCTAATGTAGGTGTTGGAACACCATCGGTGGATATGGGGGCTATGTATCAGTTCTTTGTCAATATGATGCAAGTAGAAGCTGCTACTGGGTTAGTTGGTGGAAATGTTGGAGGAGTGAATCCTGAGGTTCTAATTGTTAACAATTATTTTGTTTTAAGTAAAGACTATGCAAGACTTGGAGGAAAGCCCTTTATCGGAACGGAGGATGCGATTGAAGTGAAGAATTGGTTTCTTCAGTTTGAAAGAATTTTCCCTAATCTAAGATTGAATGATGAATATAAGAAGGATTGGCATCCATGCAACTGCAAGAAGCTGTATTGTACTGGTGGAACGATGATACCGTTGGAGTGGCTGAGGAAACATTAACCTGGGCAGAGTTTAGAAGGAGGTTCGAAGAGAGGTTCATGTCTGAAATTGCCAAGTCAACTTTTCTTAGGAAGTTTACCGAGTTAGTTCAAGAAGACATGTAGGTGTTGGAGGATGCAACAAGGTTTTAGGAGTTGTCTAGATATGGCTATGCTATGGTTGATACGGTGATAAAGAAGAATGAAAAGTTGATCCGTGGGTTAAGACCTGAGCTTGCTAGGGAAACCTTGCTACATATCAAGGATCCATGTGATGTAGTGGTGGAGATGGCACTGAGGAATAGAGAGATGCTTGTTTTCTTCAGCGGTAATAAGGCAGTGGAGACTCAGAGTAGGAAAAATCAGAAGAGAAAATTCTTTCATAAAAAGGGAGTGTAGAAGGGTGGAACTGCTGAGATAGGAAAGACAGAGGTTGTGTGTTACAGGTGTGATAAGAAAGGGAATTTTGCAAACGAATGTCGTTCCAGTGATAGAAAGAAGGTTATTAGGAGAATGAACATCAAGTGCTTTAACTGTGACCAGATTGGACATTATAAGAATCAGTGCAAGGAACCAGCTAATGTGGGGAAGGGAAAAGTGTTTGCATTGAAATCAGCTACCTCAAGACCAACAGCTGAGGAAAAAGAAAAATCTATGATGGGAGGTACACTTATGATTCATGGTATACCTATTAGAGTACCATTTTATACAGGTGCATCATATTCGTTTGTCTCTCGCTGTTTGGTAGATAAGTGAAGTTTAGAACCCTCATACCTAGTTACTTCCTTTAAGGGTTGCGAATCCTATAGGAGTGTATGCAATTCTCGAGACGAAATGTGACCATTTAGAATTTGAACTATTGGGTCATATATTTGCCTATAGTTTGCATGTGTTTAATTTCGTAGGCTTTGGGATTATTTTGGGTATGGACTAGTTAAGTAAATATGATGCTACGATATTTTGCCAAGGTAGGAAAATATCGCTAAGATGCCCGAATAGTAGCGACTAAATTGTATACTCAGGAGAGAATCTAAGTTTTGATGTTTGTACTTTATTGGAAGTAATGGAGGAGGAAGATGAGTTGAATTAAGTCTCTGTCATAGGGGAATTTGCAAATGTCTTTAAGCCTATTACAGGACTACCATCGAAACGAGCTACTGAGTTTCAAATAGATCTTGTACCTGGAGATGAACCCGTAAGTAGATAGCTTAGTAGAATGACAACTCCCGAACTGAAAGGGTTAAAAGTGAAGCGGTGGACTTAAATGGAAAAAGTTTTATTAGACCAAGCAGTTCACCTTAGGGAGCAGCTACGATGTTCATGAAGAAACCAAATAGGTTGTTAATATTGTGCATCGATTGTATAAGTTGAATAAAAAGACGATAAAGAACCAATATCATTTGCCGAGAATCGACGACTTATTTTATCAACTGAATGGAGCCAAAGTGTTTTCCCAATTGGATTTAGCGATAGAATTCCATCAATTAATGGTGGAAGAGGACAATATTCCTTTGATGGCTTTAGAACGAGATACGGTTCGTACGAGTGGTTAGTAATGTCATTCGGACTAATGAATGCGCCTGCTTTGTTCATAGATTTGATGAACCAAATCATTCGTGAGCATATAGATAGATTTGTGTTACTATTCATTGACGACGTTTTGATATATTCTAAGGATGAAAGAGACCATGAGATTCATCTCATAATAGTACTTGAGATGCGGAGGTAGCATCAGTTAAAGGAAAAGTTATCAAGTGTCATTTTTGGAACGAGATGAAGTTTATTGGTCATATAGTCATAGAGAAAGGGTTATCGATAGATCCAGTTAAAACAGAAGTTGTTAACAATTGGAAGAGGCCCGAGATAGTGATTGAGATAAAGAGTTCTCTTGGACTAGCTGGCTATTATTGATGATTCATCAAGGATTTCTCTTGTATAGCAGCACAGATGGCCAAACTAATAAGGAAGGATGTAAAGCAAGTTTGGACCGATAAATGTGATGAGGCATTTCAGAAGCTGAAACATTTATTGACCATTGGGCCTATGTTAGTTGTTCCTAATGGAAATCAAGATTTGCTGGTATATATGGATGCAGAATAGGATGAGGAGTTGCATTACTGTAGTGGGGTAAAGTGATTTCTACGCTTCTCAACAACTCAGATCGCATGAAATTAGGTATCTAACCCATGAATTGGAGTTAGCTTCTGTAATTTTTTCCTTAAAGGTGATGAAACACTATCGTTTAGGAGAATGATTCAAGTTGTATACAGATCACAAGTCACTAAGGTACTTATTCTCTCAAAAGGAGTTGAATATAAGACAACAGAGATTATTGGAGTTTTTAATTGCTTATGACTTTGGAATTGTGTACATGCAAAGGAAAGGAAAAAAGTTACAGACGCACTTAGTAGAAAATATCAGGCGTTAGCAATTATATTGGAATGGAAAGATTTGGAAGCATTAACTACTTCTAGTGTGCAGTTAAGATCGACTGCTAGCTCTAGTCGGAGTACTGCAATGTTATCTTGCTTAGAAGTTCAACCAGTATTGATCGAAAGAATTTCTTTTAAGCAAAGAGTGATCTATTTCTAACTAAAAGAATTAGAAGACTGGAAGGTGGAACCACGATTGATGATTTGAAAGACTTTTATCTCGATCACAACGAATGGTTAAGGAAGAAAGGATGGATATGTGTTCCAAATGTAAGAGACCTAAGGAAAGAAGTAGTTAGAGAATGTCATTGATCAAAGTTCACTATTCATCCTGGAGGAACTAAGATGTATCTGATATGAAAAAGAGACTTTTCTAGGAAGGAATGAAAAGGGATGTAGGCTTATGGGTAAAAAAACAGTGTCTGAATTGCCAGCAAGTAAAGCTAAGGATCGAATGCCTAGTGGAGTGCTTCTGCCTTTAGATATACCAATGTGGAAGTGGGACTCTATATCTATGGATATCATAGACGAGTTGCCATGGTTGGATATAGAAAATGGAAGTATCTGGGTTATAGTGGACAAACCGATTAAGAGTGTACACTTTATACTCGTTAAATGGACAAGGACGACACATGTTTTAGCTAAGTTATTCATGAAGAATATAGTTAGACTGCATGGGACTCCTAGTAGTATAATCAGTGATAAAGATTCTTTATTCACTAGAGAATTTTGAAAGAGTCTACAAAAGGTTTTAGGAACCAAGCTCAAGATGAGTATCGCTTAACAAACACAAATCGATAGGCAAAAGGAGAGAGTTAAAAAAGTCTTGGAAGATTTGTTAAGAGCTTATATGCTAGACTTTGGAGGATCATTGGATGACAACATTTGAAGCTTTGTATGGAAGACCATGCAAATCGCCTGTATGATGTTTAAAGACCAAAGATAGACTAGTTCTTAGTCCGGTTATGGTAAGAGAAGCCACATAAAAATTGAGTTAATCCAAGTAAGGATGAAGGAAGCTTAGACTAGGCACAAAATTTATGTGGATAAGAGACGGAAAGATTTAGAATTCTCGATTAGAGATCGTGTTTTCGTCAAAATATTGCCAATGAATGGTGTAGTAAGATTTGGGAAGTCAGTGAAATTGATACCTAGGTTTGTTGGACCATTTCATATTTTAGAAAGGATCGGGAAACTCACTTATTGGATAGAGTTACCAAGAAGTTTGACAGGAGTCCACAATGTTTCCCATATTTCCCATCTTAGGAAGTGTGTTTGAGATCTAGAAACTACTACCACTCCGACTGCATTGTAAGACTTAGTGGTGGAACGTGACATGACAATTAATTGACAACCAATCCAAGTTGTGGCTAATGATCAGAAAAAGCTAAGGAACAAGACATTCAAATTAGTAAAGGTCTAGTGGAGTGACGACGAGAGAGACCGTACTTGTGAGACAGAGGACAGGATTAGAGACTCTTATCCTGATTAGTTTTGATGGTATGTTTTATGTTTATAGTTATGATTGTGGTTATGTACCTTATTGTAATTTTGGGGACGAAATTCTTTAAGGAGGGGAGTATGTAACAACCCTAATTTTGATTAACATTATTTAGGACATTTAATTAGAATAATTAAATAAAATAATGTAAAATGGTAAGGAGACTGAGATTTGATAATTAATATGGATCGAGTTTTAATTAATGAATAAATGGGATTATTTAGAACATTAATAAGAAGAAGCTTATATGAGGAAGGCAAAGTAGGAAAGTTGCTCATTTCCTTAACGTTAAACCTTCCCATTCTCATTCCTCCCTCACTTCATTCATACAAATGAAATTAAAAGAGCATGGCCGACCATTACCAAGAGCTTTCGAAGGAAGAAAAGCTAGGGAAACAAGGTTAAAGCTTAGGGGAAACTAAATCAAACTCGAATCTCAAGTTCCTATATCAAATCAAGGTGAATAATAGTAATGCATCTCAAGTTTTATCTTCTATTTTCAATTTTAACTATGAACCCGAATCTTTTTCTTGTATTGTGCCATGTTTTAATTTTTGGATGATTATATGCTTAATGATGAATTATATGATTTATTATGAAATTATTTAACAGGTTTTAAGTGTGAAAACCTGGATTCTGGTACCCAATTGACTTAAACTTTGATATGATGTTAAAACATTATTTTAGAAGTGGCTTTTTAATTTCGTCATTTTTCAAGTATGAATTTGTTATGAATTTTCTAAGTGGAGAAAATGATTTATTTTGAGTTTTAGCTATTAAAAATAATTAAATAATGTTTGGCCTTGAAATTTTTATATGTTAAATAAAATATTAAATCTGATTTATTGTGAATTTTAAGGATTTATCCCGAGTGTTTATTAATGATTATAAATTTATTAACCTAGAAGGGATTAAATATTATATTAGGATACTAATATAAGACTGAGGGTTTGTAATTGTTTTGGAAATGAAAATAAAAGAATGCGTCAGATTTTCTGAAAAGGAATTAATAAAGAGTTTTGTTAGCTAAGAAGAACTTGACAAGGATTGGGATTTTGGTACAAAGTATTTACTTTTAATGGATAGAAAACATTTTTTCCATGGTGTAGTCATTGATGTCGAAGCCAATGTTTCCGCTTTTGTATGTCGATGACCTTAATGGATACGTTGGGTATCACTCCCTTGTGATATGGAACGAATTCACATGGGTTGGTGTCGATGTCGACACTCGTGCTATCGACACCAATGGTGTAGCATATATACTCTAAGTCGCATGTCTACATGCCGCATTTTGTACAAAAAGGCATGATTCTGCATATCTTTTATAACGTCACCGACCCTATAAGGCAGTGTTGTCGCTATTTTTACTATGTTAACTCCTATAGGCAGTGGCCAACCCTATTACTTTCGAAGTTGATCTATAACGGCGATAATGATGTCGCATTTCTCTTTAAGGAATTGGTGTCACCGGTCATCAAAGCCGTCGTTCCCATAATTTTAAGTTTTAAAGTTTAATTCTATGCAAATCATTAGTGAAGCCACTTGTATTCAACAACCTTTATATGAGATGTAAAAGGGTTTTGGCCTTATAGTGTTATAGTTATAAACCAGATTCTTTAACCAATTTTGGAATTAAAGAGGGACGATGATCCTAGTGGCGATATTGATGTCGAACTTCGTCTATAAGACAGTTTTATTATGTTTTGGCTTTTTCACCTATAGCTTTGAGAGGAAACGACCTTAGGTGCTTTCAAACTTCATCGATATTATTTTATAAAATCATATATCATGGCGTACATATTTTGGATAAAGCAAAAGGGTTATAATTACCTTGTTTCAAGAGTATGATTTCAAGGGTTAAATCATTTATAAAGATGTATGTTTTCAAGGAATTAAAAAAGGTATTTAGCCCAGAATTTTACTAAAGAGATAAGTGTTCTTATCACCTTTAGATAAATTATGATTGGATGAATTGACTCAGAGATTAGAAAACCAGATGGAATTGGTGTAGGGTCACGCCCTATACTTCAGCTCTTAGCCCCTAACTGGTATAAATCCAAAATTCCAGTGCATAGGGCTTTGTCATAGGTAAGAATAAAAGTAAGTTTACACATAGAAAGGAGTACACAAAGTTGAGTTAGGTTATTGGTTAGCCCGCAAAACCATTAGGATCAGATTGACCCAAGGAGTACTAAGTTTCGGACAAACCGTCAAGTTATCTTCTAACCGTATGTTAGATAATTTGATATGTCTACTAGGCTGCAATCTACCATAGATTTGTAGTTACCCTAAGAAAACTATGAGGTCAGAACGGATAGTACATTGATTTAGACACATTGGTTATGTTTACCCTTCTTGCATGCATGCATATTATTGTTAATACTGTCTATTTTAACCATTGTGGTTGCAGGAGTTTGATTAGAAAAAGATATATTTTTAAAAGATATTAGTGAGGAGAAAACCCATTCCGCTCATTAGCATGGTCTCATTAGATATCCATAAATCGAGATGACATATTATTATTTACACTAGGTTTTTGTTTGACTCGAAGTTTATCTTTTCCTCGTAAATTCTGGGTGCTTAAAATTTTATTTGAGTAGGTCGGGAGTAAGGGTCTACAGGTTATTAAGGCAGGATGAATAAAGCTTCTGGAGACATGCAAAAGGCACATCTAGGTATGTAGGAGTTTATCTATCTATCTATATACATATATATATATATATCCGCTGTGCTAAAGTTTCAATTGGTTGTAACATATGTAATGGCCGATGTTATAACTGCCTAGCAGTAAACTTTGTTCAACCAAGAGGTATCTTCATATGTCGCTCTTGGAGTAATTTGTAACAATTATATTTTATTTGAATCTGGGAAACGTTTAGGATTATGTAATGAATGTGAAACATTATCTTTTAAATGAAATGCGAAAGTTTGCTTTGAAATTTTGTTTAAGAATATTTCATATTCTTATGTTGCTGATGTTATGATATAGTAACATGATCGTATATTGTTACCTGAAATCAATACTATAGATGACTACAGCATCTATAGTAATTATTTCGGGCCTCAAAATGGGGATGTTACAAAACGGCTAAAATGAACGTAAATTTTATTTTAGTGGTTGCTAATAGCTTCTCATGTGGTATAGGGGCCAAATAACCCATTTCTTTTTAAGTTACACAACAAAATGGTTTTTATCAAGTTTATATTACTTAAACTTCTTCACTTTTATTTACAACAAACGATAATTTATGGTCATTATAATTTTACTTAACACCACAAGCTCTAACCATCCATCTTATATAATGAAATGTGAATTTATCCATCTCATTAAATTTTCAATTAAGAACTTATTTTCCATCAATTTTTAATTAATTGCAATAAATGGCCTTTTATGGCCAAACTCAATTTTTATATAACCAAGATTTTAGCAACGCAACTAATTTTACTTCCTAACTTTAAGTTCTACTAAATTATCATATAAACAATACAAATCCATTTGTTATACCAAATAACAATAAGTAGTCACAATTTATTCCAATTCAAATTTTAAACCAACAGTTTTATTCTTATTAACGCCTAATTAGTTACTATAAGGGGTTATAAGTCACAAATTCAACTTTTAACTCTCTTTAATCCAATAATTCCATTTACCAAACTATAAAAAAGAATTAGCATAATTTGTAACACATATAAAATGTTTTCATAAAATTATTCTTTATCAAGTTTTAAAACAAGAATTTACACCATAAAATTCCATTTATACAATAATTCCTTAAATTCTCCATTGATAGAAAATATACATTATCGATCAACTCAACATAACTTTCCCCGTTATAAATTTTAGAAATAAACTTTAGTACTTCTAAAATTATTATTCAACCTTTAAAAAGATTTTAGCACACCGTTTACACTGACACCATTATTAATCCAAATTCCTAGCTTATTAGAGAATCTCAAAAATCTGATTACACAACCTTTTATTATTGAATTTTAAATCTTTATTTATTTTGTTAAATGGATTAAAAGCCCAGGGTTGTTACAATAAATATATGATACAACAGTCTTATATACATATAGCAGGTATGTCATGTACTACTAAAAATTCAAGTATACATATCCAAAATATCGACATCATGCCTCCAAAATGCTCCGGTTGCGCATTTTGCTAGCATATCCCCATCAAATCCTGAAACTACTTAATCGAGTACATGAGAGTTGTCATGACATAAGAAGACAAAGACAAAACATGGATCGGACATAAAGTCTGATGTGAGGGAAACTATCTCAAAATACTGTATATCAAAATTATATACAAATAAATAGGAAACAACTAGCCCATAGCCGGCCCTTTCCACAAACGTGGCTCAGGGGTAATCAGGACTGCCTATAAACAAGTATAATAAACCCATCTTAAAAATAGGTGATCAAACCATAACCCGCGCTTCTCCTGTAATCAATGAGTAACCTCAACTAATATAATATGACTGAAACATACATATCATATTATGATGAACTAACCCGACATCTAAAAGTAGGATGGTCGTAATATAAGCTTATCTCGGAATACAAAATAATAGTAAATGCAGCAATAACAATAACAAGCAACTAATAACATACACAATATACAATGGAAGATAGTTAAGGAATACAAATCAATACCCGTCATTACTGATAGGTGGAGTCATCTATAGACATCTTCCATGGTCCAATAATAAATAAAGTCAGTACACTATCGTATCCATACATCTATCACGATCAATCATATTTAGAGTCGGTACACTAACGTACCTGGACATCTATCTCGATCCAATAATAATAATTGGAACCCGTACATTGACATACTCATACATCACTTATCGCGTCCTATAAACAAATATAGTCAATTCACTATCGTATCCAGACATTATCTATCATGATCTATCAACATGTGAAATCAATACACTAACGCACCCAGACTTCAACTATCACAATCTATTAATAAACAGAGTCAGTACACTAACATACCCAGACGTCATCTATCGCATCTATCAACATATAGACTATAGAGTCAGTATAACATACCCAGATATCGTATATCACGATCTATCAACATGTGGACTCGGTACACTAACGTACCTTGACGTCTATTATGATCTAATAATAGGCATGGCCACTAATATAAGACCAATACAATTTGTCAAACTATGCGTACCTGGACATCTATCTCGTGAAGGTACAAATTCACTCCATTCGATTATATACGCTCTCCGGACGTGATTGTGTGGCAAATCATCATACCGACTCCTTGCATGATCGTTATCGATTCTAAAGTAATAACTCAACATTCATATATGAATCATGAGCTTTGCCTTTCATCTCGCCTCATCGAGTAGCCTAGAGCCTCCCTGTAGTCATGACAAGATGCCATGAAAAACCATGGTCTAATTGGGATGAAATACTTCGACGATGTTTATTGTTCCAGTATTCAGTCAACTAGGGATTATTTCAATCGAATGAACTCAACTGACTGATATTTATCCCCTAATCTTCTATTTTTATGGCTTTCCCTTGACCATCCATTTTATTCATGTTCAGTCGATTGAACGTTTCATTTAGTCGATTGAACCCTGTTGTTCCCAGGCAGTGAACTTGGGACAGGTAGAAAACTCCACTTCGACCCTCGATTTGAACGCCATTTCTTCCGACACTACGCCTGATGAGTCACCTTGCTTTCAAAGCCTAACTCTAGCCCATCATACTTCTACCAGGGTTCATTTATTGATGTTTTGCAAGGGGATTCCATAATTATATGAAAACCAATTTCGATACTAAAATACACTCTATGCACATGTAGAGTTCTACGGGAGAATATAACGGCCTGGCCTTTTCTAACAAGCCAAAATGAACACAATTGAGCTTCTCGCCTCACGTGATGCTCACATGTGTGTCCATACGTCTGCTCGTGCATGCATACGCACACATGTATAGGAAAACACATAAAACGTCACAAATCACATTTCGAGCTTCACTAGAGCGAGTACTCAACTTGGTACTCCCTCACGCAACTTAGCATACCCAGTGGTCGCAATGGCCACATGAGATTGCTCATAACTTGGTTATATACACAAATGGATATTTCCATATATGTACACTAATATTTAAATAAATTATTCTAACAATCAAATCGTACTTTTCTTTACTAACTCCTTTAAATGGAATTCAAATCTCTTTTCTATTATTTTATATAAAAAATACCATTATTTTATAAAATACAAATTAGCTTAAAAATCGTCTTTAAGCCCGTTTGCCTATTTTTCAAAGTTTTATTCGTATTTACAATTAGTAATAAATATATAATAATTTGTTATCACTAATATAACAATAATTTAGGGTTTAATTCATTTATAATCGCACTATAAATAATTATTATTGCTACTAGCTCTATTAGATATGAATAGAACAATATAAATATATGGGGTAATAATTTCATATATATTTATTTTTTATCTCCACTATGTATTATTTTTCAATATATATAGAATAATGGGAATTTATACTGAAATATAAATTTTGAGTTACAGTTCCACTCAACTGAATCGTAAATTCTCAAATATCCAAATCAAGTCCAAGCCTATACCATGGCGTAGATAATATCACTAAGAGCACAACAATGAAGACCTATCTTGATTGGACCTTATATGTAAGAGATACAAATTAAATACGAAAAGGGATTAATACGAAATAATTAATTAACTTGATTAGTTAGTTACCTCATTAATTCTTAAATCACCGATGTGCACGAAAATGTGCATAATTTCACGTCAATATTCAATCGAATTTTATTGAATAAGTGAGCAAATATGGTGTTTTAACATGTTTGAAACAAAATTCGAATTATTTTTAAATCATTATTTATTCATCTTCATTGTTACCTGGCACTTTGGCCCAGCAACAAGATGATAGTTGCAGATGTGATAGTTGACACCATATAAGATCCTGATCAAGGAAAGGCTGGAAGTGTAAAGGGTTTGGTGCATACGGTGTACTGCTGCGTTTCTGTATGGCTCGGTCAAAAGGAGGGGACGACTCATTCGGTCTGAGTTGGTCGTAATGCCTCATTCGGCCATCGTGGTTCGGCATATCCTCGTTCAGCTCTGCTAAAATGTCGTTCGATCTGGAAGGAAGACTCCTCTTTCGGCCTGGAAGGCAGACTCGTCGTTCGTCTTGGAAGGTACACTCATCGCTCGGCCACCTTCATTCAACCGACGTCGCTCGGCAACTGCCATTCGGTATACCAGGTTCGGTATACATAAGTTGTCTATTGTGGGCCAAGGTACCTTGTCCTTAGGCCTGCGCAGGGAGTCCAGCCTATCTACATCTATAAATAGAGGGGCAGAGGCACAGTGTAAAGGGACCTTTTTCCTAGAACACTGGGGAGACTCTGCCATTTTCAAGACTCATCTATTTTTGATACAAACTTATAATCAAGTCATTGGTATACGGATTGTATCTGTATTCAATAGATTAAAAAAGCAATAAAGATTAAACTCAAAGTGGACGTAGGCAGTTACGCCGAACCACTATAAATCTGGTGTTTTTGTTTCTTATAGTTATTATTGCATTCTACTGTGTAATTCCTTAGTTTTAACTTACTCTCTTCATTAATTTCTCTACATAACTCTACTCAAGGGTGTTAGTGACCAATTTTGGTGCTAACATTCATATAGGGCAAAATGATCATTTTTGTGCATATATTAATTTGAGAAAATTTACTTGAAAATTTTTATGTTATTTTGTAGGTATTTGAATTCAAATTACAAGTGGCTTCATGGAAAATATGAATGCATAAGAGAAAACAAGCTAATGAAAATGGAAATAATTCATGTCATGAATTATGGAAGACCTACCTACCCACGTACCATGATCACCTATTGGAGCTAATGCGCATGCTAAATGGTCATTAAACTTACATGCACACTTAATGAAGGATTATCTCATGCTAATGATAACTTGGTGGCCCCACTTCCTAAAAGGGAAGTTTGGGTAGTTCCCAAAAATATGATTAGGGTTTTAGGCTTGTATAAATACTCCATATATTCATGTAATTAACCTTTTAGCCTCCTTAGCCTTCATTTTAGTTAGTTTTGTTTAAGGCTCACAAATAAACAAAAGTTTTTTTTATTTAATGATTTCTTAACCATTTCTCTTATGTAATTTTCATTTATGCAATTTATTTACATGCAATTTTCTTTCATGTTCTTTTCTCATTTATTTTCTCTTATGTTAGTAGCTTAGTTTCATTTCTTATGCAAGTAGATTAATTTTTATTTCATTTTAATTAGCTCTCATTTTATTTTAATTTTCTCTCTATTTCCTTTTGTTTTTATTTCATATTGAATGCTATATTTTTTGAAATGATAACAAATATGAGAGGCTAAACCTCTTCAATTTAGGGGTAATGAAGCTCTCTTAATTATATAAATTCAACATTTTTCTAATTAGTAATCTCTTTTGTGCTTAATGGAATTGGTGGATGTGGTAAATTTTTGTTTTTTAGCTTTGAATTTGATAGCTTATGTTATTGGCACCAAATAGGTTATGCTTAAACAAACAAAACACAAATTATGATTATGGTAATGTAGTGATTTTAAAATCAAATTTTGATGATCTATATGTCTAATCAATGGTTAATATGCCATGCTAAGAATAGATTTTATTTTTAGTTTCGTTATCATTTTCTTGAGAGTTAAGAAGTGGTTTAATGAGTGTGTTATAGTTTAATGGTTTATATTGGGCTAATTAATAGCATAAATATTCCATACTTATGATAAACACAACAATTAAATTCACTGGTGACCAAAAAGAGAGATCATAATTTCATGTTGTGTTGATTTATGTGAGGATGAGAGTGGAGTTATCTCTTAATTGCCTTCAAACTCTCATATTTTTATCCATTTTCTTTTGCTAGTTTTTCTACATTTTTAGCTTAAAACACTTTCAATCCTTGGTTTAATTAGATTGAATATAAATTTTAAAATCTGGACTCAAATGGCGCCTTCTTCCTTCTCATCAAATTCACTCTCGTTTAATCAACATCCATTCGCTTTTTCCTCACATAATTTGTTTACAGATGATCTTCCTCCATATTTTTTCCTTCATTTGTTCGAACCGCTTTTCCTAATTTGGGATCATCCAATCAGCTCCCCTCAAGAAAGCTTTCGTACATTCAAGTGGTTAAAGATTCTTCGACTTCGCTTTCTTTTAGTAATCGATCTGTACATCAGAAGAATTGGACCGATGGAAAAAAAGGAAAAAGGTTTTGTTTTAGATGTGGAGATGTTTCGCACCTAGCTAATGTTTGTAGAAATCCCATTTGGTGTTTCAAATGTGGATATTTCAGTCATAAAAAGGTTAATTGTTGGAAGTCTATTGTTGATTCAAAGAAAGATTCGATTTCAGAACATGGCTTATTGTTTGTTTTGAAATGCGTGATGTTAAAGAGAATTCTTCTTGACCATTTATCAATCCAAAGAGAAGAAGGTATTGAATTTCTAGAGGATTTATTTAAACATTTTGATAAGATTAACTTGGTCAATATTAGTCAAATTTTTCAAAAGAAATTTGGGAAATCTGGAGCTGATAGGCATATTAACTTGAATTCGAAAAATCGAAAGATTAATCGTAGGGTTAGTCGAAGAGGTTCTGATTTAATTTCGGATGGGATAGGCGTATTAACCCGAACCCTAGCCACAGCGTAGTACCTCCGGATAGTGAATTCAAAACTCAACTTAATACAGGAATATTCTATCCACTTCTCTTACATCCCATGATCGACCAGGGCATAAAGGATCCAACGGTAGCTTCTGAATGGCAACAAGGGAATGGACAAGCAACCGCTACTCAAACGATACTCCCAAAGGTTGGAGTACATAGATGATATGACTCTAAATACGCCAAGATGATTCCAAGCACCATTCTTCACTGACTCAACACTTCAAATTTAGTGACTCGAAGCAGACCAATGTTCGGCTCTAAGCAATTTATTCCAAATGCTAACAAGGATATCATACTGATCGCGCTTGAGGAGAGTCGACCTCCAGATATATTTTGGAAGCAAGTTAGCTGAAGAGCCTCCTACGACCATGGATTGTTTCTGTTACAAAATGAATTAGAACCAAAGTGAAGAGGAGTGGAGCAGACTAGGAAAAATAACAATGCAGGCCCGTCGGCAATGGACACTGATTCCAGTAGACAAAAAAAAGATCTCAAAATTCGACTCATATGCTCTTTGAAAGATTAAATCGATAGCCTCTATTTGGAGACTCACGACTCAAAGTGGTACTGAAAACTAACCTCGAGAGAGTCCATCAATGTCCAGAAGAAATCAAGGGAATGTTGTATATTCCAAGATGCACACTGATCCTAACACTGGCGATTGCAAACACCTCCGAGGTGTCATCGAAAAGTAGATTCAGAAAGAAGAGCTTCAATAGTACGTGCAAGCCTTGCCGAATGGCAAGCCAGGATCTTCGTATGCCCATCAATAAAGAACTCCAATTATCAATTGGACCGTTGGTAGTCGACATCCCGCTAGAAGGGGCTAGGGGCAAAGTTGAATAACGAGCACACGATACTGCCCCCTTATCAATGAGATCTATACCAATCTTATTTGGATTATTTTAATTTCAATTATGCTTTGAATTACGACCAACTTGAACTAAACTCCTTTCAAAACCATGCAGGTGACCATGTACTCAGATTTGCCGCCAACCAATCTACGCAGACCGTGATCGGAACTATGAAATTTCATCAAGACGAGCATGATTCGACCACTCACCATCAAACATATGCCTTTGATTTGGGGCTATGAATGAGAGATTGAAAAGCTCGTCATGATCAGAGCCCAATACAAAGCGAACCTGACCGACCGTCCATTCGTCGACCTCCATATTTGACTTGAAAACCTAAGCAATGCTTGGAATGGGTATGGCCCAATCATCCACTCAAATCAATTCATAAAAAAAAGTTTGACAAAATGCAGATGCCTCTCCTAAGGCTCAATGACGTCAGGATCTATCTAGAGTAGACGTGATTTGATCATCTACACATCAAATCCTTCCCTGAACGTAAAAGGTCGTTTGAAAGCCCGACTTGGAATAGTTGTGGTGGACTACCTACTCGTCAACCATCGCTCTCAATACACGGACACAACTGCACCTTGAAACATATGCAACTTACTTTGTCTACTCAATAATCTGTTATCCTTATTTCTTAGAAAGAGATACGAAGCAAATGGTGCGAGACTTGATTATCTAACGTAGCTTGGATGTGATCCAATCATCTGTCATATACCTCCTTCCTTGACTTGATTGGAAGAGCTATAATCACCAAGTGGATGAGAATCGACCATCCATTTTTCAAGTTTCGTCCTTCATGTTGGGGGCTGAGTCCCATTCCATAAGCAAACGTGGTTCGATCATTCATTCGACAACATTAGCCTTGATATGGTAAATGAAATACAAATTAAACGGGTGGAAATACGACTGCTCTCAACATAAAAACCTCTAAGTCCCTGAAGCGGACTAGAGTACTCCAAGTCCCCAGAGCACGGACTAGAGTATAAATGACTTAAAAATCTCTAAGTCTTCAGAGTGCGAACTAGAGTTCTCCGAGTCCCCAGAGCACGGACTAGAGTATAAACGACTTAAAAATCTCTAAGTCCCCAGAGTGCGGACTAGAGTACTCTGAGTCCCCAGAGCACGGACTAGAGTATAAAGGACTTAAAAATCTTTAAGTCCCCAGAGCACGGACTAGAGTATAAACGACTTAAAAATCTTTAAGTCCCCAGAGTGCGGATTAGAGTACTCTGAGTCCCCGAAGCGCGGACAAGATTATAAATGAATTAAAAATCTCTAAGTCCCTAGAGTGCGGACTAGAGTACTCTGGGTCCCCAGAGTGACTTAAAAATCTCTAAGTCCCCAAAGTGCGGACTAGAGTACTCTGAGTCCCCAAAGTGCGGACTAGAGTATAAACGACTTGAAAATCTCTAAGTCTCCAGAGTGCGGACTAGAGTACTCTGAGTCCCCAGAACGTGGACTAGAGTATAAACGACTAAAAAATCTCTAAGTCCCTAGAGTGCGGAGTAGAGTACTTTGAGTCCCCAGTGTGCGGACTATAATATAAACGACTTAAGAAAAATCTTTATGTCCCATAAGCGGACTAGAGTACTCTAAGTCCTCAGAGTGCGGATTGAAGTATAAACGAATTGACGAAAATTTCTACGTCCTAGACTGTGGACTAAAGCATAAACCATTTGACAAATCAATAAGTCCTCGGAGCATGGACCAAAGCATGAACACAAATTGGACATGAGTTGATCAGGGAGAGAATAACACTAAGTCACCAGAATGCAGAGTGGTGTATAAACATCAATAAATAGACGAGTGGATTCCGGCCGTTCTCTATTCTGCAAACTTCAGCCTGAAATCGACAAGAGGAGTATTAACTTGCTAAGGATGGAGTTCGACCATCCGACTAGTGGCCTGGCCAAATCAATGCTAGAAGCAGGATTACAAATCACTAATAGCTAAATATGATAGCTTACTGTAGCTCTAGCTTGGCGTTCTTTAAAACATAAGGCAACAACTACAGGGAGGCCTTAATACAGAACCAATCGAAATGGCATCCAAAGCTACGGACGACTACCTATATCATACCTTAAATCGAGGGCCAACACCAATCTGCACCAATCACATATGAATGTGACTCGGATGTTCCTTGAAAAACTATGACCTCCAGAGTGTGGAAAAGAAAGTAAACCACGAAGACTTGGTCAAAATTCTCCAGCACCCTCCTTCGATCCGTCATGAGCAGTATGAAACTGGATGAGCATGACCCGACTACATTTGAGCCAACTTTATCTCGAGTTCTTATTACAGAACATGAACCAAAGTGGACGTGACTGACCGTCCAGTGTCCAAATTATGCCCTGAAACTGACGAGGCATCGAAGTATTCCTCTTGGAATGAAAAACCATAATGTAATCCGAGATAGGCAGGACCTAGCCTTCCATCGACTGACCTAATCCCACGATTCAACGGGAAAGAGTGCAAAGCTAAAGTGGCCATGGATGGCCTTCCTACTTATCAATATATGCCCCAGACTTGGGGGCACGAGCGAGAACCAGAATGAATGTGAACCAACTATTCACCGACGAACTCTATGTCTTTGGAGTTTAGGTGGGAAAATAAACATTGCTAGGATGAGACTCAACCGTCCATGAAGTACATTTATCAACCCAAGACTAGGAGCAAATGCATGGTCATCCAAAGACTGGCTACGATAGCTCAATATTGAAACTTATATATAGTGCTTACAGCTACTAAAGGCTACGACAGAAAGAATGCCTAGAGATGGAATCATTAAATCGATACCTAAGCTCGTGAGCAAATGACTGTCACTCCAACCCGAAGGATGGGTAAATAAACATGAATGCATTGAATAGAAAGTGCGTTACTTGAATGTACAAGCAAATTTAAATTCATAGCAAGATCCAGCTATGCAGCTGCACGCAACTCGAGGCTGATCCCTACTCGACATTTCCTGCAACGTGCTGTTAACCTTGATCTTTGGCCATTTGCAGATAATCGATTAGAGCATTTAGAGCCCTTCACTATTAGACTTAATAACTCATGACAAGACACTAGGATTCGACCAGAGTAACCATCAACATTGACCTTCCCAACCATATTTCACATTGAATGTTATTGAAAATAGTTATGTCTGAACTCAAAAAATCCGGGATTGCACCCGCTAAACTGACAGTTAACATTACAGCCAGCCATGTCGACCCTTTCCGGGTGCTGAATATCAGATCACAGCCCAGTAAAATGATGATAAAAGAATTAGTTGGATTTTTCTGAATAAATGACGATATGTTCCCTTGGACCCATTCTGACATGCATGTGTGATTTCACTAACTATCGTAAGCCATGCATTGGGTATCGACCTGAAGCTACAAAAGCTAGCGCAACGTCTATTGATTTCATCATGAAAGCTCCACTCTTACTTTTAGGCTCGCCTTATCAATGTCTATGCCTAGCAGCCATTGCGACATGGCATACAACAACTTGAGACATCTGAAAGACTACTTAAATAGAATATCGAACTAAGCCAATTCGATATCACTTATTTCCCTCGAAGGGCTATACAAGAATGGAAATTAGCAAACCTCATACCCGAATTCACTGCATCAGATGACTACTCGAAGAGTAGTAGAGAACCAACCAACAGATGGAAAATGTACGCGGATGGAGATCGGCTAAACCATAGAGACAGAGCCAGAAAAGGTGTCATGGTTGACTCCTATCAAAGACTATCTACAATGAGGAATTTTTACTGAACGAAGGAATGAAAAACGATAGATCCTCCTCAAAGCTTCGCGCTAAATCATCCAAGAAGAAGTCATGTGTAGAAAGGAGTTTATGCATTTCCATGCTTCGGTGTATCACCCATGATGACATCAAATGAGTCTTGATCGAAGTCTATGAAGAAGAATGTGGCGATTACATCAGGAGAAAAACCCTGATAAAGAAAATACTCTGCTACGGGTATTACTGGCCAACTATCAATCCAGATGCGGTTGATCATGCTAGACAATGCAACAAGTGCTAGATGTTTGCAAAAAATCCGAGGGACCCGTCGATGGAAATTACTAAAATGGCTAGTTCATAGTCGTTTACCACTTAGGGGCATTGACATCATCTTCTTACCGATCCTAAAGGTGGTGCGAAATACGCCGTCATAGTAGTTGATTGCTTCACCGAATGGGTAGATGAAGAACTTTTAACCACGACCAAGACGAAGAAAATAATCAACTTCATTGTCCGTAACGTCATCTGTCTTTATGACCTTCCATGATCCATTATAACTGCAAATGGACAGGTTGAAGCTGTGAACAAAGTCATAAAGTCTGTTATGAAGAGAGGTTTGGAAAAGGCTAGAGGTAAATGGGTGGATGAACTCCCATCAGCATTATGGGCTTATAGAACTACCCATGAGTCCGTGACTGGCTGTACTCCATTCGTCCTTGCTTACTGCTCTGAGAAAATACAAACAAGGAATCGCAATTGAATTTCAATTAAACTAGATGGAATTGGTGACGACTTATGATCATATAAGACGCATCCAAGAGCCAATGGTAAGAACATGTACCCGAACATGCATGTGTACGTCCGTAAAAGTTCAACTTCTTGAAATTAACAGAGACTGAATTCTCACTTAAGGTTATTAAGAAAAGAATGGATTAGATAGCCGAAGCTTAGCAGCCCTGTAGAACCGGACATGGATGGCTACTGATGAACTACAACCCTGGATTTATAATATTGGGAATTGACCAAGCGTCATGACGACCAAAGAAGGATACGACACATTGGGAAGAAAAAATTGAAGGATAATGGCTATTCAAGAAACATGATGGATTTCTTTCTAGAAACAAGGAACACTCGCTGATTCAAAGCGTGTCGCATTGCTTAACCCAACACACTTTGGAGGGCAAATGTTACCTAGCACTTTGTCCCAGCTACAAGATGATAGTTGCAGAAGTGATAGTTGACACCATATAAGATCCTGATCAAGGAAAGGCTGGCGGTGTAAAGGGTTTGGTGCATTCGGTGTATGGCGGCGTTTCTGTATGGCTCGGTCAAAAGGATGGGACATCTCGTTCAGTCTGAGTTGGTCGCAATGCCTCGTTCGGCCATTATGGTTCAGAATATCCTCGTTCGGCTTTGTTAAAATGTCGTTCGTCCTGGAAGGAAGACTCCTCGTTTGGCCTGGAAAGCAGACTCGTCGTTTGGCTTGGAAGGTATACTCATCGCTCGGCCACCTTCGTTCGATCAACGTCGCTCGGCAACTGCCGTTCGGTATACCTGGTTCGGTATACAGAAGTTGTTTATTTGGGCCAAGGTACCTTGTCCTTAAGCCTGTGCAAGGAGGCCAGCCTATCTTCATCTATAAATAGAGGGGCATGGGCACAGTGTAAAAGGACCTTTTTCCTAGAACATTGGATAGAATCTGCCATTTTCAAGACTCATCTATTTTTGATACAAACTTGTAATCAAGTCACTGGTGTACGGATTGTATCTGTATTCAATAGATTAAAAAAGCAATAAAGATTAAACTCAAAGTGGATGTAGGCAGTTACGCCGAACCACTATAAATCTGTGTTCTTGTTTCTTACAGTTATTATTGCATTCTACTGTGTAATTTCTCAGTTTTAACGTACTCTCTTCATTAATCTCTCTACATAACTCTACTCAAGGGTGTCAGTGACCAATTTTGGTGCTAACATTCATATAGGGAAAAATGATCATTTTTAAGTATATATTAATTTGAGAAAATTTACTTGAAAATTTTTATGTTATTTCATAGGTATTTGAATTCAAATTACAAGTGGCTTCATGGAAAATATGCATGCATAAGAGAAAACAAGCTAATGAAGATGGAAATAATTCATTTTATGAATTATGGAAGACCCCACCTACCCACGTACCATGATCACCTATTAGGAGCTAATGCGCATGTTAAATAGTCATTAAAATTATATGCACACTTAATGGAGGATTATCTCATTCTAATGATAACTTGGTGGCCCCACTTTCTAAAAGGGAAGTTTGGATAGTTCCTAAAAATATTATTAGGGTTTTAGGCTTGTATAAATACCTCATATATTCATGTAATTAACCTCTTAGCCTACTTAACCTCCATTTTAGTTAGTTTTGTTTGAGGCTCACAAATAAACAAAAGCTTTTTTTATTTAATGACTTCCTATCCATTTCTCTTGTGTAATTTTCATTTATGCAATTTATTTACATGTAATTTTCTTTCATGTTTTTTCTTGTTTATTTTCTCTTGTGTTAATAGTTTAGTTTCATTTCTTATGCAAGTAAATTAGTTTTTATTTTATTTTAGTTAGCTCTCGTTTTATTTTAGTTTGCTCTCTATTTCCTTTTTTTAATTTCATATTGAATGCTATATTTGTTGAAATGATAACAAATATGAGAGGCTAAACCCCTTCAATTTAGGGGTAATGAAGCTCTCTTAATCATATAAATTCAACATTTTGCTAATTAGTGATCTCTTTTTGTGCTTAATGGAATTGGTGGATGTGGTAAAATTTTGTTGTTTAGTTTTGAATTTAATAGCTTATGTTATTGACACCAAATGGGTTATGCTTAAACAAGCAAAACAAAAATTATGATTATGGTAATATAGTGATTTTAAAATCAAATTTTGATGGTCTATATCTAATCAATGGTTAATAAGCCATGCTTAGAATAGATTTTATTTTTAGTTTCATTGTCATTTTTTTAGAGTTAAGAAGTGATTTAATGAGTGTGTTATAGTTTAATGGTTTATATTAGACTAATTAATAGCACAAATATTCCATACTAATGATAAACACATCAATTAAATTCACTAATGACCAAAAAGAGTGATGATAATTTCATGTTGTGTCGATTTATGTGAGGATGAGAGTGAAGTTATCTCTAAATTGCCTTCAAACTCTTGTATTTTTATCCATTTTCTTTGCTAGTTTTTCTACATTTTTAGCTTTAATTAGAATGAATAGAAATTTTAAAATCTGGACTCAAATGCCGTCTTCTTCCTTCTCATCAAATTCGCTCTCGTTTATTCAACATCCATTCGCTTTCTCCTCTCATAGTATGTTTACAGACGATCTTCCTCCATATTTTTTTCCTTCATTATTCGAACCGCTTTTCCTAATTTGGGATCATTCAATCAGTTCCCCTCAAGAAAGCGTTCGTACATTCAAGTGGTTAAAGATTATTTGACTTTGCTTTCTTTTAGTAATCGATCTGTATATCAAAAGAATTAGACCGATGGAAAAAAAGGAAAAAGGTTTTGTTTTAGATGTGGAGATGTTTCAAAAGAAATTTAGGATTTCTGGAGCTGATAGGCATATTAACTTGAATTCAAAAAATTGAAAGATTAATCTAGGGTTAATCGAAGAGGCTTTGATTTAGCTTCGGATGGGATTAGAGTCTCTGTTGGTTGCGAATCAAACAATTCTTCATCTTTGGAGAATTTGGGGGGATTTATTGGGGGAGATGCGTTATTTCTTCTTGATTTATATTTGGATATACAAAAGTTGGATTTTTTTGATCCTATGTTTGCAGATCCTGTTGTTACACAATTAATTCAACTTTTCAGCCTCTGGAATCAAATTTTACAGTGTTTGCGTCTAATTCGCCTGATCAGATGCTTAAATGTTCTATTTTCAAACCCTTTAGAAATGTCGAAGGAGAAAATAGGTACTTGAATAATTTTGAGATTGAAACCTCAAACCGCTTCAAATGTTTAGAGGATTCAGCTAATACTGATGTTTATTCTGATGTTTCTCAAATAAAAAATGACAAGATTCTGAGTGGAGATAGAAAGATGGAAATGAATGATGGTGTGGTTGTTGGTAATTTTGTTGATGAATATGTTATAGATTCAGGTCATGATATGGATGATGTATTAAGAGTTAAGTCTGTCAGGTTGTTCGAGGATTTGTTGAATGAACTTGAGTTTATCGATCTGGATAATGATTGCTCTGTTGATAATCTGCTTCAGATTGGATTAAGGAGCAACATATTTGTATAAGTGATTATATGAATGTAGATATTTCTAACTCCAAAGCTGTAGATGTAGTGGAAGTTAACTACATGAATGAGATTAATGTTGTTGAGACTGTCAGTGATGTTTGCATGGTGAACAGGACTGGAATTTTGAGAATACAAATAATAATCAAGTTATGTTGTTCACTGATTGAAAAAAGTTGTTGGATGGCATTATTTTTGGGTTTAGAGCTTCTGTTTCAGCTTGTTCATTTAATAATGGTGGCAGTAATTGGAAGAATGTAGAATCAACTGAAGCCTCTAATCTGAACTCTGAGTATTCTTTTCAATATGGAGATGATTGTAAGAAAAATAGAAAGGGGAAAAGAACTACCAAACATAATGCAGTCTTGTTTTCTTGTGAACCAAAAACTATTAGAAGAAGTGCATGCCTTATTAGAGTGGATTCTAGAGCTACAGATAGCTTTAGCTCAGGTATGAATTTTACTTTGGGTAGTACTTATTATGCATGTGCATTAAATAATTTTTCTATTAATTATATGCATTTTCTAGCTAAAATTAGATTTTTGATGATAGTCGATTAGATATTGAAATATCAAAAATAAAGAATTAGAACGAGTTAGATCGCTTGATAAATGAAATTGATTAGTTGGAATATTAGAGGACTACATGATTTAGAGAAATGTAGAAAAATTAAATCTATTTTCAAGGATAATAATATTGATGTAGTTTTACTTCAAGAAACTAAAATAGAGATTCCTGACTATCGTATTTTTAGAAGTTTAGGGGGTTATTTTTTTGATCATTGAGCTTATTTTCCTGCTAGAGGTAGTGTAGGAGGTCGATGATAGGTTGGAAAGATAGTTGTGTTAAAATTCTACAATCTATTATTAAAGGTCATGCAATGCATTTAATTTTTTTTGACATTAATGATGACTCCATTCTTAATATTACCAAGGTCGTTAGGCTCCCATATTTTTTTGGACCATTGTCCAATTGTCTTGTTTTGTTCTAATGCGAATTTTGGTAATAAAATTTTTAGATTTGAAAAATTATGGTTATTGAAAAATAGTTTTAAGGATTTAGTAGTTAATAAATGGCTTTCAATAAATAATTACAATTTCAAATTTTCTAATAATATTGCTAAGGTTTGGGTTAGAAAACTTAGAGATTTAAGATCATTTCTTAGAAAATGGAATATAGAAGTTTTTGGTAATGTTAGAACTAAAATGGTTAAGCTTATGAATGATATTTTAAACCTAAATAAAATTGAAGAAATTAGAAATTTAAATATTTCAGAGAATAATATTTTTCATAATTTAAAAGAAGAATTAAATAAAATTATTGTTCAAGAAGAAATAATGTGGTAACAAAAATCCAGCATTCATTGGATGGATGAAGGTGATATGAACACCAATTTTTTTCATAAAACAGCTAATGGTAGAAAATGGAGCAATTCCATTAATTCTATTATAATGATGGTGAGATTTTTGAACAAGTAGAACTTAACAAAGAATTTACTAATTATGTTAAAGATATTTTTAGTACTAATAATAAACATAAGATTAAAGCCGACTGTGATTTGCTGTACAAAGAAGATTCTAGAGTTGATTAGCAGGCTTTGATGATCATTTTAAAGAGGAGGAAATTTTTAAGGCCATTAAAGATTTGCCTAATGATAAAGCTCATAGACCAGACAGTTTTCTTATTTTACTTTATGAGACTTTTTGGAATGTGCTTAAAGATAATTTAATTAAAGTGTTTAATGAATTTTATAAAGGTTCTTTGCAGCTAGGGAGATTTAATTACACAAAAAATTAGGAGCCAATCAATTGAAATATTTTCGACCAATTTCCTTATTAAATTGTTCTTTTAAAATTATATCTAAGGGTTCTAGCTAACAGGTTAAATTCTAAAATGAATACATTAATTGACAACACTCAAATTGCCTTCATTAAGGGTAGGAATATCACAGATGGTATAGCGTGGTTCAAGAATATATTAATTACTATTGCAAGAATAATATCACTTGTACTCTTTTAAAACTAGATTTTGCTAAAGCATTTGATTTTATTGATTAGGGTTTTCTTAAAGAAGTACCAATAACTAAGGGATTTAGTAATAGATGGATTAATTGGATTTTGTCTTTGCTTTACATGGGTAACTCTATTGTTATGGTTAATGGAATACTAGGAGATAATATTCAATCTAAACGGGGACTTAGGCAAGGGGACCTTCTTTTTCTGCATTATTTAACCTAGCTGCGGGTGTTTTTTCCACAATCGTTAAATAATACTCGGGTCAGACTGAGGTGTTTCTGGTGCTTCCACTTGACTTCTTAGCACGAACTAGCTTTTGACTTTTGGCTAACTACTTTAGCCTATTAGTTTTTGTTTTTATACATTCGAGATAGAGACTCCTTAAAGTATACATATTCTTTTGTCTAGCACTTGTTCCTATTCTTTTGTGATGTAGTGGATCTTGTATGATCACTACTTTGATGTCCACTTCTATGTGTTATATTCATATCTGTTTCCACCTTAGTGATATGAATATCTACGACTGATTTATGTTATGCTTATTTTATATTTGTTTCCGTATGCCACATAGCCACTGTGCAGTAGCTTTGTATTTGTATTGGATATGTCAGATTTCCTCTTGAAATGAAATGCATGTCATACTATCTGACATATTGGTACTCGCACTAAGAAATTACACAGATGGTTGCTCCTCAACAGCCTTATTCTTCATGTTGTATGATCGATTTCACCCTAGAGAGGGTGATACTATTAATTATAAAAATTTATTGCGGAAGTATATAAAATAATTGCGGCTCTGTTACTAGCAAAATAATAGCAGCACATATAATTCCAGAATATTAAAAGCAGAAAACAGAACACGCATATTTACCCAGCTTCGGCAAAACTCTGCCTACGTGCCGTACCCAAGGTTTTTACTAGAAATTAAGTAGTTAGACGCTTACACACGTAAACTCGCAACACCCCCTATCTGTGTAGTTAATGCCCCGCTATTACCCCGCTACAACCCCACTATATATCATAGCGGATTTCTACCGCTACAATTTTTCCATATAGCTCCAGAATATAGCCTTTCCGCTTTAATCCCCGTTATTTCCGCTATATCCCGTTATTTCCGCTATTCCCGCTATATCTTTTTTAATAAAATGAATTGAAAATTTGCATTTATACATTATAAAATTATGAAAATAATTTATTTGATTTAATTTTTAATATATTTTCAGAAATGAAAATACTCGAATATTCTACCAAATTCAATTATGTTATATAACAGGTTTTTCGTTTATTTAAAGTATATTCGCACATGATTTTATTTAAAATTATTTATGTATTATTTATAATTCAATTGAATGATAATTTTTCATTTACTTACCATTTATATATTTGTAAAAACATCAAGTACGAGTTTTATATGCTATTTTAGAGTCATCCGCTATATCCCGCTATATCCTCGCTGTATCCCCGTTATGACTTTTTGCACCTCCACCGCTTTGAATCTACCGAGCGCATTAACTGCACAGCCCCCTATCGACTAACCTAACTCTACGCTCAAACTCTTCCACAACTCGGCCACTAAGTTGTGAATTCTCGAACTACATCACCGCAGTTCGTCCCCTAGTCACACGACTAGAAATTACAAAAGTTTAAAAGAAAATTCAAATTAAAAAACAATTTAAAAAACAAAAACCCTAATTACTAAAGCCTTATTAAAACCTAAACAAATAAAAACAAGGCCGGCCTAAATAGAATAAGTGATAAGAAATATCCCTTCTTTTTCTTTTATATTATATCAGCCTACTTTGCTCTGTGAAAAGTGGTTGCTTCTCTTCGTTCGTTTATTTTTTTCCTATGCTTGAATATTAGGGATTTTGAAATGAAGCGCGTCGATTTAAGGTTGATCGAATTGGTGATTTTGCGTTGCTTGCTCTGTCGATCGAAGTCTCTTTGAGTTGCACGCGGCTGCTTCTCGATCATGTTTGATTTTGACTTGGGTATGTAATTTATGTCTTTTCTTTTCTGGTTAGCTTGCTCGAACTCAATAATCCTCATGCCGATGTGTTTACATTTTAAAGAGGATTGGATTTCTTATAAATTCGTTCGTATATATTTTATTGAATTCATCACTTGCTATGCTTTGGCCACTAATTTTCATTTCAATGCTCGTCATGATTTCTGACCTTCTCAATTTGCATATTTTCGTTGCTTTATTCTCACGGCTTTGATTCTGATTTGATTCCTTGGCCACCACGGTATTGTGATTATCTGGAAGTTTTGATCTTTCTGACTTTGGTTTCGTTTTTTGTGCTTGTTGACTTCGGCTTCTCCATCTTTGTTCAAAAATGCTACTTGATTTTGAACTTGTACACTGTGTTATTTTTGAAATTTCCCGCTTGATTTTGTCTCGGCCTTGAACTCTGCATCACTACATCACTGTATCGTATATATGTATGCTCGACTTGACACTCTGTTGGTTGCCGTTTTGAACTGCTGCACTGCTTCCATGTTGCCTCGAGTACATGTATATTGTTACTGCATTTGTTTGTATACTTCACTTTTGCTTTGGTCCTTTGGTTCATTTTTTGCAAGTTGCCATTTTAGTCTGGTTTGTTGTTTCACTGGCATGTGTTCGTGTTGTTGTAGCCACGAGCTATTGTCTTCACTGCAACCATATTGTCACTGTATATGTATGTTGTATTCGTGTGTATGGTCGTGTTCATTGTTTTGTGTCCAATGTTGCCATTTAGACTCGTATATGTGTACACATATATGTGCAAATATGTATATATATTTATGTGGCATTTGCCTTATCTGGTTTCATATGCACTTGAGTCATTCCTGGTGCAGTGTGACCTTTAGTATTTGTTCAATATACTAGTCTGGTTGTTACTGCTGTGTGTTGCTTTTCTCTATTCATTTCGAGTTGTTTATGTCGAGACTGTGTTCAACTGATAGTTGTAGATGTTGAGACTTGAACTGTATGTAAGTTGGTGACACTGTTTTCATCTGAAGTTGCAGTGTCATCTCGAAGTCTGGTCTGCTGCATTTGATCTAGGCATTTCGACATGTATTCATTTGATCTGAGTAATTTTGTTTTTGGTTTTGTTGTATCCATTTTTTACTTTGATATTGCAGTCTGGTCTTGGTCGAGTTGGTAGCTGGACTTAATTCACTTTATGTTGAGTTGCCTCATTACTTTTGTGCTGGTTCATTACTTGTGTATGTCACTTTTCATTTTTGTTTTCATTTGAACTTCATCTTGATTTTTGAAATTGCACCTGCGTTGAATCCAGCTTATAGCTCGGGTTTGACCTTGTGCTCATGTCGTGACTTTATTTGTATTGCACTTGAGTTGAACCCGGCTTTTGATTGGGTTTGACCTTGTGCTCACCTGTCCCTATAATTTTATCAAGTGTATATTAGTGTGCACGGTCTTGTGGCATGTACAGTGATACACTGTGCATGCCACAATTTGTTCATCTTCGATGAATTCAGAATTAAATGATGAATAACAACCCAAATAATTAAGGCAAATAATATTTTCAAAATTACATTTTATTTTGCACTGCAAAAATAATTTATTTTTAATTTTATCATGTCAGTGTATAATTTTGCAGATAATTCAGATGCTGGACTCAATCTGGAAAGGAGTCGAAGATAAAATGCGAGTGTATGAGTGATACGCAGTGAGGTGCAAATGTAATTGAAAATTGTGATGTAATCAAATTTTTATTGTAATCGAAATTGTATATATATAGTGAGTCAAATTTGTACTATTCAAAATTGTAATAAATATTTGTTTGAATAAAATATCCGTTTGAATTTAAATTCTGTATTATTTATTTTATTCAGCAAATATTTATTTAATTATGTGAAAAATAAAATATTACATTATCAAATACATTTAAATGAATATATATATATGTTTATTATCATCAAACAAAAATCATAAACTAGCATATTCAACACGTGCTAGTCGACGGCATTACCCCGTAGTGTTCTTGGCTAGTGTGAGTATAGAGGTGGGGTGTCACACTCCTCCTGAAGCCAAAGGGCATATGTGGTTAATTTTACATAAAAAGCCGAATACTATTGAGTATTATAAAAGAAAATTATTTTTAATGATAATAATTGTTATTTTTGTAATGATCAAAAAGAGGTTACGTTGCATTTATATTTTAAATGTAAGTACACTCTATAAATTCCTATAAAAACTCTAAATTTATTCAATTATAACATAAATTTTAATTATATTTCAAGTGAATTATATTGAAATAATATTAGATTTCGCTATAAGGGTTTGAATAGATTTTTACTAGATAACATTTTCACTATTACTTGTTGGTATATTTGGTTTGACAGAAATCAACGTATTTTTAATAATTCTAATTTAAGTTTAGACCTCTTAATATATGCTATTTCTATATTTATTTTAAATTGGATTTCAAATCTTAGCTATAAATTAAACAAAAAATTAAATTTTAAGGTATTTCTTAGAAAAACCAAATTTCATATAGATTCTTTTAGTAATTCATTTTTCCCTAACAACACCAACAACAATAATAATCTATGTCTTAGTTTAGATTAGTTAGATATTCATTCTAAGAATACTCTTAATACTTTGTCTTTATTAGAATATTAGTTTTGTTTAATCACTACAACAAAAGAGGCATATTATAACGGTGGAACACAGTTGTAAAAGATATATTACAACGGTGGAACATCAGTCGTATTTTAAGAAGTTGTAAAAGACTATCAATTTTTTACAACTGTGTTCTTTAGTTGCATATAACCGTTGTGATATTGTATATTACAACTGTTTCTTACCCTTGCAAATAACCATTTTACACCTGTTTGTAACTCTTGTAGATATGTAGCATTTCGTGCTGTAGCAGGTATGACAACTGTTGGATAACTATTGTAGTTATCTACTACAACTGTTATTCACGGTTGCAATTAATCTTTCTACAACAGTTGATAGCAATTATAGATTGTAACATTCATCACATTTAATAAAAGCTAAAACAATTCAATTTTACACCATTTTTGAATTCATAATTTTATTACAAAATATAACTAAATTCATAATTTTACACCATTTTTGAATTCAAGCTTAAACATCAACTGCCAAACATTCACTGCAAACATCCCAACTTCACCATCACCACAACCATATACTGCTATCAACAATTCTTTCTACTGTGCAGCACACAAACCAAACTGCCAGCCATCGCATACCCTGCCACAACCATTGAACTGCCTCTGCCCCTTGCATACCATTGCACACACCAGTGCATACTTCTGTCTCAACAAGTTTTTCACTGTCACGACTACATTGCTACATCAACACACAAACTTCTGCCAAGATACAAACTACTGCAACTTCTAACATCCTCCTTTACTTGCCTTCAACACAAATTCACAACTCCTACCTCATCAGCACATTACCCTACAACCCTTCCTGCAATTACTTCACAATCTTTTCAAACAGTTCACCACAACCATACTACAACATATTCATCAAACTGTACCTTATCACCTTCAAACACCACCATATCAGTCATCATCCCCTTTTGCAAACAGTTGCCTCTACTTCACTTCCACCAAACTTCTCAACATCACTGCCTGCAACCCCTCTCTGTCCATCACAGCAGCACCTAACATTCACTACACAACCACCTGCACATCTACATATCATCTTACCTGCCATCATCATTTCCTCAACCAAAGGTAACTGCTACATCACCAGCCCACCACTGCCATATCAACAAACTATTAACAGTCACAAGCACATAACAGTTCCCCTGCCCTTCTTGCCAGCTCTGCCATATCCACAAACTTCGACTCCCACTAACCAGAGCAGCATTGTTGATTTCTTCTACGTAGATAACTAGTATGCTCGATCTCTGCATATAAATTATTGAGCTTCTCGATTCTCTAAGAACTTTAGAACATTCTGCACTTAAGTTGATGCATACATCATTGAGATTGTTCTTTATGGATTCAGGAGCCTGCATGGATATTTGATTATTTATTATGTTATAGGTTATATGGAAATAAAGTAGCTAATATCTTTTAGCGAAGAGGAATTACTTGGATATTCAAGTTGATGCATCCATTTAGTGTTTCTATGCAGTAAGCGCAATATCTCATAGCTGCTACAATCTTTTGGTACTTCGTCCACGGATGTCAAATGCCGAATCCTCCATGAGCAGGCTCCCATTTTGCCAGGTTAGTCTGTTCATGACAAATAATTTATAATTTAAATCATACTTGTTGACCATTTGAAAGTTAGATAAACTATTTCAAAATATTTTAAATGTACCTGTAACGCCCCGAAAATTTTCGACTTTCGAAAATTCAACATCGATACTCACTTTATAAACTGCCGAGAAATCGAAGGCCGAAAACACGGAATGTTATGGGTTTTAAAAAGAATTTAAGAAAAAGAAAGAAAGAAGAGAGAAGAGATAGGAAATAGAGAGGAAAGAAGATAGACAATTTTTTAGAAAACAGAGAAAGAAAAGAAAATAGAGAATTTGAAAATAGAAGATAGAAGCATTTTAAAAATAGAACGGGACAGAAGAAAACAACAGAACAACATCAGAATCTCACAATTCGCAGCGGAACAACATATAATAATAAATGAATAATCTTTAAACAAAGAACTATATCAGTTATTACATTTTATACATTACATTACATCATATCATCAGAGTGTACAACATCATACAACAACAAACAGTGCAGCGGAAAAAGAAATACTATATAAATAATATGCCATGCCATCCATCTTGCCTACAGCAACTCCAGAATATCCAGAATATCCTGATAAACCTAACTCTTGACTGCCCGTGTGGAAATTGGTGGGCACCCAGAGTTTAGGAAGGAAAACAATAAACTCCAAGTCAGTCATGTGACTGGTGTGAGAACTCAAAACAGTTTATTTAACTTTAAAAATCAAAAAGAGGAATATTTTTAAATTCAATTCGCAATGCTTTTAAAAATGAGACTACCATAAGACCTCCTGCCACACACACAATGCAAACGCAGACTTGGAGAAGATTTCTCCTTATGATAGTCAAACATGCTTGATACGCATTTAAAAAGAGCATTTGATATTATTATTAGTGCATAGTGTAGAACAAATCCTTTCGAAAGTAAAGATATAAATCATAGCCAGCATAGGTACCATTATATTATGCCTACTAATAGCTACCATATTAAATGGCAGGTTCTACAACTAAAACCGTACAAGTTTCGTATTGTTTCTTTGGATTTCCAACAAATGGTCAGGCCAAGGAACTTCCCATTGCCACATGAGAATGCCTCTGGATGGACATCCCCGAGAACCAAACCGGATCTCTACCAACACAAGGCCGGGTTACTCCTAACTGAGTAACAACTGACACGAGTATGCCATCCCCCGGTCCTTTGGGACCTTTATCAACCGAGCGCTCGATATCCAACATCACACCATAATAAATAGAGTGTTTTCAACATGAGTAAGTATCTGGGCTCCATACCATGATACCACCCTTTTCCAGAAGGAAATGCACATACCCTAAGGGGAGCTACAGCAACCCCTAATAACCTTGCTGCATCTTTCCTGTTTTGACCATTTCCGGGATGTGAGGCTCGACGAAGTCACGTCCACAAAAACATACTTTATACAAAAGCCATGCTTTGGGTCAACAAATGATCAACACAATGATCACTAGGATAGACGATCAAATAAACGATCCTATCACAAATAATCAACACAATGATCATTTCAGCATCACTCAGCATGTCACATTACCAAAATGGGATATATCGCTGATAACTTCAACTATATAACCTTTGAGCTCGTACGTCTCAAAGAAGGGTGTTAAGCAAAGAATAAATTCTCCGCCACCAACAGAAATATATTTGAAAGAAATCGGCTTTATATCTCAACTTGTAATGTCAGACATACAATCCATACAAGTTTGTTCCGGGCTCGAACAAAACCGAAGGCACTTACAAAGAAGTCCTTGCAATCCGGATATTCACAATCCTGATCGGATTCACCATCACATATGGAGAACTCAATACCGTAGCTACTCGGTGCAGAGTCAATCGATAGTACATCCTATCACTCTCGCAAATACCGGTCTTCAACACCGATCTTCAAATGCAATTCACAACGACGTATCACATATTCGGAGTGGGTTATACGACCCCATGGTCCTTTCCCGGTTAACCCGAATAGTGAGCGCTTATTCAAAAATAAGTGTGCATTCAAATTCAATCAATTCACATCAAATACCCATTCAAAGGGAAATATTGATAGTCGGCTATTGAACTATCAATGGATATGCATACATCACCAGATTCCAAATAATTTTCCAAATTATTTACATTTCCAAAATATCTTTACAAGATATAAAATTCCAACACTTCAAAAATAAATCAATATTTATTTTTAACAAGTTCCACTTTCACATATAAATTCCATAATGAATTTATATTTCAAAATATTCATGAATATACGATTTCAATTATCCATTTTCAATTTATCTTCAAGATAAATTCTAATTATTCACTTCATATTGGAAACAATTCCATACTTATTAAAAATAAGTAATTCACAAATCTTTTTATTTTCAACACTTAGAAAATATTCAATATACTTAAATCGAATTAAGTATATATTTCATTCTTTAAGGAAATCATTTACTTAAACATATTTATTTGGGCCAAAACGAATGTTGCGTAAAACATCGTTACGACAACCCAAAATCACTAGTATAGGGATTCGAAATTAAAATAGATATATAAATCCCAATACTATATAAAACATTTCCTTTCGGAAATCATTTACTATAACAACAGTGTTATAGTCCAACATTTCCTTTTATTTCTCGAAACATCTATTTCAACAATAAATGTTGAAATCTATGGTTTCGAATCTCAACACCTTTAAAACATCGTTAGATCGTTGTAATTCTGTTTAAAATATCACATTCTAAAACATTTTCTTTAACATGTTATTCACTATTCAAAAACGTGAATAAACTCCGTTAACAAATTTCATCAATTCTATGCATTTTATTTCAAAGGATTATTCACTGTTCAAAATGTGAATATAACTCTATCTCTAAGTTATAACAATTAACTTATCAAAATAAGTCATTTGCGGATTTATAAAACAACGTTTATAAATTCCGTTTCTATTTATTTATAAAAACTTCCTTTTTATAAATTCCTTTATTAACCTATTCCAGTTTATAACTCAATTATAAACTACAAGTTCATATTATAAGTTAATTACTTATAAAACGATTATTTTACAAAATCGTTCATTTAACTTCCCAAATTATTAATCTTAACTTATAAGATTGTTTATTTATCCAAAATTCATTCTTTCGATAACTTTATAAATTTTATAAACCTATTGCTTATAAAATTTCATTTATAACTTCACAGTTTATAATTTCATAAATTTCATTCATTTAGGAAATTCATTTTCACTACATTCAAACACTTATAAAAACTCGTTTTATAATGTCTATATTTCAATTTATAAATATCCATTTATAAATCTCTTAATATAAATCAGTTTATATTATTATTCTAAAACGTCTTTAAATTCCTTTATAATTTCATCATTTCGATTTATAAAATAATCAAATTTTATAAATCCTATATTTAAACTTTTATCATATATTCAAAAATCCAATCTAAATTATTTTATAAAATCATTAGTTCATATTTCTCAAAAATCGACTTTTAATCGTATTTCTAAAAATCAGCTTTTTAACTATATTTCACAAAAACCATAATTTTATAACTTTAAAAATTATAACGTTTATTTATTTAAAATGGATCAATTCCAAAAATATAGTATATTTTCAAAAATCACTTTAAAACCATTTTAAAATCCCAAAATCTGGGTTCAATGATGCTACACACCAAATAGTCAATCACGACTAACAACGATATCATATATCGATATGATAATCCATCAAATATCAAAATATCTGAAATAAAATAAATACTGTTGAGGAATCCAGTTGGATCCCTCCAACCTGTTTTCCTGCATCCAAAAACATTAGCACAATACCAATTTCGCTCCAGTACGAAATTATCGCGGTATATGTTCTTAATAAATATTATCCGCTTAATAACGGCGTAATAGGGTCTCATCCGCAAAAAAATACGGGAAATCAATCAACTGCAATATATACATATGCCAATATATATATATTGATATTATATATAATACCAATTTCACTGTTTATGAAATATTCGCGGTATATGTTTTTACTAAATAACATCCGCTTACTAACGGCGCATAATGTCTATTTTAACAATCAATAATTTACAGTCATCATTCAAACATGCATTCAAATATTTTAAATCTAACTATTTAAAATAAAATCGAAATCTATTCGATTGAGTGAGAAGTTCTCACCTTGGTTTTAAATTCCGTTTTAGCTTTTATTTCGAATAAAATATAAATTCACTTATTAATATTTAAAATTAATTAAATATTCAAATTTAAATTATTAAAAATTCTGGGTCGTTACAGTACCAATGAGTCTTCAGATGCCTTTGCATTAAGAACGCATCTATAGCCTTGCAACATATGATATGATACACAATTTCTTTCAGCATTGTTGTCCCTATTGAAGTAGTTTTCGACACAACCTATCATGCTGAATTTGTTTTAGATAATTGGAACATAAGTTACATTAAAGATATATGATCTAACCACGGAACAAAATAGGAATTACCTTTTGGAAGGGAAACGAGGAGAAGAAAGGTGAACACCAACTCCATGAGCACCGTCATTACTTTTTCCAAATCCGTGCTTCACAGCTTCAGAAATTTCCTCGCTTGATCATCCAAACCATCCACCAAGCACTCGGATTTCAAATCTGAAACAAAGCACAAACAACGATTAACTAAAGCTCGGAATAACATCACGCAAATATATATATGAAACAAACAAATTAAAAAAGAAAGTAAGAGATAAATATATAGCATCCAAGTGCATAGAATGCAAGAAACAAATGTAAGGACAGTGATGCAATTTTTATTTGATTGCTAAATGAGAAAACAGTGATACATTCTGCAAGGGGAAAAAGGAAAAGGATAGAGGATAAAAATTTACAAATAGTATCAGGGAAGTCATTTACATGACACTTATAGTTATTCAAACAGTAATGTAACTCAAATCTGACAACAAAAGGATTTATTCTTTATCTGTTAACTAGCATTAGGTCCTACTTTTGCAATCAAATCTGACACAAAGTACTGTTTAATTGTCCGGTAAGCTTATATAAACTTAATTAAACAAATCTATCATGATTATGTTCGAAGAAAATTATTACGTGACTGTTTGCTCCACCAGATTTCATATAACCTACCACAAAGTAACTAAAGTTAGTATAATCTCTGCAAAACCATATTATTTTTAATGTTTGGATGTACAACTATAGAATAAGACTTATGTTAATTGCTTAATTTACATCAAATTAAAATGATTAATTGATTACTAGTTAACCATTTCTTTATAGCATTGGAAGCTTATAAGAGTTTGGATGTGCAATTAGAATCTGAGAACTAAGTGGAAATATAAGAGAATATAATCAATTTTGGATTGCTCATGAATCATTTTCGACTACTTAAGCTATAATGACATTCAAATGAATCATAGCTAAATTTTTACTTCAAAAAAAACGCATAAAATAGAACACAACGACACTATTCATTAACTTATCGTCTTATAGTTTACACTACCAACAAACCAACTGGGGTTTCTTAAGTACTTTGATTCCCTTTCGTTTTCATTGTTAATACGTCACTTGCAACCCCATAAACAAAATTTTAAATAAATAAAAAAATGTATTTGCTTAAAGAAGTAGAAATCAAACTGGATCGGCATGTGTTCTCATTGGCGTATAGAAGTTAAAATACATGGTTATTCAAACTGAATTCAGAAACATTTATCAGTATTAGTTCTTAAGATTTCAAACAAGATTTCCAACTACTGTAACTGTGATACATGTAAGAAATGCCTTTCAGCAAAGTACATGTCTTCTATTGGATGAATACAAATTCAGATCAAATTCTATATAACAAAGTACATGTCTCCTAACATAAAATCAAGCTAACAACAATGGAAAAAAAAATTACAAAATGCATGAACGAAAGAAAATTTACGATGAAGAGTTGGCTCCAAAATAGACTGAATCGGACCATTCACATACTCCTGACTTGATTCAATCGACCTCCTATCAACATTGCTCTGTCCCAACGTACCAGCTTGACCCAACTCATCATCATTAAATCCCAAAACCCCCATTTGAGCATGGTTACGAACCCATCTTTTATTTTAATGCCAGACTAAATTAGGCCATAATTCATAAAAGAAAATATACAAAATTGGAAGAATTGGATCTTTGGGTTCTATAGGCTTGGATCTTCATGTAGGAGAGACAGTAGAGGCTGGGGCAACATTTAAAGTACTCGAAAGTTAGTAGCAGCGTTAGTGAAAACTAAAGTTCCTAGATTTGAGCTTCGTGGTTGGAGTTGGGTGTTGCCATGGGATGCAATGGATTCATGGCGAGGAGGAGCTGCTTTGGCCACATTTTGGAGGGTCCGACCTTGTTTTGGGTAATGCGATGTCGTGGGCTCGAAGCGGGTTTGGGAAATTCGCTTTTTTGGTAGGGGCGGTAGGTGTGAAGTAGCGGAGGGCATCATAAAGAGGAGGAGATTAGCGATTCGATGGCCAATTGGGAAGAAAGGTTGAATTAGGGTTTTTGAAAAGGGAGGGCTATTGTGCGGCAGAATGTGGAGGCGTGAAGGATAAATGTTTTTTGGAGGAAGGCGGAAATAAGGGCATGTAGGGGGGAAAATTTTGGTTTGGAACCAAAAATATTTGGATCAGAGCCAAAATATTTGCATTAGTGGAGCTAAAATTTTCAGATTGGAGGGAAAAAGAACATGTATATGTTAAAGAAGATATTATATAAAAAAAACCTTTAAATGCATATGGAAGTAATAATTTTCTGCGTAATGTTTATATCTTTCGAATTTTAAAATTTTAGTTGCTAAATATACTTATCAAGTACACTTATCAAATATTAAGTACCAAATACTAAATAATAAATGTAGGATCGTTTTTCACCCTAGGGTAGGGTGAATAGGGTCTACTAAAAAATAATGTGGGAATAATACTTTATATTATTAATACTTTATAATTACTTAATAATAATTGTTAATTATTAAATAACTATTATTAATTATTATTAAATAATGCTTAATTATTATAAGTAATTATTTAATAGTTATTAAATATTAAAAATTCGTCTTAATTATCACTTATTATTTCTTAATTATTTAATAATAATTATTAAATAATAAATATTAATTAGTATCAATTTGTAAGGTTATTATTAAATATTCTTAAATATTAATATTATTAATATTTTATTATCAAATATTAATTAATTAATATTAGTTAGGTCACATTACAACTAGTAAAAAAAGAGCCGTTGAAAATAAGTTTATACAACTTTTAGAAAAAATCATAATTATTAGTTATTAATTATCAAAAGTTAATTACTAAATATTAAATTTACTTCATAATTTTTATTTCTTAATATTAATATTAGTTATTACGTCTTAATTATTAATTATTAATATTAGTTATTTGTTATTAAAATTAATTCATATTTATTAATTATTAAATATTTAATGATAATTATTATTTGTTATTCATTAATTATTAATTAGTGATTATTAATATTAATTATTTCATATTTTCAAATTAATTATTAATTACTATTATTTAATAGTAATTATCAATTATTACTAATTTTTTATTAATTATATGATCATTAATTATTAGGTATTATTATTTAATTATAATTATTAATTAATTATTACAACATGCAAAGGAAAAAGGTTGTATCATGCATTTATTACAACCGGTAAAAAAGAAGAGTTATTAAAAGTAGATATCTATTACAACTGGCAAACGGAAAAAGTTGTAATAGGCATCCATTACAACTTGCAAAATAAAAAAGTTATTAAAAATAGTCATATATTACAACTGGCAAAAAAGGAAGGTTGTAATAGACATCTATTACAGCTGGCAAAATAAAAGAGTTGTTGAAAATAAGTTTATTACAACTTTCTGAAAAAAGGAGTTGTAAAAAACGTTTATTACAACTGGCATTTCAAGAAAGTTGTAAAATTACAGTTGTAATAGAGTCTTTTTGTTGTAGTGAATATTTCTATTCATATTATTTCTTGTATTTTTTATTTTTTAAGCTTCATGCTTTTTTGTTTTTAGCATATGGTAAATAATTATATGATATTATTCTAATAGTCTAATGATGGTGCTCCTTTTAATACGTTTTTGTTATCTAGTTTTTATCTTTAACATGTTGTATAAATTTTTAACTTATGGTCTTTTGATGTGGTTATTATTTCAGTACAAATTTTTTAAGAGTTAGATTTTACTGATTTTTAAGTAAGCAGATTCCTATGGCTATTTTTTTATTTTTCTGACAAATGTTAACAGTTGTTAAATCTAATTTTAAATTTAATTTTAACAGATAAGTATATTAAAATTATATTCCATGTTATAGAGAACGAATATGTGAAAATTGGTACCCTTAAGATTATTTGTTATTCTTTTGAAGTCTTATGATAATTTTTGTAGAACTTTATATAATTCATACATGGTTGTACGATTTTGATTAGTGATTCTGGAATATAGAATTATGAATTCTTGGTTGTTTAGTTTCTGTTAAATAATAGTACAATAGAATATGAATTGAGGCATTTACTTCTATATACTTAACAACTTTTGCTTTTATTTAACTCTTTTCTATAGTTTAGGTGACATGCTTACTGGTTTCTATGATAGAGATTTTAATTAATTGCTCCTTATTTGTTTTGTATGTCATTATATGTTACTTATCTTTTTACTGGTTACTTTATTCTTTTTGGGTCTTTCTATGGTTAATAGATCTTTAGTTCATAACATTGAATTATATAATGCTTATTCCTGTAAGGAATTTTTTGTTTACAGAGATTATTTATATTCAAATTAAGTTCTTGGAATTATGGTGTGTAATTCATACTTGCTTATGGTTTTTATTCTGATCTAAAACATTGGTTATTCAGTTTTTCATTTTATAACATTGTAGTTTGTTTTGCTTTTGCTGTGGGATTATATTATTTGCTGTGATTGGGTATTTTCAAAATGAGTTTGCTTTTCTTGTTACTATTGTGTTTCATTTAGGGTATATAAGACTTTAATGTATGTCTTTGATTCTTTTATGCTATTCAGCATCTTTTAATAAACTGTTTCAATTATTTTAAAATCTATCGATCATTAGACTTATTTTCTCTTTTTTAATCTGTTGATATACAGGCCTTCGGAAGTTATAAACAGTTTCAGATTTAGATTATATTTATATTGTACAATAGGCATGTTCATTGTTTCAGGCTTTATTCAACAGTTACTATGAGTTTATTATAGAAGTTCTATACTGTTTTATACTATTTTATATTATATAACATTGTAGTTAGCTATTCTTTTGCTATAGTTTGTTATCTATTGCTGTGAATATGTATTTTTATTACGAGTTTGCTTTTTCTTGTTACTAATGTGCTCCAATTATGATATATAGGTATCTAATCTTTTGAGTTGCTAGCCTTTACGAGTTAATTGTAGTTCAGATTTAGATATTATTAATTCTGTGTAATAGGCATAACTACTTCATCATTTCAGGTTTTTTTTTTATCAAATATTATTTAGATTTTATAATTTCTTTTGCTGCAAGATTTTTTTTTTAATTTGCTGTTTCAGGTTCATGACTTAAAATGAGTGCAGAACTATTTAAAAAAACACATTTGCGTGAAAATTCTTGTGATTATTCTACCAACCCATATTGTTCTCCCTTTTGATCTCTTAGCATAGCTAGTTTTAAAATTTTTAGTTTAGCTTGGTTTTTTTATATCTGAAGCACACCTTTAACATATAAGGAGTTGTAATAGCTTTTTTATCATCTACGTGTGATATTACATGTGATCCAACGTATGTTGTTCTCCATTTTGAATTTTCAACGCATTTTGTCTTCAATTTTTGAATTGTTGCCATCTCATTGCAGCGACAAATTTTTTATCCTCTCTTGCTTCCAGATTCCTAAATTTCTTTTATCTATGGGTTTTTGGTATGTTATACAGTACTTTTTACGAGTCGTGTATTAATTTCAAGACATTCTGACTATATAATTCTCTGTTACTTAATATTTTTGTTTGTGTTTTGTTAGAAAACTGCTATTAGAAACTGCAATCGTTTCATTTACTTTTACCGTTATACAGTTTCTAATCTTAATATGACCCTATTAATTAGGTCATAAATAGAATGTTTCATTTACCTTTAACGTTATGCAGTTTCTAATCTTAATGTGAGCCGATTAATTAAGTCATAAATAGACCGTTCTATAATTAGAACATTGAATCTGTGATTAATCTTAAGCGTTGAATTGGTATATGATGGACGTACCAGATTTAGAGTTAAATGTTATATAAAGGATTGGGTCCTCTCTCTCCTGGCATATAGATGTATTCTTCTCCATCAAGAAACATATAAAGAAATATGATTAGAGAGAGAAACCGAATTCTGAGAAGAAGGGTAATTATTAGAAGTCGGAAGAAAAAGATGACAGTCATTACATCTTCCGCTGTTAATCAAGGTACGTCATCTTAAACAAAAACAAAAACAAAAAAAGAATTATATTAAGCTTTGTTTGTGAAATATTCGGTATTGGTGATCCTTGGGCTATTACATGAACTGTTCATCATTAATCATGAAAGATCGAACAGTAAAGAATTTCTGACATTTGGTATCAGAGCCACCAATCAATAACTGAATATTTCCTATGATTGCAATTGATCTGTTCTATGCTTTACTTATGATGTTTAATCAAGTATGTGTTATAAGTCAATTATGCACATGAGATTTATGATTTTGTTAATCACCAAAGTGGTCAAAATCAGAATAATCATTTAGTGCATAAGTGACATAATGATTATTGATAGAAATCGCCAGTTATAATAATACCAAAAAAAAAACTGGCGTCACTAATGGTAGGACCTGAGAACTTACCCAAAGGAAAATCTTGTTCTATAACTAGTTGACAAGATGAGGTTTAATAGATATCTAAATATTGATCATCTAAAGATGTTAGTTTTATTTAATTAAATATATTTATTACTTACTTATGTTTTGGTAGTTAATTATGTTAAGTATAAGATAGTATCTACCCAAAGGAGTGCTATATTATACTATTATGTACATATCTGAATCGCGTTAGCTATGAGCATATAGTTATTTCAATTTTTTTATATTTAATTTGCAGTAGTTCCCATGAGTACACATGCTTCATCTGTTACATTATTCACTAGTGTTAATTTTTCTGAATGGAGAGAACAAGTCAATTTTCATTTAGGTGTTCAGGACCTTGACTTGGCACTCCTTGAGAATAAACCTATTGCTCGTACAACAGCTAGTACCGAGATAGAAAAATCACACCATAAAGCATGAGAACGCAGTAACAGATTGAGCCTCATGTTTATTAAGATGACTGTTGCTAACAACATCAAGTCAACAATTCCGCAGACAGAAAGTGCTAAGGAATATATGCAGTTTGTGGAAGAGCGTTTTCGTTCAGCTGATAAATCACTCGCTGGTACTCTTATGGCAGAACTCACGACCATGAAGTTTGATGGGTCGCGAACTATGCAAGAGCACATTATAGAGATGACTAATCTTGCAGCAAGGTTAAACTCCCTTGGACTTACAGTAGAGGACTCTTTTCTTGTCCAGTTTATCCTGAACTCCATACCTTCTGAATATGGACATTTTTAAATTAACTATAACACTATAAAGGATAAGTGGAATGTTAATAAACTGGCTAGTAGACTTGTTCAGGAAGAAGGACGTTTGAAAAATCAAGTGTATCACTCAGTAAGTTTTGTGAGTAATAAAGCTGGTAAAAAAAGAATGGAAAATCAAGTCATTTCAAGAAGAAAAAGGCACCTGCTAAGAATGGGTAGGATAAGGAAAAGAAGGAATTAAAAGATGTTCGATGTCATTTCTGTAAAAGGAAAGGACATTATCAAAATGACTGTCTTAAAAGGATAGCTTGGTTCGAAAAGAAAGGGATTTCTTATGATCCGAACCATAAATCCAAATGAAGATCGTTTTCTCTTTATGGGAAACGAAATGAAATCCACAATAGAAGGCATTGGGACTTATCGTCTAATTCTAGAAAGTGGATATGTATTAGACTTATATAGTATCCTTTATGTACCTTCATTATCTAGAAACCTTATTTCCGTAAGTAAGTTGGATATTTCTGTTTTTAGATGTACGTTTGGATCTGGTTGTTTTGATTTATATAAGAATACTGATAATGTTGGTTCTGGTATTCTAATTGATGGTTTATATAAATTGAAACAGAATGACACTTATGCGAATTCCTTGCTGAATGTAATAAATAATGTTGGATGCAAACGTAGCATGTTGAATGAAAATTCTGCTTTCTTATGGCATAAAAGACTAGGTCACATATCCAATGAAAGAATGATGAGATTACTAAGTAATGAAATTTTGTCAAATTTGAACTTTAGTGATCTAGAATTATGTGTGGATTGTATTAAAGGTAAACAAACCAAACATAATAAGAAAGGAGCCACTAGAAGCAGCCAGCTTCTTGAAATAATACACATTGATATTTGCGGACCTATGGACACTCCAGCCTTTAATGGAGAAAAGTATTTCATCACTTTTATTAACGATTTTTCCAGCTATGGTTATGTCTATTTGCTTCAAGAAAAATCTCAATCTGTGAATGTCTTTGAGACGTTTGTAAAGGAAGTTGAGAGGCAATCAGATAAAAAGGTGAAAATCATAAGGTCTGATAGAGGTGGTGAATATTATGGAAAATATAATGAGTCAGGCCAGTGTCCAGGTCCATTTGCAAAATTCCTCAAAAGTCGTGGCATATGTGCACAATACACAATGCCAGGTATACCACATCAAAATGATATAGCAGAAAGGCGCAATAGGACGTTAATAGATATGATTAGGAGTATGATGTTAGACTCTACACTACCTAAGAATTTGTGGTCGTATGCTCTCAAAACTGCTAATTATTTGTTGAATAGGGTTCCTAGTAAAGCTGTTCAAATGACTCCTTTTGAATTATGGACTAACATGAAACCTAGATTAAGACACCTGCATGTTTGGGATTGTCCAGCGGAAGCAAGAATTTGTAATCCACATGAAAAGAAATTAGATTCTCGAACGATTAGCGTGTATTATTTAGGTTACCTTGAAAAATCTAAAGGACATGTGTTTTGCTGTCCTAATCATAGTCCAAGAATTATAGAAACTAGTAATGCAAGATTCATTAAGATTGGTGAAGTCAGTGGGAGTACTAGAAGAGAAATAGTGGAAATAAAGGAAACAAGGATAAATGTTGCATTGCTTAAAATAGTTCCTCCATCCACTATTACTCCAAATGTTGTTCCAGTTGTTGAAGAACAACATGATGATGAACAACATATAAATGAAGAAGTACTTCCTGAAGGAAATGACTTACATAATGCTGATATGCATGAACCATAACAAGTAGCATTAAGAAGATCTCAAAGAGATCGTAGGTCAGCTATTTCTAATGATTATATGGTTTATATGAAAGAACCAGATTATGATATAGGAATTAATAAGGACCCAGTTTCATTTTCACATGCCGTAGAAAGTAAAGAGTCAAAGGAATGGATTAATGCCATGAAAGAAGAACTAAAATCCATGCAACATAATGAAGTTTGGGATCTCGTTGAGTTACCGCATGGCTGTAAAAGAGTCGGATGCAAATGGGTTTTTAAAACCAAACACGACTCTAGTGGTAATGTCGAACGGTATAAAGCTAGACTTGTTGCTAAGGGTTACACTCAGAAAGATGGTGTTGATTACAAGGAGACATTTCTCCTGTTTCGAAAAAGGGCTCACTAAGAAAAATAATGGCATTAGTAGCACATTATGATTTGGAATTGCATTAAATGGATGTGAAAACAGCCTTTCTGAATGGTGATCTTGATGTGGATGTTTATATGGATCAACCTGAGGGTTTTCCTGTAAAAGGTAAAGAACAATTGGTGTGTAAACTTAAGAAGTCAATATATGGGCTTAAACAAGCATCCTGGCAATGGTATATAAAGTTCAATACCATTATTACATCTTTTGGTTTTAAGGAAAATACGGTTGATAACTGTTTATACCAAAAGATCAGTGGGAGCAAGTTTATTTATCTAGTCCTTTATGTTGATGACATCTTGCTTGCTGCAAATAATTTAAGCATATTGCATGAGACTAAGGAATTTCTCTCAACAAACTTTGAAATGCAAGATATGGGAGAGGCATCCTATGTGATTGGAATAGAAATATTTCGTGATCGATCACAAGGAATATTGGGATTGTCTCGGAAAGGATATATTGAAAGGATTCTAGAGAGATTTGGAATGAGTAAGTGTTCACCTGGGAAAGTTCCTGTACAGAAAGGTGATAAATTCAATCTCATGCAATGTCCTAAGGATGATGTTGAACGAAAGGAAATGGAATCAATTCCATATGCATCCGTAGTTGGTAGCCTAATGTATGCTCAAACATGTACTAGACCGGATATCAATTTTGCGGTTGGTATGTTAGGGAGTTGTCAAAGTAATCCAGAAAGAGAACATTGGCAAGCTGCAAAGAAAGTGTTAAGGAACTTACAAGGCATGAAAGATTACATGCTCATGTATAGTAGATCTAATGAATTGGAGGTGATTGGATATAGCGATTCAGATTTTGCTGGATGCATCGATACTAGAAAATCGACTTTTGGTTACCTGTTTATGTTTGCTCAAGGAGCCATATCATGGAAAAGTGTGAAACAAACTATCGTTGCTTCATCTACTATGGAGGCAGAATTTTTGGCATGTTATGAAGCCACAATTCATGTACTATGGTTGCGGAACTTTATTTCAAGACTTGCGGTTGTCGACACCATTAGCAAGCCGCTGAAAATTTATTATGATAACTCTGCAATAGTGTTTTTCTCAAAAAACGACAAGTACTCTAAATGTGCCAAACATATGAAACTGAAGTATCTTGTTGTGAAAGATGAGGTTCAGAAACAAAGGGTGTCAATCATGCACATCAAGACAGAACTTATGATTGCAGATCCTTTGATGAAAGGGTTACAGCCAAGACAATTTAAGGAACATGTTCAAAGAATGGGTCTTGGTTGTATTAATAACAATTGATGTGTGACATTTTGAGCTCCTTTGTGTGTTTCTGATATACAATTATGTGTCTCTTATTTTAATGTGGTAGTACGTACTTTATGTAATTTTAAACAAGAAAGAGTCTTATAAAGATATTATGTTTAATCATTATGATATAAGACATTATGTGGACCATTATGCTGTTTTATATAAATTATGAATATAAAAGGATGGATTGCTGGTATTATAGTATATGGAAGGGAATGCATTGAATTAATAATGCACAACCGCCATAACTCTCAGCAATTTATCATAGTATGATGTTCAACACTTGATATTATGAATAATCGAGTCAAGTAGGAGAATGTTAGAAAACTGCTATTAGAAACTGCAATCGTTTCATTTACTTTTAACGTTATGTAGTTACTAATCTTAATATGACCCTATTAATTAGGTCATAAATAGAATGTTTCATTTATCTTTAACGTTATGCAGTTTCTAATCTTAATGTGACCCGATTAATTAAGTCGTAAATAGACCGTTCTATAATTAGAACATGAGGTCTGTGATTAATCTTAAGCATTGAATTGGTATATGATGGACATACCATATTTAGAGTTAAATGTTATATAAAGGATTGGGTCCTCTCTCTCCTAGCATATAGATGTATTCTGCTCCATCAAGAAACATATAAAGAAATAGGGTTAGAGAGAGAAACCGAATTCTGAGAGGAAGAGTAATTATTAGAAGTCAGAAGAAGAAGATGACAGCCATTACATCTTCCGCTGTTAATCAAGGTACGTCATCTTAAACAAAAAAAGAATTATATTAAGCTTTGTTTGTGAAATATTCGGTATTGGTGATCGTTGGGCTATTACTTGAATTGTTCGTCATTAATCATGAAAGATCGAACAGTAAAGAATTTCTGACATGTTTCGCATATATATATATATATATATATATATATATGATTAGTATATATGTTCATATCGTTTTATATAAATTCATATACAGATATATATATATATATTCATATACAGATATATATATATACAATCTCTGTTTTGTGTTTTCATAGCAACTACAGGTGTTGGTGTTGCTATTGGTTTAGTGATTTGATGCTGACTTAGAAGTCATGAATTTTTCTTTTTTGTATTTTTATATCTTTTTTTGGACATTAATTATATAGATTTTTGGATGGGTTTTTTGTTTTACTTTGTCTTATTTTTAAGAGGGAGTTTCAGCTATGTACCAGGCTTGTTGGCAGCTCCTCTATAGTGTGGAATAAAACTAGATGAGTACTCTCATTCTTGTGAGGATCACTTATTTTTCTCTAAAAAAAGAATAGAAATTGTAAAATCTAAACAATTCCTTACGGATTGACTCATACTCCACACGTACTAGAATTGTACACCGTGTGTTTGTGGTTATTTTTGTTTAAAATTTGATCGACAATTTTCTAATCCAATAGAGATTTAGCTATCAAACAATCACTTTTTTCCTCAATTAGGGTCCTTATACACAATCGTGCACAGATGCACACCAAACCCGTAGTTGTGCATCATATTTCGCTAATTTCTCTCTCCACACTCAAAGAATCAAAGAACCGACAATTCCGATGTGTCGCACAACGTTTCCACATTGCAACAGACCTAACGATGTCTCCTCCGAGCATCCCTTGAAATTTGAGACCTAGGCCCTCTATTTCTAGCATGCGGATATCGCAATCATTGTGTGGTGGTGCTGAAGCTCTGGCTATGCGTGCAACAGGTGTGTCTCGACAAGAGAAACACAATGGTGATCTCCGTTCTAGCTATCTCCACCTTAATCGATGATATGACGTAACGCTTGCCGATGTTGAAAAATGTCGATCATCCCATACATGACCGTACCTATCGACGATTACATGGATTAGAAGCCCCCACCCACATGATTTCAACGGATTCGGCCTTGACAATTTTCATAAACCGAAACTCGCTATTTTAATTCTTGAAGGAGGGGCATTTTTTCGTTTACGGTAATAAAATGGGAAGATGGAGAGTGTAAAGTGGAGATAAACGTGTCGAGCGATTTTTTTAATATTTTATATATTATTATTCAATTTCTATAATTAAATATACACGTTTCAAATACGCACGATCACATGGAACATCGGATCGCTACGAAACTTGTCAGCATACAACACCTTAATATGTTGGTCCCAATGGTACAGATTTGGTCGCTATCCAAGATAGCGTTCCAGGATGATAACTTCGTTCATCTCGATGTCTTGGCCATTGGATCGCTCAATTCTAACTATAGCGATATTTATACACAGTTTAATTCACAACGTCGATCCAGACTCAACGGAGGTGGTCTCGAGTCCTAATTCGACCATATGTGAAAAGTCCTATTTTGGACCTTTAATTTCATAACAACTCGATATTTAAATTTACTATTTAAATATCATATTGTTAAAATATACAGATTGTTACAGGATCTCTCATCTTTTATCTGTGATTTATGAATTTATTGGCAACTTTCCACATATAGTATAGGCCATAAAAAGAGAGAGATTAAATTTATATAAAATCTTTGGAAAACCTTTTTTAAAACTTCTATTTATACATATATACACACAATACGAAAAATCATTTCGATATTTTTTTCGAAAACATTTTGAAAACTGCTTTTTTCAGAATTTTTTTTTCAAATACGTTCTCACAATACGCCCTTATCCCTAAGCAATTTTGAACCTAGAGCTTTGATACTACATGTGACAACCCCCACCTCTCGAAACAACGATCCAAAGCTTAGGGTGACTTTCGGACTCACGTCGATGCCAAGAAATATGAGCTATTGATATTTTTAAAAAAATTCAGAGACTGGAAATATATAAATATGATCTAAGATATAGTATACCTTTAGAACTCACAGCGGATGGAAACAGAATACGAATACAGAAAATATTTTTTTTTAGAAAATATCCCATAAACAAAGTCAAAGAAAAACAATACGTAGTCAAATACATAGCACATAAAAATATAACTCATGATCTGATAAAATACTAAGTACTGGACAAGATAAACAGTTACATGGATAGTAAAATAAAATGATAAGCAACTCCAGTAGTGAACTCGCCTCTCCATATACTGAACTCGGGCCTATAACTTGATTCTTTGTCCTCCTGTGGTAGGGGAAAATGAAAGGAAAAGGGATGGGTCAGAAATAAATCTAGTGAATGAGTACACTATTAGTATATAGTGATCATATGCAACTGACTTTAATACTACTCTATGTAGGGTTTTTTTACATGTGTCCATGTATTATTATGGTTCCTTACTTAAGGATTGTTACTTGATACACACCCATACCATCAACTTGTGCAGGCTCCTACAAAGATCGAACTACACATAAAACCTCAATAACTAACGATTGGCTAATAGTTACTAGAGCTTCTCCAACATAGGATCATCCTACAACTTTCCCATACGGGACCACATCTCACACATTATGACTAAACATAACTATCTCACATAGGTTTTCCTGCACTTTCCTCATGGAAGTAAATTTCTCACAACTACGACTACACGTACCTCAACTACACATTGAGGGGGACTCCACAATGCTGACTTGTCGAAGTGTCTCATCATCTTCATTTGTGTCCATCTCTCAATCATGGTATACACCTCTTATTGCACGCGCTGGGATCCATCAACCATACAGCATCACGTTGCATCAAGTATCCATGAATGACAAGGAACACCTATTGTGCCAGACCTACACACTTTATCAGGTATCAATCAATGATGTGCATCTACCATAAAATCTCTTGTGAGTGTCGCTTGCAATAGAATCGCCCCCGGTCGAATAATTGACCCATGTTGGATAAATAGCAATTACTTAGTCCATAATGTACTACTATACTGTCATAGAGAACTTGCTTCCCTACTATTTCTAACATCCATAAATATACATAATGTATAAGCAATTGTCTATTATTTATAACATGGGCCTTAGGTCGAGGTTCAACCTGTATTGGAAAAACACTTACCGGTCGACCGTCTTCTCCTAGAGAGGTCGATTGCTTATTGTTGACGGCCCCAGTTCATGTGGTCGATCGGTCATCTATTTAGGTTTTTGTTCTCCAAGTTTAGTTTGTTTATTTGATGTTGGGCGTGTTTCCACCCATGAGTTTCCATCCTTCGTCGAACCAAGCCCATCGAGCAAAACAACACCTCCTTGCCGAACCAAAGGCCATCCGGTCATGCTCCATCCGGTCGCAGGCCTCACCGGACCAACACATATACACTCCCCCACCGAACCACCCATCACCGGTCCAAGCTCCATGCCGAACCAACACCGCCTTCATGCCGAACCAACACCTCTAAACCCACTACCGAATGAACCTCCAAACCACCTACCACCGGTCCACTCCATCACCGGTCCACCATACTCCTACTACCGGTCCATCCACTACCGGTCCACAATAGTCCATCACCGAACCAGCTCCCAGACACCCCCCACCGAACCAACTTCCATCACCACCACCGGTCCAGAAGCCAATGCCGAACCAACATCTTTCCACTTCCCTGCCAAGCCAACCATCTTTCCACCCTCTACCGAATAAACCTCCGGATCAACCACTCCAAGCACGGCCGAACCAAGCTTCGCCGAACCAGATATGCCAGACCAGATTGCTTCAGCCCAGGCCCATCAGCAGCTATATACATCCAAGACCCCTGCCCCCAACCTCACTCTATAAATAGAGGGGCAGGGGTACAACAATGGCAGACAAGTTTGAGAGCTCAAGCACGGAAGGAACTTTCAAACAACTTTCATATACTTGTATACAAAGCTTTGTACTTGTAATCTGAAAGAAAAGAGAGAATAACATATGAAGTGGACGTAGGCACGTTATGGCCGAACCACTATAAATCTGCGTGTCTTTTTACAATTTAGCCCCTGTTTTTTACTTATTTGCATAATTCACCCAAATTACTAAGAACAACATAAAATCAACTAAATCATACGACTTTGAGGTGTTTGTCCATTTTTTGTGCAAACATTTTTGGTGCTTTCACTGAGAGCTTGGAACTCGAAGCTTCAGCTTCCCTCACTCAACCTTCTTTCCCAATAGCACCCTTCATTGCCTAGGAAACATGACTTCCAGGCCGAGAAAAGACGCCAACAAGGGAAAGAACATTGCAACTAGCAGCATTCCGGATCCAGTGATCACAGATCAAGAGAATCATCTCATTCCAACAGCGGTACCGAACGAGGATCAGACAAACCCGACAGCCCCTGCCACAGAACAACCGGCAGCAATTACTAGGGCAGATCTAGACAGAGTTGTGGCTGAAGTAACTAACCGCTTCACATCCCAACAAGAAGCTTTGGTGGACCAACTCATGTCACGCTTAAGGGATGCTGAAGAATCCAACCGCGACACTGAATCATGGGGTGAATACCAATCCGAAGGATCTGGGGGGCGACAAAGGTCTTCCTTCTTCGAAGAAGCTATCAACAGAAACAACAATGGTAGGAGCCGAGCCCGAACTCAGCCCGAACTCCGACCCGAGGAAATGCTTGGAACCGAACCCCACAGGGGAGGTACCAGGCAAGGATCGGATGTAGCTGAGCCGGTCATGCTGCCTAGCCAGAGAAACACCAATGAACGGAGCCGAGCTAGAATCCAGCCCGAAGTTGACCCCGAGGAAATGCTTGAAACAGAACCCCACAGGGGAAGATCAAGGCAAGGGCCAACTATAGCTGAACCTAGCATGCATACGGACAGCCAAAGACAGCCGCTGGGAAACGTTAGGAGTGATAGACTATACCACCCCTACAGGCCATCCAGACAGAATCGATCTCGCAGGGAAGAACCAAGCTCTTTCTTATCTGCCCCATATTCTGATGAGAGGATGGCACGATTGTTCAGAGAATGCGTCCAACGGGACCAATGAGATCGTGGGATAGGTGCTAGGGTAACCAGCCCTTTCACCCGCAATATTGAAATTGCCATCACCCCCCGAGAATGGAAAATGCCGACAATGGAACCATACAAGGGAACCTCTGACCCCGTTGTACACCTGCAAAGATACACACAACATATGCTCATGAGCGGGGCAACGGAAGGAGTATTATGCAAATGCTTTCCACTATTTTTAGCAGATCTAGCTACCTCCTGGTTCTGCCATCTACCCCAAGGATCCATCAGTTCATGAGAAATATTGAAGGAGAAGTTTATCAGCCAGTTCCGCATTCATGTGGAACAACCCAAGGATGCTTATTCCCTATCTACTGTCAAACAGAAACCCGGAGAGACGCAACAGCAATACCTAACCCGGTTCAATGCCGCAGCGGCAGCAGTTCAAGATGCCGATGAGAAACTTGTCCTAATGGCCCTCTGTAGTGGTGTGCATCCGGACACCAAGTTTGCTAGAAGACTAACTAAAGAAAAACCAGCTACCTTGCCCGATTTCTTCCATGAAGCTGGGAAGTACATGAGACTCGAAGAGGCTGCCACTGAAAGGCAGACAGGACCACAGGCTAAGACGACTCATGGAAACGCCCCCACCGCAGCAAAGGGCATTCGGAGAAACGAATCCAGAGACAATGCAGGGGGCAAGAAGGGAGAAAAGCGCTTGTGCCGACCAGGACCGAGATTTGACGCTTACACTCCCTTGAATGAAACAGTCGAGAACATCTTCCTGGCCACCCAGGACGAACTTACATACAAGCGCCCCCCGTACAAGAAAGAGTCAGATCGCACAATCCAGTCCGGAAAATTCTGCCGTTTCCACGAGTCTCATGGGCACGATACCAATGAATGCCGTCATCTCCGAGACCTAATTGAAGAACACATCAGGAGAAAGAGGCTGGAACGCTATGTAAAGGGCCAGGACAGGACTCCAGCTCCCGCCAAGGAAAACCCAGGGCAGCTCCACCCAGAAACAGGCGGAGGAAACCGCAACACCAGCGGTTCCAGCCAAGAGAAGATAGTGGTTCATACAATATCTGGGGGGCCACGCATCGCCGACAAAAGCTGGGCAGAAATGGAAAGATATGGAAACTCGCCCAGAAGCGAGGGAGACTGCGTCAATTCTGTTATGGAAGAATGCCACCCTAAGCGGAAGGAAAATAATGACATCACATTCAGTGGGCGCGACCTAGAAGGAAGACAATACCCTCATATGGATCCTATGGTCGTCTCTGCCTGGTTCGGCCCAGCTGAAGTTTTTCGAATCCTAGTAGACACTGGAAGCTCAGTGAATATTCTGTTCAAGCATGCTTTCGATAAAATGAAGCTGTCAATGAAGGACGTGTCTCCCTGCAACAAACCGCTACACGGTTTCACTGGAGAAGCAAAAATGCCCCTTGGACAATTGGATCTCTTTGTTGAATTGGGAAGTCATCCCCGCTCCGCCGTTCGGAAACAAACATTCGTGCTAATAGACAACCACTCGGCCTACAATGCCTTTTTAGGAAGACCAGCCTTGTCCGACTTCCAAATTATCCTTGCCCCATGGTGCCTGAAGATGAAGTTCCCAACGAATAATGGAGTGGGAGAAGTAGAAGGGGATCAAGACGCCGCTCTGGACTGCTATGTAACCGAACTTCGCAATAATCGCAGGAGAGATAAAGGGAAAAATGCAGAGACTATTCTCTGCATGAAAAGCTTGGAAGCATAGCAACTAAAGAAAGCCCCTCCTTTTCGGTATACCAGTGATCCTTTCAATGAATTAGACCCCAGGGACAAAGAGGAGGAGGCCACCGCCGAGCCTGCAGAGGCTATGGAATTCGTATCTGTAGACAAACGCGACCCAAGTAAACTGCTGAGAGTCGGATCTCAGTTAAAAAGAGAACTAAAGAATCAACTCATTGATTTTCTTCGCCACAACATGGATGTATTTGCATGGACGCACGCTGATATGACTGGAATCTCCCCGGACATAGCATGCCACGCACTAAACATTGATCCTACCAAGGTACCGGTAAAGCAAAAGAAGAGAAGTATGGGGGCAGAACGATCAGCAGCCCTCGAGGAAGAAGTAAAGAACTTACTTGCCAATGACTTCATACGTGAAGCCATCTACCCGGAATGGATCGCCAACCCGGTACTGGTAAAGAAAGCTAAAGGGAAGTGACGAACATGCATCGATTTCTCCAACTTAAATGACGCTTGCCCGAAAGACTGCTTCCCACTCCCCCGGATCGACCAACTCGTGGACAGCACTGCCGGACACGAACTTTTATCCTTTATGGATGCATACTCAGGATATAACCAGATCCCTATGCACGCCCCTGATCAAGACCACACTAGCTTCATCACTAACCGAGGATTGTACTGCTACAAGGTAATGCCATTTGGACTTAAAAACGCCGGAGCTACTTATCAGCGCCTCGTCAACAAGATGTTTGGAGAACTGATAGGACGAACTATGGAAGTTTATGTGGATGACATGCTGGTAAAATCGAGGAAAGCCAACGACCATATAAACCACCTGGATGAGATGTTTCGAATACTTCGCCAATATGGAATGAAGCTGAACCCTCTAAAGTGCTCCTTCGGAGTATCATCGGGAAAGTTCTTGGGATTCATCGTTCATACCAGGGGGATTGAAGCAAACCTCGAACAAGTCCGAGCTTTACAAGATATCAAGACACCATCTACTCGAAGAAAGATGCAAAGCCTAAACGGGAAAGTGGCCGCCCTGAGTAGGTTCATCTCTAAAGCAACCGACAAATGCATCCCTTTCTTCGAAGCTCTAAAGAAAGACAAAGGAAAGTTCGAATGGACTGACGAATGCTCGACAGCCTTTCTTAACTTAATCGGACACCTCCAGAGACCACCGGTACTTTCAACTCCAAATGAAGGCGAGGAACTATACCTATACCTTGCTGTATCGTCCCACGCTTTGAATGCCGCTTTGGTGAGAGAAGACAACCGCGCGCAGCGACCCGTATACTTTGTAAGCAAGAGATTCACAGGGGCAGAAGTCAGATACCCTAAACTTGAAAAGGTAGCATACTGTTTGCTTATCATGTCACGGAAACTGCGACACTATTTCCAGTCTCATTCCATCAGAGTTTTAACCGATCAACCGCTAAGGCAAGTACTTCATCGTCCCGATACTTCTGGGCGGTTACTTAAATGGTGCATTGAACTGAGTCAATATGATATCACCTACCATCCCCGCACCGCCATCAAGGGACAAGCTATGGCCGATTTCATTGCTGAATTCACCACCGGTGAAGGCAGGGAGCAGTCTGAAATAACAGGGGACATCAAGTGGAGTCTCTTTGTGGATGGAGCATCGAACGAACAAGGCTCAGGGGCAGGCGTTGTGATCATCACTCCCAGGGGAAGAAAGCTGCATTATGCACTAAGGATGGAATTTGCCGCCACCAATAATGATGCAGAATATGAAGCAGTAACCGCCAGATTAGAACTTGCCTTGCAAATCGGAGTCCGTTCTTTATATCTTTGTAGTGATTCTCAACTCATTGTAAATCAAATACTAGGAGAGTTCCAGACTCGAGGAGAACGACTCACAGCATACCTAAAAAAGACCAAGCAGCTGCTCAATCAATTGGATCACTACTCGATCAAACACATTCCTCGAGAAGAAAATCAAGAGGCCGACGAGCTGGCAAAGCAAGCTAGCATGGGAGATGATACCACTTCTGGAGCAATAACTGTCTCAAGGCTATTAACCCCGAGTTTCGAGCAAGTAAATCTGATAGCTGCAACCGAAGAAGAAACATGGATGACCCCTATCCGAGAATACTTACAAAACGGCACCCTACCCGACGGGCGAAACGAAATTAAGAAAATTCTAAGGAAAGCTTCCCGCTACACAATACAAGAAGGCATCCTCTATCGGCGCGGCTTCTCTAACCCCTTATTGAGGTGCGTTGCTGGAAGAGAAGCCAAGGAAATTCTATCCAATATCCATCAGGGAAGTTGTGGAGACCACACCGGAGGGCAGACCCTAGCAAAAAAGATACTCCGATATGGGTATTTCTGGCCCACTTTAAACAAGGATGCCTTAGACTTCGTCAGAAGATGCGACAGATGTCAGAAATTTGCTAAGATTCCTCGACTACCAACCAATGAAATTACTCAGATGACCAGCCCTTGGCCCTTCATAATATGGGGAATTGACTTAATTGGCGAACTGCCGATAGGCCGAGGCGGGGGCAGACATGCTATAGTGGCAGTTGACTATTTCACTAAATGGGTGGAAGCGGAGCCTCTGAATAAAATATCTTCAACTAAAGTTATTAACTTCTTGATCAAAAACGTTCTGTGCAGGTACGGGGTTCCACTCAGAATCATATCAGACAACGGGCTTCAATTTGACAGCGAGGAATTTGCCGACTGGTGCCAAGAGCACGGAATTCATAAGGGCTTCTCATCTGTAGCTTATCCTCAGGCAAATGGACAAGTCGAAGCTGTCAACAAGATTCTCAAGACTCTAATCAAGAAGAAGCTTGAAAAGTCAAAAGGCGCTTGGGTGGACGAACTTCCTACAACACTATGGGCCTACCGTACTTCTTTCAGAACATCAACAGGGCATACTCCGTTCTCTTTGGCATACGGATCAGAGGCCATGCTCCCAGTTGAAACTATTGTACCTTCCCATCGTAGGATCCACTACAACCCCGAAGAAAACGAAGAACTCCTCCGCATGTCTTTGGATCTAACTGAGGAGAGAAGAAATGATGCAGCACTCAAAGCAGCAGCTCACAGACAAAAAGTGGCAGCACTATACAACTCCAAAGTCAAACATCGCAGCTTACAAGAAGGAGATCTTGTCCTCAAGCGAATCTTTCCGCGCCCAGGAGCGCTGGATCCAATCTGGGACGGACCATATGTAATTCATAAAGATCTCCACAACGGAGCTTATATTTTGTCAACAATGGACGGAGAGGTGTTCCAGAGGGCATGGAACATCCGATACCTCCGTCGATACTTTTCTTAACTTGTACTGCCCATATGAAGTGAATTAACAAAGAGAATCAGTGGACGTAGGCATTTTCGTGCCGAACCACTTTAAAAAACTTGGCTCTTGTTAACTGGTTCCTTTATATCTTGGCTACTAGTTAAGCTTTATCCTTTGCTGTTGAACAAAATCCTTTGCAGATGACATTTCAATTCAGAGCTTCACAACACAACTCCACCTGGACAAAATCTAACAGGTACGCTACGATCCTATGCCCTCGCCAATGAGACACTTTGCTCCGGTATCCCTCTACCGCGAGTTAACTCATTGTTTGCCTCGGCCCTTAAAGCCGACTGTAATAAGCCGAGCATAAGCCACCGAGAAGGCCGATTATGCCATGGCAGCTCATTACAGCGATTCGGCTCGCCGGCAACTGTGAACCGACCATAAGCCCCAACATAAGGTGTGGCCAGCCAGGGGCAGTTCACAGTTGACGATCGGCCCCCACGCTAGCCGGCCACAGTAAATCGAATAATACCCACGATTACGGGTCATAATGGCCCGGGTAGTTACTGTGCGCGATCGGCTCCGATGTGTCTTAAGTGCGGCTGTGGTAAAAAAGAAAACTCCCCGTAGAGGCGTAAGATGGGTGACAAATGTCTCCAAGACCCACGGCTAGGGAAAGTGACTACAAAACCCGTTTGCCACGAACTTAAGCACATCGACGGCCTTCCGTGACTGGAAGTTTTACTTTTCCTATATTTCCATTTCATTTAAAACTTTTCTCCTATTCTCCGTAACGGTGCTTGAAAGTACAGGACATGAAATAGGGAACGCTCGCTAATGGGAACAGAAACTTACAATCGGATGACGAGACACTCAACAGCATTCCGTGCTTAGTCTTACAGGGCGCACGAAGTTGCCGTCCACAGCCGAAACATGAAGGGCGGTACCTTCTACTTTTATACCTTAATGCATAGCTGCAGTTCATATTCACACATCACATTTACGTTGCAAAAATGAGAAAATTATACTTTAAGCAAAAAACTTGGCATCAGGCACAGTCAAGTCACTAGTAACATGCATAGTTACATCACTTACACAGCATAAAAAAATAGCGATAACATTCCAACATAAAGGAATCGGCTTATGTTATGAAATTACATAAAGTCAGTCACCACAAGCAATATTATTACAGTCACATCAATGTTTTGGACTAACATAAACAGCGATAAAAGGAAATCAAAAGTTGGCCGAATCCGAACAAGGAACCAGCTGCGTCCACGCTTCGCCCTCATCCTACCAACTCTCCAAGCCTACTTAGCCGCAGGGTCGGAGCTCCAGCATGTTGATCGGAAGTCCCACTTGTCCAATTCAGAAGAGAAATTCATTAAACAAACAGTAAACGATCAAGTTATGAAAACCTAAAAAGAAAAGAAGGGGAAGCAAGGCTTGAACTCAGAACACTCAAGACGAAATGCACATTCATTACCAGCTTCAATCTTCTTTGCATTGACTACACATTTCAACATCATATACGAAATTACATGATCAGTCCTTCTGCGGTCATGAATAACCAATTGCACTACTTAGATGATCATAATCTTTGGAACGATATTGATGGTCTGCCCAGTGGATTTGATGATGCTCAACTAGATTTCAGTAAAGGATCATTCAGTGGTTTGAACAATGAAGTACCAGATTTGGATGAAATAATCAATGCCATTCCTCTAAACCATCCTTCAGATCCTCGTTTAGCTTCTCTGACCCTTTCTGAAGAGTTCAATATCATCTTCAACGACTTGAGTTATGAGATAGAGAAGTCCAAGTTGAGCTACAGGATATCTAATGATGATCAGAAGGAAGAATCAAAAGGCAAAAAAAAAAATAAGAAGAAATTAACGATGAACAAGGAAAAACGGCCTTAACATTTGAACTAGTATCGAAGTACTTTTACTTGCCAATATCGCAAGCAGCGAAAGAATTAAACATAGGTCTAACTCTTTTGAAGAAGAAATGCAGAGAGTTGGGAATTCCTCGGTGGCCTCATCATCAAATGAAGAGCATGCAGACTCTCGTAAGGAATGTTCAGGAGAGAATGGAGAAGAAGGAGAAGAGAGACTCATGGACGCTCTATCATATGGCATAAGCCCCTGGCAGAACCATGAGCGCTTTATCAATCCCAAAAGAACGAGATATGGCGTCGAGCTGTTCCTCTTTGAGGGAGCTAGGAAAACAGTCGGACGGGGAATTCAGAAGTTCCTGGGGACCATGCCCATCCACTAACGACCTCGGGGCGGGTCCATGTTGCGCCGGTCTTGGCTGGGCTGGGGGCACGGAGGAGGACTCTCATTCGCCCTTAGACTTCCGTTTATCTGATCGGGTTTCCACTTTGTGAGACATTTATCTACAAACACAAAATCAAAAGCACGTTATTAAAAAAAGAAGTATGGAAATATAAGCAAGAAAAGAATTGAACCTGCAACCTCATTGAGAAGGCTCAATCATACAACCAACCGGTTCTACTCAAGATTCAAATATGAAAGCTCAATCGGCGTAGCCCATTCGGCATAAAGTCCATCCGGTATTAAAGGTTTAAAATTTCATTCGGCATTCTCAACCCAAAGTTCATTCGGCGCTAGAGACTTAAGCTCATTCGGCGGCAAAAAGTCTACCTGATTCGGCACAAGGTCGATTCGGCACTCAATCAATTCGGTTTCTCTCTGAATCGGTAAGGAATAACTAAGGGGTGTAGCCCCTATATATAGACGAGCGCAGAAGCACCGGACCAACCGGTTCGGCACACCGGACCAACAGGTTCGGCACCTCAAACCGAATGAAGCTATACCAGGTATCCAACTTAAAGCAAAGCGCGACACATGCAAGCACGTGCCCCACTTTGGGGGGCAAATGTTGGGCGTGTTTCCACCCATGAGTTTCCATCCTTCGTCGAACCAAGCCCATCGAGCAAAACAACACCTCCTTGCCGAACCAAAGGCCATCCGGTCATGCTCCATCCGGTCGCAGGCCTCACCGGACCAACACATATACACTCCTCCACCGAACCACCCATCACCAGTCCAAGCTCCATGCCGAACCAACACCGCCTTCATGCCGAACCAACCACCTCTAAACCCACTACCGAATGAACCTCCAAACCACCTACCACCGGTCCACTCCATCACCGGTCCACCATACTCCTACTACCGGTCCATCCACTACCGGTCCACAGTACTCCATCACCGAACCAGCTCCCAGACACCCCCCACCAAACCAACTTCCATCACCACCACCGGTCCAGAAGCCAATGTCGAACCAACATCTTTCCACTTCCCTGCCGAGCCAACCATCTTTCCACCTCTACCGAATAAACCTCCGGATCAACCACTCCAAGCACGGCCGAACCAAGCTTCGCCGAACCAGATATGCCAGACCAGATTGCTTCAGCCCAGGTCCATCAGCAGCTATATACATCCAAGACCCCTGCCCCCAACCTCACTCTATAAATAGAGAGGCAGGGGTACAACAATGGCAGACAAGTTTGAGAGCTCAAGCACGGAAGGAACTTTCAAACAACTTTCATATACTTGTATACAAAGTTTTGTACTTGTAATCTGAAAGAAAAGAGAGAATAACATATGAAGTGGACGTAGGCACGTTCTGGCCGAACCACTATAAATCTGCGTGTCTTTTTACAATTTAGCCCCTGTTTTTTACTTATTTGCATAACTCACCCAAATTACTAAGAACAACATAAAATCAACTAAATCATACGACTTTGAGGTGTTTGTTCATTTTTTGTGTAAACATTTGATTAATTATAAATTAATTATGTTGTTTTTCACATCTCCAATTATGCGGATTTATAGAGCAATTCAGTCAACCAACTTTACGATTTATCCAAGCTTCTTATTCAATTCATAAATTTACTCAAGTTTACAATGGAATAGTTTAATCTAGGGTTACTATTAACATCTAAGATTATTTCAACTTTTATAAGTATGGATTATGTGTATAGATCTAGGTTAGAAAAGAGAAATTAGGTCCATATATTGACAATTAAATTTCCAGTTTAATAATAAAATGTTTACAGTTTGATTTCTGACAATCTAATCAAATAATGTATATTAAAATTAAATACAAATAAACATCTTAGTAAAATTGTTCACACTCACCTCGGATTTCAGCTTTACTTTGAATCCTCGCTTGAAAATCTACCCTTGTTTTCTTGCGCCTTCTTTGGTCCGATTTTCTTGATTTTTTTATTTTATTTTTGTTTTATTTTTAGAGAAGTTTATAAGTGGGGGAGATGATACTTTGGTAGAGTTTTGGTAGAGCGGACTAATTTTTTTTATGAATTAGGAGCTTTGTATTTATAGAGGTTTCAGATTAGTCCTAGCCGTTGATTAACTCTAGAGAATTTTAGATTTCATCTAGAACGTCAAACAATTACTTTGTGGCTAAGTAAGAATACTTCATTTAACCAAGGGCATTGGTCGCTCGAATTCGTTAATTTTCAATATCGACCTGTCGACCTCTAAAGGGGACCAATCGGGCGCTACCTATCAACCGACGAACCATAGGGTATCAACCATTGGAGTTGTTTGATTAAGGAAAGTTTATTTATTTAATTAATTTTGTTTTCAAATTTTATAACATTCGTAACTTTTCCATACTAGCTCCAATTTCAAAGTGTTATATTTAAAATTGTCCAAAAAATTGCTATGAATGCAATAGTGTAAGTTTCGTAGCTAAATTCATATGTTTGCAAAAATTTTGTCCTTTTATATTTTAAATTTAATTCTTTTATTAAATTATCTCTTAAATTTCTATGGTGTTACATTACAAGAGAGGCTTTCAAGAAAATTGAGTTGATTAGGCAGATGATTAAGAAGGCTCAAGATCGGTAGAAATCTTACATTGATCTTAATTGGGGGAGATAAAGTTGGGGTAGGTAATCTTGTGTTCATGAAGAAATATCCTTTGAAGAGTGTTAATGGGGTTCAGTAAGTCAGGGAAGCTTGCTCATTGCTTTGTTGGCCCATTCCCGATTACTGAGTGTATTGGCCGGGTTGCATATCGAGTTCCTCTTCCTGATCAGTTCTCTGATATTCACGACGTCTTCCATGTTTTCCACCTATGGAAATGCTTAAGGAGTACTGAGAAAATGCTTAATCTGAGTCATCTTGAGGAGCTTAATATCACGCCAAACATGACCTATGTGTAGCATTCGATCTGTATAGTTGACTCAAAGGTCCATCAACTTAGGAGCCAAAAGCCCCCATCGGTGAAGGTGCAATGGTCTGACAACCCATTGGATTGTACCTGGAAGACTGGAGAGCAGATAACACGGACTTATCCCAAGCTATTTCAAGATGCACATGAGTCTGATGTGTTCATTTTCCTTGCTTGTTGTTTATTTTAATAGATAGTGGTGTAGACGGGCTAGAAGATATTTGCTCTATTAGAGATTTTTTCCTAAGAAGAAATTACAATGTCGCAATTTTCCTAAGTGGTGAAGTTTATAAAAACCTAAAGTTGAGAAGGAAGTTAAAATAAATATTAAATAATAAAAGAGATTTTAGCATTCTAAATATGGGAAAATAGACATATTTGCGAAGATATAAAGGGAGATATTTATAAAATAGTGAAGCAAAATAACCCTTTAAAGCCGAGGATTAACTTATTTGTTACCTTAGATGTAAGCCAAGCAAAGTGTATCCTTAAAAAGATTAAGGTCGTCCTTTTAAAATGAATTGTATCAAGCAGTGCGTATTCCTACTATGTTTACGTCAATCCCCCATTGCCAATATGACTATTTGGAGTCAATGCAAATCATAAAAGTGAATGTGGTAACGTTTAATAACATCATTTTATTTTAAAAGAAAACGAATTTTTATTTCATTTTAAAAGAGAAAATAATAAAATATTATTTAAAATGGGTTTTATATGGTAAATAAGACAAATAATTATTTAAATGGAAAAATAATAACAAATAATTATAGAAAATTTATGTGGAGGTTGTAAGGCATTTTTAAGAAAAGATATGATTTTTAATTAGGGTTTTAGGCTATGTTGTGGTGAAAGAAATGATATTAGTAAGAAGAATAAAAGAAAATAAAAGAAAATATGAAGAAAATGAAGCTCAATGCCCAATATGACTTAAATTAAAAAATCTTTATTTTCTCTGCCATGTCAGGAGAAATCTAGAAATTTTCTTATAACTTCATATTTTCATTTCACATGTTCATTTTCTCCACTTCCCCAGTTACCTGAAGTGTGAAATTCCTAACTCGTCTTTAGTAAAATTCAAAAATTAAAATAGCTGAAAATCTCTATAAATTCTACAAAATTATATAGCCTTCTTGACATCAATCTACATCCAATTTCAAGAAGAAGTTAGTATCTTGATTAAGATTTGAAGTTGTTTTGATAATTATAATGAAGAGAAGAAGAGAAGTAGTAAAGAGTAGTGAAGGAGTTGGGTCTCTGCTAGCTTCAGGTGGGTGTTTGAACTCATGAACTATGCCTAATATGATGTTCATATGCTTGGAAATGAATATATGTATTGGTTTGATGATTTTATTTGTCGAGCGTTGATGTATGCTTGAAATCATAGAAGGAAAAGGCATCAACGAGGAGGAAGATGCCCGAGTAGGCATCAAGGTTTCGAATCATCGGTCTTCGACACCGGTTGACCGCCAGCGTTTAACCGATGCACGGTAAAAACTAAAAAAAAATATAATAGAAATAATATGAATGTGTGTGTATGAAACAAGATAAAATAGAATATAGATAAACAAACTAAAATAGAAACTAAATAAATTAGTTAAATGGTAAAGCGAGTATGGATGTTAAGAAGTTTATAATTATAAAGTAGAATTATATATATATATATAATTATTTTGTAAATTAAAAAAGATGATAACAATAATTAAAGTAAATATACAGTAAAGACATTTATTTTATTAAATATAAAATTTAAGAAAATTTTGTAGTAATTGCTGTCTAAATTGACGTCTTTCTTTTATAATTGATGTATGTTTATATTCTATATAGCAAGGAATTTTAATAAACGGAGTATCAAAACTGTCTAGTTTTGAGACATTCAATTTTATGTCTCTGATTATTCTCTGGACTTTTTATATAGAATAATAGATGATAGACTAGTTTAGTTTATCAGCATTAAGCAAATGGGTAAACATTGCTGGGTGGTATGAAACGCCTGTGTTGATATCTATTTGATTGCTTCTGTAAGTAAATTTCACTCGAATTAGGTTAATAAAATTGGTTATATATATATATATATATATATATATATATATATGATGCAAGCCAAAAGTAAGTAGGCCGAGGGCAAAGAGTGCATTTATTTATGTATTGTGAATATTGTTATTATTCTGTGTGGGGTAGAAACCAAATTAGGCTAGTATTCATCTTAGCGGCCTGATTGCAAGGTCATTTCCCGAATCCATGACATGTCTTATTTTATGTATGACTGAAAACCACTGCCCTAGTGTTACATAGGCCATCGGTCTGTTATCAATAGGGCACTTGCGGGGTCATGGCCATTGCATGGCATTGACTTAAAACTATGCGTATTGGGTCATGATGGTCATCGAGGTAACTTAAGGCTATAGGAGTAACGCTGAGAGCATGTGAGGAAGGCTCCTGAAGCAGGCTGGGAGCTATCAGTCTTCCATTTGGTTATTATTGTTGCATAGTAGACATGCGTTCTTATCATATTTGTGGATTGCAACTGAAAGTTGACATGGTTATTTCTGAGATATCATATAATCAACCCATGTTTGTAGTGTTAATTTTGCTTTCATTGGGAGGATAGTCCTTAACATTATTGAGAGTAATGTGTTGTGCAATAATACCCCTTGCCTATCTTATCGATACATGCTTAGTTAAGAGCTAAGTTGGGCATAGCAAAGTGCCTTCCATATTCTTTTGTTACATGTTTGTGTGATGGATGTTTTTGGATGTTTGATTATTACTGTGTATTAATGTTCATTTACATGTACATACTAATTATGATAGGCTTTATAAATTTGACAATGTCATATTCCGATTTACTTACCACTTGGGTTATATTCTATTATCATCATCACCTAATGACATTTGAATTTTGATATTGTCCGATCCATGTGTTATTTTATAATACTCGGGTCAGTCCGAGGTGTTTTAGGTTTAGGTACTCAGTAGCTTGCTTGACTATGGACTACTTTAGGAGGCTAGAATAATCAGTATAGGATGATAGATACCCTATGATTTTTGTAGCCTCATTTATGTATTATGATGTTTTATTATGATAATATGTATGTTCGATATATTGAGCATTGAACTATCATTTTATTGCTCGCTTTAGACATGTATATTTGATGTATTATGTTTTACCATTGTGTTCTAACTCTGTGATCTCCGTATATTTATCTTATGTTATGTATTGTTCAGTCCTGGAAACCACATTTATTTACTGCTTTGTGTTAATACCAGGTAAATTATGATATTTATTATGTGATTTTGAGAAATGTACCAGTATTATCTCGTGGGATGTTCACCTTTATAAGCCCAATATTGCCTCATTATCCATATTAATAGACAACATTACTCTGTAATACTCTTTGGTAAAATGGGTATAGATATGAGGTGTCATAGTAACACATGTTAATATTCTCTGTATTATCAGTAGCTTTGATACCAACTACAACACCCCACCTCTATGCCCATATTACAAAAGAGTGTTGCAGAGTAATATTGTCTCATTATACATAAAATAAGGCGATATTGGGCTTACATACGTGAATATTCCCTTAGGCTAACACGGTACATTTTTGAAAATCACATAATAAATACTGGATTGAACTCTGTATCGACAAAAAGCAATAAACATGTGTGGTTTCCAAGATAGAAAAATATAACATAAGATGTGAAGATGGAACTAGCTTAATCTTGTTTTTACATTACACAAAATAATATGAATATTCACAGTACATAAATAGACACACTCTTGGCCCTCATCCTGCTTATCCTTGTTTCGCTTCATACATACATACATATAAATATATACATATATATATATATAACATGTGTTATTAACCCTGTTCAAGTGGTAATTACTTTCATAAAGCAATTAGAAAAATATCGATACGGGCGTCATGTACCACCCAACGATGTTCATCCCTTTGCTTAGTGTTGATAAGCTGCACTCGTCACTCATCTATTATTCTATATAATAAGTCTAGTGAATAATCGGAGAAATAAACCGAAAGTATCTTACCAGACGGTTTTGTTACTCCATTTATTCATATTCCTCGCTACACAAAATATAAATACACATCCATCATAAAAGAAAGATCTCAATGTAGAATGCAATTATTATGAAATATTCTCAAATTTTATACTTAAAAAATGAAATGTCTTTACTGTATATTTAATTAAAATATTACTGTCATCTTTATTAATTTACAAAATAAGTAATTAAATAATTAAACATATCATTCTACATTATAATTATAAATATCCTAACATCCATACTTTCTTTACCATTTAACTAACTTATTTAGTTTCTATTTTAGTTTGTTTATCTATATTCAATTATAGCTTGTTTATATATATATATATATATATATATATATATATTATTTATATTTTATTGTTATTATATATTTTTTAGTTTTTACTGTCCATCGATCCTCCCCACTGATTGACCGCATGCGATGAAGACCAGCGATGTGAAACCAACGTCTATTCAAGCATCTTCCTCCTCGTTCCTACCTTCTCCTTCTATCATTTTAAGCATACATTACAGTTAGACATATTACATTCATCACACCAACGCATGTATTCATTTCCAAGCATATAAACATTATATTAGACATAGTTCGTGAGTTCGAATGCTCACTTGAAGCTAGCAAAGACTCAACTCCTTCACTACTCCATCCCACTTCTCTTCTTCCCTTCACTACAGCTATCCAAACAACTCCAAATCTCAATCAAAACAATAAATTCTTCTTGCAATTAGGTGTAGATTGATGGTGAGGAGGCTATATAATTTTTGTAGTATTTATAGGGACTTTTAGTTATTTTAATTTTTGAATTTTACTAAAGAGGGGTCTAGGATTTCAAACTTCAGGTGATTAGGGAAGTGAAGAAAATGAATACGTGAAGTGAAAATATGAGGATATAAGGAAATTTCTTGATTTCTCCTAACATGGAAAAGCAATTGAAGAATTTTCTCAATGTCATTTGGACCTTGGGCTTCATTTTCTTCATGTTTTTTTTTTGTTTTTTTTATTCTTCTTACTAATCTCATTTCTTTCACCACAACGTAGCACAAAACCCTAGTAAAAATTATATCTATTCTTCAAAAATGACTTACAACCTCCACATAAATTTTCTATAATTATTAATTTTTATTTTTCCATTAAATAATTATTTTTCCAATTTACAATATATAGCCCATTTTAAATAATATTTTATTAATGTCTCTTTTAAGATGGAATAAAAATTCATTTTCTTTTTAAAAAAAATCTTAAGCTTATTTATTTTTAATATTTGACTTTACAAAGATTATTTTGACCACTTAATTATATTACAAAAGTTGTTTATAAATTAATATTTGGTTACTATGATCGCCTTACTATTTTATAAACATTTCCCCTTATATCTTCCCAAATATTTCTATTTTCCCATATTTAGAATATTAAAATCTCTTTTTATTATTTAAATCTTCATTTTAATTTCCTTTTCAACTTTAGGTAGTTACAGGGTAATCTAACCTCAGATGCTAAATGTAACGTCCCGCCTTCCATAACACCGGAAATCCATGCATACAAGCAACCAAATTCCCCAAATCATGTCATAGACAATATTCCATTAAGGTAACATATATAGAACAAAACGAATTTTACAATGCATATTTATCTCAACAAACTAACACTTTCAACGAAAGGATATATCAATAAAAACCTGTAGAAGACAAGATGCGCAGCATATGAAGAGACATTAGATTCAATATCGTATACATAGTGTAAAAGGTACATCAAATCCCATATAAATATAAATCTCAAAATAGTACATATAGTTTACATGTCAATACACGGAAAAATGGGAGATCCCATCTCTAAGTCATCCTACTCAAGAAATAGATAATAAAAGAACAAAAAGAGAAGATCATATATAAGTCTGGTGAAAAGGAAATATCAATAATTTGCATGATTATCGATATGCTACTATATCATGAGTAATAATAAAATGGTAATTCCCGAGGTAATGAAAACATACTTCAACATGCATCTTCACTGTATCATCTCATTACTTGGAGGCCCAAAACCAACGGTTATGGATGCTACAGTCAACCATAGTCATTAATCTTTGACGATCAAATAAGGCGGTGGTAGATTTATTGGTACACAAATCATAGAAATATGGAAAAAAATTAACAATTCAAAAAATATATTTCCACATTCAGATTAAAACATTTCATGTTCATTACATAATCCCAAAATACATTAACCACGTTCAGTAAAATATAATTATTACAATTATGCCCAAAGTGACATATGAAGATGCCCCCTTTATTGATCAGAGTATATAGTAAGGCTAATAAATATGTCTTTCCAACAAACACACAGCGGAAAAAGAAAACTCTAAATAACTATCTGCCTCCTGCATGCCTCTAGAAGCTTTATTCGTCTACGAAGAAAACCTGTAATCTTAAATCTCAAACTACTCAAAATCAATTGAGTACCCAAGAGTTTAAGGGAAAAACAAAAACATCGAGTATGACATAAAGCTTGGTATGAATAATAATCTAACATCACAATCCTTTTTTTAGATATCTATTGAGACCATGTCCCTTAGCCTAAAGGGTTTTCCCCCGACTAGCATCCTAAAACCTTTTTAAAGTCATATACTATGCTCCTGCATCCACAATGGTTAAAACATACATTTTCAAAATATTATAATGATATGCATATCTGAAAATTATTAAGATTTCCCATCCCTAGTTTAATCTGACACTCGGTTATAATTTTAGTTTTTGGGGTCACTATTAACCTTTTAGTTTTCATGGGTTTACTAATAACCTTTATATTATTATAGAACCCCTTGTCCTATTCATAGTTTTTATGGGACCACTAAGAACCTATAGGCTCCTGCAGGTTAACTTAATTAATTCATGGGTTCCCTTGAACCTATTGGTCTTTCCAATAACTAATCACCTTTCCCTAGTTTTCATGGGTTGACTAGGAACCAATGGATTTTATCCAGTAACTCACTTCACAACCTAAGTTTCATGGGTTGACTAGGAACTTACTGATACTTCCATTAACCACTTTCTTATCCTAGTTTTCATGGGTTTACTAGAAACCTATTGACTGATGTCAATTCTTAGTCTTTTCATGGGTTCAATATAAACCAATTAGCCCCTGCTAACTATCCTTAATACATACTTTTCATGGGTTAACTATGAACCTTTTGGTTTACTCAAATAACTACTTAATCATATTTTTCATGGGTTAACTATGAACCTTTTGGTTTACACTAATAACTATAAAGTTTAGGCATCTTATATTTTTGGTTACCTTGACTCCTTGGATGCAATTCTACTCACGCGGGAGTTTAAGCAATATATATTTACTAATGAGTTACCCTAAATGGTTCTTCTACCCTCTTTTCCCCAAAATACATTTATGGTTATCATGTGAATATACTCCCACATAAAGAAGCAAAACAACAATTTTTTACTATACCACTCCTATAAGTTTAGGGTCCTTGACATATATTTCATAAAATATAGTTAACACCTTTAACTGATATTTTTATTAAGGCAATACTTCTTCAAAATTTCATACTTAAAGCCATTATAAACTCCTTTATATAAGCCGTGGATTTTCCTTAGATATTTAGAATATGGGTCTTAAAACCTTTCGACAATGTCGAAAGCTACTATTTTCAACCCCTTCGAAGGGTTTCACATTTTTTAAAATAATAGGCTCCATCCTTTTTTATACTTTAAAACACTTCTTTCCAAACCCTTCGACCCCATTGAAACTCAAATCTTTCAAAAGCACTGAAAAACCTTTCGAAACCATTAAAACTCAAACCTTTCGAAAGCATTGGAAAATAAACCTTTCAAAAACTCACTGGGTTCAATTTAAAACATGTGGAGAACCTTCTTCGAAAACCTTTCGACTTCATTGGAAGCAACCGTTTGACTTTGTCGAAAGCTTTGCTTCGAAAGCTTTAAAATATATCATTTAAAACAATAGGCCTCTGCCTTTAAAACAACTCCTTCGAATGCTTTAGGTTGTACTTCAATTTTAAAACAAGGGTAAACCATCTAGGTCGAAAGCTTTGATACCTTTCGAAAGCATTGGAGAAGCGGCTGGCTTTAAAACAAGTAAACCTTTCAACTTTGTTGAAAGTAACGACTTCGAAAGGTTGGAAAAAGCGGAAACCTTTCGACTATGTCGGAAGGTTCAAAACAAAACAATGATAAAGTGGCAGTAACCTTTCGACCAAGTCCAAAGGTTTAAAACCTTTATTTTGAATAATTGACCTGGTCAAAAGCAACCAAGTCGAAAGCACTTATTCGAAAGCAACGCAGGCGATTCTTTTATAAAACATACTTCATCCTCTTTGGAACTAACCTTTCGACTAAGTACCGTTTGACCTTGTCCAATTCATTACGTGCTAAGTAACTTAATACCGTATGCATTGGTTTGACCTTATTGAAAGCTTTAATCTTCCGACTTTGTCGGATGGTCTGGGTCGGAAGGTTTGATGCCTAAAATGGCTGAAACATGCTAAAAGCATGGTTTTCTTGTTTTAACTTAAAAAGACAATTTTCCCACTAACCAGCCTTTGTTTGTCAAATTTCTATTGGTTAACAAATACTTTTCAGAAAAGTGCTGCCACTAATTTCAAAAATAATAATTTTATTTAATAAAATTCCCCTTCTCCTTAATTAAATATATAAAATATTTAAGTCTCATACATTATATAATTTTATGTATTCATCTCACTTAGGAAAAATCTAGGAAAACTTCAGAAAATCTATTTTAATATGTTTTCCAACATATAAAAATTTCAAGCCCATATAATTGTTATTTTAGCCGTAATTAATTTATAACCCAATAAATCATTTTCTTCACTAGAAAATTAATATAAAATCCACATTAATTCAGAAAATTATGAAAATTAAATGCCATCTCCAAAATTATGTTTTCTACAGCATATAATTTTCCTATGACATTGAAAAATAATTTCTTCTTGATTTTACCCTAAAACCGTGTATATCTCCTTTTTAGTAATTTAATCCATATAAATCATAATTCAAGCATATCATTATTCAATATATCATAAAAACAGATTTATAATAAAATCCGAAGCCATATGATCATAAAACTAAAATAGAGATGTAGAAATTATTATTCACCTTAGATTAGATAAGGAAATTGAATTTTGATTGAGATTGATTTATTCTAGCTTAATCCTAAGAGTTACTTTGATTTCCTCTTCTCTTCCTAATGGTCGGCCTTGCTTCCTTATGTTTATCAATTTTTATTTTTGATAAAATGAACGTCTATGATTAAGGGACATAGTGTAAGGGTGGAAAATATGGATGGCTATTTACCGTAATGCCCTTACGTTTAGTATCTTAACCATGTATGAGTTCATTTGCTTAGATAAGCTCGTCCACTTAATTCATTAATCAACCTCAATCTCCTTATATACATTATTCTATTTAATTATTCTAATGAAATCTCCTGAATAATGTTAATAAAACTAGGGGTGTTCTAGGCTCTCCTCAAAGAATTTCATCCTCGAAATTCAGTAAGGACTAATTAGCAAACATAACAATCATCTGTAACATCTCCTAACAACCATACTAGCCTACCAGTCTAGCAACAATCTATATAAATCTAACATAGACATACCATCAAAGTAGGTCAGGATAAGCCTATCGAATTTTGTCTTATGTCTCCCAAGTACAGTCTTTCTCTTTGTCGCTCCACTGAACTTTTATTAACTTGGCTATCTTGGTTCTCAATCTCTTCTTATCCCTCGTTACAATCCGAACTGGATGTCTAACAAAAGTCAAATTAGGTTGCACTACCAAATCCTCTAACTCTGTCCAAGGAATAGTAGCCTCTGGATCGTGGACATACTTGCGAAGATGAGTCACATGGAATACATTATGGACACCTGCCAAACTGCTTCGCAATTTTACTCTGCATGCGAGCTTTCCAATACTTTTCTATGATCTGAAATGGTCCAACATATCTTAGGACCAACTTTCTTGATTTTTCAAAGCGTACTACACCCTTCATCGGTGATACTTCAGTGAAAACTCTGTCTCCTATTAAGAACTCTACGTCTTTACGCCTCTTATCTGCATAAGTCTTCTGCCTAGATTGAGCTTCCTTCATCCATCCTTGCATTAACTAAATCTTTTATGACGCCTCCCTAACAAAATCCGGACCTAAGACCAATTTGTCTCCAGTCTCTTACCAACATGCTGGTGATTTGCATGGCCTTCCATACAAAGCTTCAAAAGGCGTCATTCCTATAATAGTCTGATAAGTATTATTATAGGAAAACTCAATCAAATTTAGGTGATCTTCCCAAGATCTACCAAAGTCCAATACACAAGCTCTCAATAAATCTTCGAGTACCTTATTGACTCTTTCCGTCTGCCCATCTGTCTATCGGGATATGTTTTACTCATCTTGAGCTTGAATACCTCTTATAGACTCCTTCAAAATTCGCTAGTGAATAATGTGTCTTTGTTGCTGACTATGCTATTGGAATCTCATGAAGTTTAACTATGTTCTTCATGAACAACTTAGCCAAAACAAGTGTCGTTCTAGTTGACTTTAACGGAATGAAATGGGCATTCTTGGCCAGGCTATCCACAATAACCTATATGCTTTCATTTCCTCTCCCTGACCTTGTCAACCTATCTATAAAATCCATTGATATCGAATCCCATTTACAGACTGGTATATCTAAAGGCTGAAGTAACCTACTCGGCTTCTGATGTTAGGCCTTCCCTTGTTGATAGTTCACACACTTCCTAACCCACAAGCCGACATCCCTCTTCATGCCTTCTGAATAGAAGCTCCTCTTCATGTCTTGAAACATCTTGGTCCCTCTAGGATGAATCGTACACTTCAATCGATGATATTCCTCTAGAACTTCCCTCCTTAAGTTCTCCATATTTTAAACGCAGAGTCGTCCCTTCTTTCTTAACCATCCTCTTTGGTCAAGACTAAAACCCTTTAGGTTATCAATCTCTGGTCCTTCCTCGAGCATTTCAATCCTCTTGGCTAAAACTGGATCTTCTCTTTGCATAGAAGCTATCCTTTCAATCAGCCCTGGGCGAACTCTAAACAAGTTAACCTGGTAGTACCCTAATTAGAATTAGCAGTAGACCTCAACTGCACACCACAATTGGCTAAAGCTTCTAGATCCTTTCATTCTGCCAGCATCGCTAACACCATATACTGAAAGCATCTTCCACCTTATTTCCCTTTCCAGGAGTATATTCTATACCGAAATCATAAGCAGCCAAAAACTCTAACCACCTCTACTGCCTCATATTCAACTCCTTTTGAGAGAATAAATACTTTAATGACATATGCTCAGTAAATAACTCAAATCTCTCTCCCAGAAGATAATGCCTCCAAATCTTCAAGGCAAAGACAACCGCAACTAACTCTAAATCATGAGTAGGATATCTAACTTCATGCGGTCAAAGCTGCATAGATGCATAAGCAATAACTTTGCCCCTCTGCATCAACACTATTCCCAATCCAGTGCCACATGCTTCGGTGTATACTACCAACCCTTGGTTACCATATGGAACTCCTAACACTGGCACATTAGTTAACAAATTCTTTAACTCAAGGAATGCTTCCTTACATTTTTCGGACCAATCACTTCCTTCCTGGCCAACTTAGTCAAAGGCGCTACTATCCATGAGAAATCCTTAACGAATCTCCGATAATAGCCAGCAAGTCCAAGAAAACTCCTGATCTCAGTTACCATCTTTGGCCTTTTCTAATTATCGATAGCTTCGATCTTAAGTGGACCGACTACCAATTCCACCTCTAAAACCACATGACCAAGAAATTTAAACTCTTTCTTCCAAAAGTGACACTTGAAAAACTTCGCCTTCAGTTGATTCTGCCACAACGTCTCCAACGCCACTCTAAGATGAACCTCATACTCTCTTTCTTCTTTAGAGTACACCAAAATGTCATCTATAAATACCAATACGAACCTATCCAAGTGCTCTTGGAAAACTTTGTTCATCAAATCAACAAAGAAAGTAAGCGCATTTGTCAATCCAAATGGCATCACCAACCACTCATACGAACCATATCTAGTTTGAAATGTCGTCAAAGGAACGATATCCTCCGCCACTCTCAATTGATGGAACCCCTTTGCTAAATCTAATTAGGAAAATACTTTGACTACACTCAACTGATCAAACATATCATCTATCTTTGGCAGAGGGTACATATTCTTGTTCGTCCTTTTGTTTAACTTACGATATTCGATGCACATTCTTAACGACCCGTCGATTTTCTTCATAAACATCGTGGCTGCTCCCCAGAGTAAACTGCTTGGTCGTATAAAATTCCTTCCCTCAAGATCCACTAGCTGCACCTTCAATTAGTTCATCTCTGTCGGTGTCCTCCTACTAGGTGGTCTACTGACAGGTTCATCTCCCGGTACCAGGTCTACCTGAAACTCAATAGCTAATCTCGAGGGTAATCTAGTGACCGGCTCAAATACATCTAGAAATTCTGTCGCCACACAAACCTAAATAAGCTAATTTCCTACCTTCATGACAGTTAACAAAGCATAAACACTCTTATTGGAATTCTCCACTGAGAAGATGATTCGCTTATGACTATCTGGGCGATTCAATAATATTTCGCAATCCTGGCAAAATATTCCAGATTCATACTTACCCAACCAATCCATACCCAAAATGATCCCAAAATTTACAACATTAAAAACATACAAACTACATGCAAATTTATGACCTAACAAATAAAGTTCTAACTGGTCACGTCTCATCTCAAGAGTTGCATACCTTCCTATTGAATTCGTAATCCTTAAGGAAATAACAAGGCATGTGGTTTCTATACAAAACCTATCAACCAAATACTGAGATATAAATGAATATGATGCACCGGTATCTAAAAGTATCCTAACTTGTATATTCTGAATAAAAAGCATACCTTCCATCATAGTTTTCCCTTTCTCTGTTGCTGTAGGTCTAAAAGAAGACGGTGGTCTAATAGCAAACACCTTCCCTCTGTCCGCCCTGATTGGCTCTGGACACTGGTTCTTATAATGTCCAACTTGGTCGCAGTTGAAGCATTTCATATTCTTCTTCTCCGCATGCTTCTTTCCTTTACCAATTTTGCACTCATGGGCATAATGGCCCTTCTAATCACGCTTATAACACACTAAATCAGCCTTCGCCTTCTTGGCAGCATCCTTTTTCTGGGCTCCTTTCTTTTTGAAGAATTTCTTTTTCCTTCCCTGAGAACCCTGGGACACAATGGGCTTCTCCATAGCTGAAACAGCAAGCATTTCCTCATGGCGGACAATCATCTCCACCATCACATGATAAGGTTCTCTAATATGAGTCATAGCCATCCAGCGTAGCTCTGGCCTTAAACCTCTAATGAATTTCTTATTCCTTCTGACATAAGTGTCAGCCAAAGCACAACCATATCGAGATAGCTCGTCAAACTTAGTAGAATACTCGATCATAGACATATCTCCTTGGACAAGATCCATAAACTTCCTCATTAACGCCGATTTGACAACCTCAGACAAGAACCTCTGCTCAAACCTTCTCTTGAAATCCGCCCATGTAAGTTCTTCTTCTGGAACTCCAACTGTCACACTGTTCCACCAATGAAGTACCAACCCTTGCAACTTCCTAGAGGCTAGCCTTCTCTTCTCTCCATCATCCAAGCCTAAATCGGTAAAGATCCTTTCACTGTTCAACAACCAATTCTCCACTTCAACTGCATCCTCAATTCCAAAAAAAGACTTTCCTCCCAGACCGATATAGTCTCTACTTAGCTTAGCATAGTTATATCAAACTAGAACTACGAGATTAGCTCCTCCAACATTACCGGCAACTCCTTCTTGCAAAAGATTAGCCAATAACCGATACACCATCCCCGAATCTACTGTTATATTTCCAACACCTACATTGGCCTTAACATTCTGGTTAGCATTACCCTGTCGACCTTGGTTTCTTCGGGTATTAGGTCGAGCGTTTCCATTGTTTACGGTGCTTTTCCTACCTAGATTTCCTTTTCTGATTCCTTCCTCCATATCCTCTTTCTCATATATCTGCATACGGGCCATAGTAAGATACAAAAGAACGGTTTAAGAGAGTGGGAAATACGTACTTAGATATATACCTATATCTCAAATACAAGTACGTTACTATAGCATTAACCCAAACTCCGATCTTATTTACAAGGATTATCTTCAAAAAGCTTTTAGATTTAACTTTTCTTTTAAAGTTTCATAAACCTATGCTCTGATACCAACTTGTAACATCCCTCTACTTGGAGGCCCAAAACTAATAGCTACGGATGCTGCAGTCATCCATAGTTATTAATCTTCGACGACCAAATACGGCGGTGCTAAATATATTGATACACGATTCATAGAAATATGGAAAAAAATTAACAATTCAAAAACATGTATTTCCATATTCACATTAAAATATTTCAAATTCATTACATAATCCTAAAATACATTGACCACGTTCAGAAAAATATAATTATTGCAATTACGCCAAGAGCGACATATGAAGATGTCCCCTTGGTTGATCAGAGTACATAGTAGGGCTAATAAATCTGCCTTTATAACAAATACACAGTGGAAAAGGAAAACACTAAATAACTATCTGCCTCCTGCATGCCTCTAGAAGCTTTATTCATCTAAGATGAAAACCTGTAACCTTAAATCTCAAACTACTCAAAATCAACTAAGTACTTGTTATTCAGGTTTTTAACCTAATAGAAACTAATAGAAAACAAAACAACCTTATGTAGACATGATGGTTCAGGACCTAACCAGAAAAGCTAAGGTAAGGATCGACAAGGGGCAAGCTATACAACTAAGATAACGACTGGAATCAACTAAGCCGAGAGATCAGCATTCCTTTAGTCCAATCATCAACTGAATGTAAACAGCTAGTGACTTGCCATCAAAATTTAACAACAATGATAAAAGTTTATGTAAACATCTCCAATTCCGAACTTCGGAAAAATCCTAAGTGGTCAGATCATCAACAACCCTTACTACTCCTCGAACCTTCAAACGAACCAGTTATTGAACACTAACAAAAAAAGGCAAGACGTTAGCCCACAAAACGAACCAAGTCCATGGGTATCCAACGACCCATAGGCCATGGGTCGCCAGCGACCCATGGTTTTGACTCGTTTTATGAGCCAAAGTCCCCCTAGGTCGCATGTTACCTACCTGCGAGCCGATGAAGACAGGCCTGGCCTAGGACCTCTCTAATCTCTATAAATACCATCCCATCTGCAACATAATGGTGATCTTCTCTGGACTGGTTGCTGAAGCTCTGCTAGAACTATTCTTCACCCTCTGCCTCCCTCATAACAATCTCCAAAGGAATACACTGTGATTCTCTAGTGGATTCCAACTCTGGAGATTCAATCTAGCTAGAAAATAATCAAACCCTTGTAAACAAACATTTGTTGTAACAGCAATCAGTCTATAATAAAGCTATAAAGTGGATGTAGGCTTCATTAACAGCCGTAGCATTATAAAAGTTCTATGTCTACTTTCTTTTACCGTTCTTTCTTTATATCTGTTATCTGTGATATTGCTCGGTTAGAACAGGGCTGGTGCTTTCAAATTCAAACTAGGGTGTTAGTCCATTTTTTGGGTCAACATTTTGGTGCCTTTATTGAGAATGTCCAATTTTGGATCTAGATCTAGCTATCTACTTTGGATCCTATAAGTCCAGAAGTTAGAACCTTATCTTTTCTTGAAAAATCCACTGTTTGGAAACAATGGCTCCTGGAAGAAGAAGAACTACCTCTAGAAGGTCTATAGGGGCAGTAGTTGCTGGAGAAGATGTTAATCTCAAACAAACCGAAGAATGGTGCTAACTTAGGGAATCGGGCGCTTGCCTCCACCAACTAGCGTGAAGTTGTTACCAGGGATGAGCTAAATAAATGGTTGATGAGATCAACCAAAAAATAAAGAGTAGCTAAAAGGCTCTAATGGATAAGCTTAACGCTCTCCTAACCCTACAGTCAAATCCCGCTCCAAGGACTATGCCTGAACCCGCGGCTTCTATGGAACAAGTGAATTCCTCCGCTTTTGGTCTACATAGGAGAAATGGAAAACAATCACAAAAAAGAGTGACAATAGGACTTAACATGGACGGAAATGCAAGTACTTCGTATGCTACAAGGTAACTTATTCTAAATTTGAGTCAGGGAGGAAAGACCCCCATAGAATACATAGCTATGGATCTTTCCAACTCAAAGGACGGAGAGCCAGACACAAATTGAAAGAAGATGCCAATGCATTAGATAATGCAAGGAATACCCAAATTTCTCCAATGATACCAACTGCAAGCCAATGGGACCCTGCAAGATTGGCTATCCCGAAGATAGGAGAGCTCAAGCCACTTGGCGCAATGATTGATCACCATCCTCAGGACTACCGAACATCAAAGGCATACATAGTGGATATAGCTAAATGATTAATGGAGGAGAGTAAAGAGAAGAGATGATGAGTGGGGATCTACGCCAAGCTGGACTCCCTTCATCAATGAAATCCCGAACGAGAGATATCCAGAAAAGTTCACAACGCCAACTTTTCCATCCTATGACGTAATTAAGGACCCGAAGCCTCACTTGTACAAATACAGTTGGTGTATGGACGGAGCGAATGCGTCTGAAGCTGTTCTATGCAGATGCTTCCCTATCTTTCTCAAATGGGATGCGTAAATGTGGTTCACTAGGCTTACACCAAGATCCATCTTTACTTTTGACCAACTAGCGACAGGGTTCCTTGATCATTTCAAACTCCATACTGCGCAGCCAAAAGACATCATCCCTATCCGGGTTGTTCCATGGGCGCAACGAATCACTGATGTCATTCATGAACAGGTTTAACACCGCGGTGGTGGTAGTAAGCAACCCCAATGAAGACATGGTTTTTATGGCATTAGTTCGTGCCATTCACTCGGAAACTGAATTCAAAAAGTGGATTAAAATGAAACAACCTACCACCATGAAGGATTTCAATCGTAAAGCGAGTCAGTATCTAAGGTTGGAGGAAGCGCGGGAATTGGAAGGGAAGTCTACTAGTGTGCAATCGGCAAATGCCGGGAAAAGCGATGTAGCAATGAATCAAAATGCGCACACTTCTCAAACTGCAAAGGAGTCACTGGATAAGAAGGGAATTCAAAGAGAAAGGTCAAAACTCCAATAAGAAGAATGGTAATGGTAGCAATAAAAAGCTCAAAGGGTTTAGGCCCGAAGGCTACACTCCCTGGGCGACACATAGGAAAACATTTTTCTCACAATTCAAGGAGCTGAGGAATTCAAAAGGCTACATAGAAAGGAGGCGACCAAGCAGCTGAAGCGCTTAGGGAAGTTTTGCCGCATCTATGAGACACACGGCCCCAATACGAACGAATGTCGCCACCTAAAGAATCTAATCGAGGAACTGGTCCAGAACAACAAACTCCAGTAGTACATAAGACAACCACAGAATCCCGATCAATCTGCATCTCCTTACCATCTAAGAAAATGAAGGAATTAAGTAGGAACAAGCGAAGAGGGTCGAAACGGACTGACCAGAGACTCATCATCGGAACAATATCCGGGGGACCACACCCCGCACATAGAATTTGGGGAGAAATGGAGCGATATGCGAGTTCGTTGAAGCATGCTCCGAAGGAATCATGTTTGGCTATGGAAGACGAAACTCCTATTAAGATGCAATGGATCTTGAATGACAATATTATGTTCTGAAATCGAGATACCGAAGAGATAGAAGCTCCAACTCTCGATCCGATGGTAGTGACGCTAGGAATTGCACCTGTTGTAGTTCGACGGGTGTAGGTTGATAGTGACAGCTCCATTAACATTCCGTTTAACCATACTTTCGATTAAATGAAGATTGGCATGAAAAGCGTGTCCATATGCCAAACAAAGATCTAGGGGTTTACTAGTGAACCCAAGCAACTGGTGGGAACAGCTGACCTATCAGTGGAGCTTGGAGAGGGTGAGCAAAGGGTCACCCTCATTCAGACTTTTGTGATCGTGGATGAAATGTCAGCGTACAACGCCTTCTTGGGATGGCCCGCATTAGTCGACTTCATAATAGCACTAGCCCAACGGTGCCTTACAATGAAGTTCCCTATAGAATAAGAAGTCGGAATTGTGAAAGGAGGCGAAAGCACTGCCCGGGAATGTTAAATAGTAGAATTGCGTGTGTCAAGAAGAAAGGAAAAAGAAAAGGATGTAGGGAAAACCCTCCATATCCATGAACCCTCTGAATGGCAACTACAGAACCTCCCCTGGCTTGGGGACCATAGCCGATTCAACAAGGTTTTGGACTAAAAAGAACGAGCTTAAGATAGGATTGTGCAACACTGGCTAAATCGACAGTATGCGTCCTAGTCTATATGGATGACCCAACTGAGGTCCTGAAAATTGGGTCGCGACTTGGAAACAAGATGCGGTCAGAACTAACCAAATTCCTCCATGCCAATTTGGGCGTATTTGCTTGGACACACTCTGGTATGTGTGGGGTATCACCTAAAATTTCCTGCAGCGCTCTCAATATTGACCTCAAATTCACACAGTAAAGCAAAAAAGGCGCAGTTTAGGCCTCGAATGATTCAAGGCATTGAGAGAGGAAGTAGATAAACTGATGGCTAATGGCTTCATTTGAAATGCAACCTACCCTGAATGGGTATCGAACCGAGTCCTAGTCAAGAAGTCCAATGGAAAATGGTGAACTAGTATTGAATTCTCGGACCTCAGCAAACCCTACCCGAAGGATAGCTTCCAGCACCCTAGAATTGATCAACTAGTGGATGGACGGTGGGAGACGAAATGTTGTCATTTATGGATGCGTACTTGGGCTATAACGAGATCCCAATGCATGAACCAGCCAAGAGAATGCCAGCTTCATCTCCAACTTAGGACTGTACTGCTACCGAGTAATGCCGCTCGGTTTGGAAAATGCAGGGGCAATGTAATAAAGGCTAGTGAATACTATCTTCAAACGCCATATTGGGAAGACTATGGAAGTTTACGTGGACGATATGTTAGTCAATCCCGAGTAGCTTCTAACTACCTAGATATTCTCGTTGAAATGTTCAAAATACTTTGCAAATACAGAACGAAGCTCAACCCACTTAAATGTCACTTTAGAGTAGCCTCTAATAAATTCCTAGGATTCATAGTAAGTGCTCGGGACATTGAAGAAAATCCAGAGCAAATAATAGCGTACGGGAAGTCCAAGCCCCTAAAAATAAGAGAGAACTTCAAAGTTTGAATGGAAAGGCCGCAACACTGAGTCAGTTCATCTCTAATACTATAGACAAGTGCATACAGTTCTTCGTCGCACTAAAGAAAGGAAGGATAAACTTCAAATGGAGCGAAGCTTGCCAGACATCATTCGAAGAAATGCTATGACACATGGAGGCTCCCTCGATTTTATCAAAACAAGTGGATAGAGAAGACCTATTCATTTATTTAGCAGTTTCCCCACATGCACTGAGCACAACTCTCGTGCGGGAAGAAGCGAGGATCCAGCGACCTGTGTACTACATTAGAAAACGATTCACCGGAGCCGAGAAGAATTACCCAAAGCTGGAAAATCTAGTGTATTGCCTTTTGATCGCATCCTGAAAATTACGACCGTACTTCCATGCTCATCGGATCAAAGTATTGACTGACCAGCCCCTGAAGTAAGTTTTATATTGGCAAGAAACTTCTAAACGACTATTCAAGTGTAATATAGAGTTAAGCCAATATGACATCACATACCATCCAAGGAAAGTAATCAACGAGCAAGCATTGGCCGACTTCATTGTCGAATTTACCGTAAAGGACGACGAGGAGGAAGTTCAGTCGGAAGTAGGAACACAATGGAAGCTCTTTGTCGACGGTGCATCTAACAACCTCTGTTCGGGAGCGGGGGTAGTGCTTGAAGCCCCCGTGGGGCGAGCCATTAGCTATGATTTGCACTTGGAATTCCCTGATCGCCGGAGTAAAGGTTGTGAAGGAACCCGGGATAAAATCTATTCACATATACAATGAATCCCAGTTGGTCCCTTGCCAAGTGAAAGGGGAGTACCAAATGCGTGGAGAAAATCTCGCCCCATACCTATCCAAAGTACAAGAGCTGTGAAGTGATATCGAGCACTACACCATAACTCACATCCCACGAGAGAAAAAACACCAAGGCAGACTATTTGTCCAAGCAAGCAAGCTCTAGAGAAGCCCAGTCATTGGGACTGGTTTCAGCTGAAACACTGACCAACTCGAGCATAGACAAAATGGACGTGGACTGGATTCTAGAGACTGCCGTCGAGCCAGATACATGGATCACACCGATAAAGGACCATCTACTTGTAGGAAGCCTCCCAACTGACCAAAATCAACTGAAGAAGCTTCTCCATAAGATGCCAAGGTTCATGATACAGGATGAGATACTCTATCAAAGGGGATTCTCGACCCCTCTTCTTAGGTATGTGACCGATGATGATGCATGACAAATCCTGAAGGAAGTACATGAAGTAAAATGCGAAGACCACACTGGGGGGCAGATGCTAGCAAAGAAAGTCCTTCGATACGGATATTTCTGGCCAAATATAAATCACGATGCCATAGATCACGCTAGAAGGTGCGATCGCTGTCAACGGTTCAACAAATTTAAGAGAACTCCTTTAACGGAACTAACTGTAACGACCCAGAATTTCAGTCATTCAAAATTCAGATATTTAATTAATTTTAAATATTCATAAGTTAATTTTATAAGCTGAATAACTTATATTTTGAATATATTAATTTAATTGGATAATTAAACTATTAATTTAATATTTGAAATTGTGTAAATAATTGAAATTTGAATTTAATATGAATGAAAACGATTTATAAAGTTGAATTAAATTACATTTGAATTAGAATGATGTTGAGGACTTTCAAAATTGAATTTAAAAGTTAATTTACAGAAATTGAATATTTTAGTATTCAATTAACGTGTAAAAATAGTCATTTTTCATACAGTTTCGAATTTCGATGAAACAAGTTTCATTGGATCTGCAATGTTATATTATTGTAGGATTTCAAATTTCGTGTCAATCGAATTTACGGTTTGTCCAGGCAAGCTAAAACCCGTAGAAATTCGTTTAAGTGTTAAATTTAAATAATTTAATTCGAAAACCTATCTTCCAAATATGATCGAACTGGCTTTCGATATGTATTCCATTGTGTTCTAAATAGGGGTAAAACTTTATAAACGCTAGGCGACACGCTTCGTATGGAGTTCGAAAAAATTTCGGGTGAATAGTGTCGTGAAATTTTATGTAAAAGGACGTTATAATTTCACTTTTTCATCAAAGAAACCCTAGCTACGGTTAGCCGCCATTTTATTCTTCAATGGCCGAAGATCACTCTTCTTCTCTTAAACTCTCTCGATCCATAAACAATTAGCCGATACTTTCAACTACAAAAACGTCAGACTCGAGGAGATCTTCATACCCATACGGTGATGATCATCGATGGAGCACTGCAGAGGCCAAATTTCTTCCATAAAGTCGCGTGTTTCATGCATGCTTTACGAGGCAATGATGCATCCGAGCTCTTCCCATATTGCATGCGGTGGTGGAGTCGACGACGCTCTTCGTCGTGGCGTCGGCCGATCATCTTCAAGTTGCTCGAGGTGATCGCATTAATTCGTGAATGATGGCGGCATTAGGTTTTCTTGCATTCGAAACTAACCTGGAAGAAGATAACGTACACGACTACAATTCTAGGGTTTGAAAATGGACGATCGTGATTTAAAGGTTAAAAATAAAAAAAGAAATTGTAAAATTAATTTATATATAAATTTGTGTAAACTTTATAACATCATAACTTTGTCATACGAGGTCCCTTTTTGACGAAACAAGTAGCATTGGGTCCGTATTGACGAGCACTACATTTAGAAGCTGGTTTGGAGTTGATTAGAGCTAGTGTAAATTTTGAGTAAAATTAAATGGCTGTTTAATTTTATTCGGAATTAATTTTATTTGGAATAAAATACTACAACTGCTATTGGAACCAAAGTAAGTACAACTCACTTTTTCTGACTCATTGATATTTTTATATAAGTGAGAGTAAATATTGTTTATGATGATTGATAATTGTTTGGATGATATATGATATATTATTTATATATTGATTGGTATTTGGATATATTCCTGCCTATTGGAGCAGATGAGATCCTATACATTCCATGTATAAGCGGATGACCCTTTGTACACACGTTTGCCTTGAAGCGGATATTGTACATATATTCTCATATGTATATTTGGTGCAGGTTATAGGTTGGAGGGATCCAACTGGATTCCTCACCAGTATTGATTTTATTTATAGATATTGTGATATATGCTGTTATCATATGATATATGATGTTTTGGATGTCGTGATTTACGTATTTAGTGTTGTTGCAGCATTGGGCCTATTTTTGGTAATTTAAAAATGTTAAAGTGATGATTTCCAAATTAAAAAGGATTTATAAGTGACTATGGAAATATATGCTTTATTAATATTAAATTGTTAAGAAAATGAATTTATTTTGAATAAATAAATGTTATAATTTTTATGTTATAAAAATTATGATTTTAATGAAATAAAATCAGAATGTGATTTTTGAAATATGGAGTTAACTATTTTGTAAATAGTTTAAATTGAGATATTTGAGTTACTATAAATGATATGTATATAAGATTTATAAAATGGATGTTTTATAAATCAAAAGTGATGGAATTATATAGAAGTTTTATAAGTGTTAAAATGAAGTGATAATTGAATCTTATAAGTGAATAAGACTTATAATTTGTGAAGTTATAAAATGAATGAATTCTGTAAATAAGAGAATTATAAGTAATTAACTTATAAATTAGATTTGATATGTAAATGAGATATACATATGGAATTGGTAAGTAAAGGAAATTTGTATATCAAAGTTTTTGTAAAATATAAATGTGATTGTTTTATAAATCCGAAATCAATAGAATTTGATAAGTTAATTATTATAGTTTATTAAAGGAATTTCATCCATAATTTTGGACAGTGGATAATCCTTTAATTAAATGTGAAATAGTAATGAATTTGGTAAAGAACATATATTCGCGATTTTGGACAGTGGACTATCCTTTAATAAATGTGTAGAGATAATGGATTTGGTAAATGAACTATATTCACGATTTTGGACAGTGGATTATCTTTAAATGAATGTGTAGAAATATTGGATTTGATAAATGAACTATATTCACGATTTTGGACAGTGAATAATATATTAAATAAAATGGATATTTTTGGGAAGTGATATTTTAAATGGAGTAAAATGATTTGAAGATGTTTTAAAATGTGTTGAATATCGAATACATAGATTTCAACATTCGTTGTTGAAATAGCGTTTTCGAGAAATAAGGAAATGATGGACTATAACATTGTTGTTATAGTAAATGGCTTTCAAAAGGAGATGTTTTGTGTAGTATATGGGATTTAAATATCCATCTTATTTTCGAATCCCTATACTAGTGATTTTGGATTGTCGTAATGATGTTTTACGCAACATTCGTTTTGACCCAGATAAATGTGTTTAAAGAGAATGTTTTCCTTAAAGAATAAAATGTATACTTAATTCTGATTTAAGTATATGTAATATTTTCTAAGTGTTGAAAATAAAGAGATTTTTCAATATGCTTATCCATTCGAAATAAGTATATGGAAATGTCTTCCAATATTGAAATATCAAAATGGTTCTAAGATATATCTTTTTAAAAGATAAATTGAATTGAATATTTGGTGAATGATTTAATTAATGAAAGATTAATTAAAAGGGCCTAGTGATTGTTTATGGTGCTAAATATTTGTTTGTTTGCTTTGATAGTTGAATAACCGACTATCAAATTTGGCCAAATTTTAGTACCTTGACTTGATGTGGAAACTATTTAGTCGTACACTTAGTACGTAGCCTTCTGTGTAGGCTTGATTATCATTTGTGTTGAGGATGTTGATTCGTATAGTGCGGAGTATTACTCCAATCTATTAAGTTTTTTTCTTGGCCTGAAGGATAGCAAGTTGAAAGTTGGAGACGTGATAAGTCTATGAGACTTAGTTTCTGTGTGAGGTTGAGAAACGCTTTTACGTTGTTGGTGCGAAGAGACCGGGATCGGCTTATCCGAAAACCACTTCGAATCAACGTATATGCGACGATTGTACAGGTTGCTTATAATGATATTGATATTCCGAATTTTCATAGTGGGGGACTGCTTGTTGATCATTTGGGGTTAAAATCCCAATATACATATAGTAGCAGTGGTCTCTTCATTATGAAATATCCAATGCAAGGACCATTCACTACTAATCCTAGGGATTTTATGACAGGATGTGGTAGGAAAGTACCCTCGGTTTGTCCTGTTCCTAGACAACTTGCATGGATGTTTGTCTGATATAGGATTTCTAAAGTTTACGTACATTGGTTTTTACAAACGTACATCAGTGGTGACGGAGAAGGCAACTTCTCTTAGCTTAACACCCTCCTTGAGACGTATGAGCTTAAATGTTGTATTTTTGTGGAAGGCAATTAGTAGTCAATAGAAATGGCCGTATGGCATTCAAAGTGATGTGACATGTGATATGCAAAAGCTAATCGTTACCCTGGGCCTCATCAACTGGAAAAGACCAAAACAGGCTTAGATGCAGCAGGCTAAGTGGGTCGCTTCCAAGTAGGGTATGATCATCCACTTTTAGATATATCTTTACACGCTATGACGTCATGTATCTGATTATTGTGGTTTGTATGCGTAGAGGTCCCTTGGTAAAGGTCGGTAACGATCAAAGGATGACATATTCGGTACCATCTAGTTATAGAGGTGGGCCGGTCTTGTGTTGGTAGAGGGCATATGTTCTTTGCCTCGGGACATCCATCTAGAGGTGTACCCATCGGAAGGTAGTCCATTCACGTGGTCATTTGTATGGAAATCCAAACTCCACTACGAGCTGCGATTTTGTTTGTAAAGGCGTAATGAATAGCCTCGAAATGCTCTATGGGTAACCATTTCGACTATGATTATTATTATTTGTATATACTTGACACTAGTATAGTATAAGAGGATTTGATATGAAATGATTTAGCTATTGTAAGGTAAAAACATGTCTGTGTTTATGTGTGGCTTTGTCTTATGAGATACTTTTGTTTTGATAAAGAAAAAGTTTGGTAAGTTGATAAATTCAATTGAATATGTTTCCCACGCTAGTTTACTAGACTGATCCGGGCGTTCTTCCCTATCAATGCTCGGGTCAGACCGAGTATATTTACAGGTTCAGATTTGGTGCTTCGGAGCTTCATCAGGAGAGATGAAGATTTTCATATTCGTATACACGTATTTGTTTTGATTATCCGCTGTGCGTAGTTGTTTATATTATTAGCAATTGTGCGTACAGGTTATTATAACTGTCCAGGCTGATAATTATTTTTTGATCGTTGTATTCTGATTGAAGTATGTATATATAGTTTCTATTTTGTAAAGACCATTGATACGATATTATATTTTTTCCGCTGCAATGTGAGATTCTCTATTGTTCTATTTGGTTCTATTTTCTCTCTTTCTTCTCTTCTCTTCTTCTCTCTTCTTTTCTTTCTCTTGATTTTCTGTCAATCTGTGCTTTTTAGGTCAGATACGTGTGGTTTATTATCGATTCAAAGGGTACGGATTTGCGGGTCGTCGCACTGACACAAATGGTCAACCCATAGCCATTTGCAATATGGAGGATCGATATGATTGTTGTCCTTTCAATAGCTAAAGGATGAGCAAAATATGCTATAGTTGCCATAGATTATTTCACAAAATGGACTCAAGTGGAACCGCTGGCCACCATAACCATAAAGAAAGTCATTAACTTTGTTATAGAAACATCATTTGCAGGTTTGGTGTGCCATAAAAAATCATCACTAACAACGGAACACAATTTGAAAGTGCCGAGTTCTAAGACTTATGCAGGCGCTTCCGAATCGAAAAGAGCTTTTCCGTAGTGGCTCATCTGCAGGCAAATGGGCAAGTGGAAGCAATAAAAACGATCATCAAGTCCACCGTCAAAAAGCGATTAGCAAAAGCACAAGGAAATTAGGTTGACGAACTTCCACTTACACTATGGACATATAGGACAAAACACAAAGCAGCAACTGGCCATACCCCGTTCTCCTTAGCATATGGTTAAGAGGCAATGATTCTCATTGAATAGGAGTCCCTTCACACCGGAGGAAGAATTTAATCAAAAGCAAAACGAGTAACTCCTACTCGAATCGCTAGACATGGTTAATCAAAAAATAGAAGAAGTAGAGTTGAGAATTGCCGCCCACCAAAAAAGGGTCGCACGGTTTTTCAACTTCAAAGTTCACAGTCAAACCTTTGAAGTTGGAGATCTTATGCTCAAATGAGTCTACCTGTCCTGGGAGCTTTTGGACTAAACTGGGAAGGACCATATGTTATCAATCAAAAGCTTGGGGATGGGACCTTTAAGCTAAAGACCTTTGACCTTGTAAGTGGGCAAAGAATATGCCATGCTTTTCTTAATAAAGTTTGCTTATTGAACAAACCAAGCTGTGTTCATAATAAAACTCCTCGTGTTGCTCGAGGATAGGAAAGACCGGGGAGCACTAAAACCAAAAATCCTCGTGTTGTCTGAAGATAGGCAACATCGAGGAGCCCCAAAATCACTACTCCTCGTGTTGCCTGAAGATAGGCAACATCGAGGAGCCTCAGAATCACAAGCCTCGTGTTGCCCGAAGATAGGCAACACCAAGGAAAATCAACGATCCTCGTGTTGCTTGAAGATAGGCAACATCAAAGAGCCCCAAAATCACAACTCCTTGTGTTTCCCAAAGATATGCAACATCGAGGAGCCCCAAAATCACAACTCCTCATGTTGTCCGAAGATAGGCAACACCAAGAAAAATCAAAACTTTTCATAATGCCCAAAGATAGGAAACACCGGTGAGCACTAAAACCAATACTCCTCGTGTTGTCCGAAAATAGGCAACATTGAGGAGTACCAAAATCAAAACTTCTCGTGTTGCCCGAAGATAGGCAATATCGAGGACCCTAAAAATCACAACTCCTCGTGTTGTCCGAAGATAGACAACAACGAGGAGCCCAAAAAACACAACTCCTTGTGTTGCTCAAAGATAGGCAACACTTAGGAAAATCAAAACTCCTCGTGTTGCTTGAAGATAGGCAACATCGAGGAGTACCAAACCAAAACTCCTTGTGTTGCCCTAAGATAGGCAACATCGAGGAGTACCAAAATCAAAACTCCTCATGTTTTCCAAAGATAGGCAACACCAGGGAACAACAAAATTAAAACTTCTCATGTTGCCCAAAGATAGGAAATATTAAAGAACCTCAAAATAACAACTCCTCGTGTTGCCCGAAAAAAGGCTACCCTAAGGAGCATCAAAATGACAACTCCCCGTGTCACCTGAAGATAGGAAACACCGAGGAAAAATAAAAGACGTGTGTCTTATGAGCCGTGCACCAAAATTCTAACTCCTTGCGTTGGCCGAAGATAGGCAACGCCAAGGAGCATGAGAAACCACACGCATATAGTCAGGAATAGTGAGTGAAACTCATACAAAATCGACGCTAGAAGGAGGGCACTCAATGATCGAAAACACATACCCATGCGCAAATTGCACGTTCATTTGAATGTCGCATGTTAAAATCGCGATATCTCCAAAAAAATTAAAATCAAGTTGTAACTTAGCCAAAATTTTAACAACGATTAGTTAAACCATAAGTTATCAGCAACTTGAAAATGGTTTGAAGTCAACAACCCTATGAACTGGGAGGCACACACCTGTACTGAGCAGAACCAAACAAATACAATAAGTTCACAAGTTCTGTCACTCCAAACAACAATAAGCCCACAATTTCTATCTCAAACTTTTATGAACTTCCAAACAAAAATTTCTAAGTGTTAGAATTTTTGAAAAAAAAAGGTTTTATGGATCTTTAAACAAAAATTCTCTAAGTGCTGTAAATCTCTAAATTCTGTCACTTTGAATAAAGGACTTTGGCTATAATCACAGAACTAGAAATGTATGAAATGACATAAGCACAAGTACACAGAACATATGTGAATGGACAAATAAAAGTGCAGTCAAAATATCATTGTATTGGTTATAATTTTCTGTACACATGATCAAAATGTGGGGGCCTTACACACGCCACAATGGCCAACAAAGAGAAAATACAGTCTCTACAGTAAGGATGCAAAGTGCTGACTCGGCATTTGAACAAAATGACTCAAAAAGAAACAAAAACAAGTAAAAAAAACAAGTCAGTCTTCTTGCAAGCTTTTGGAAAAAATCAAGTTCATCCTCACACCAGCCGCTCAACGCTTCTTGCCACAGCTCCCCTTTCCACCTCTGGTTGGTAGTTTCTGCTTCTTTTCAATAGAGGTGTCACTGCCAGTAATGTCAAAATTCACTTCGGTGGTGGTCTCCTCCTCCTCCTCCGAATGTTTTTCAAAAGAGCTTCCCTTTCATTTGCATTTTCTTGACTTCCGCGAGCCCTTCGAAGCTATGACTACCTCCACCTTTTCCTTCTTGACGGCAACCAAATCGTGCTTAGTCTTCTGTGGCTGCTCCATATTCGTCTCCTGCTCCTTAGCCTCTGCTGTAGTTATATCACCTTCCAAAGACGCTGAAGGGTCATCCAAGCCTTGGAGCGCCACTATTTTCTCGGCCCCTGGCCCCGGTTGTGAACTAGATGTGTATATGGGAACTAGAGCAGTAACGGGTACAGGCTTAGAGGATGTGAAAATGGCAGGAGATGCCGAAGTACTTGGGCTCGTCAACGGAAAAAGTGGATGGACCTATAAGATCAAAAAGGAAAACATTAAACTCCTCTTATTCCAGTGGGGTAAGATGAAGACTCCCGAATTCAGGAGAAGCATGGGCGTTATCTGCACCATGGGAAGGATCATGAATAGCGACTTCAAACTCACCATCGTTGCCTTCTTTTGTGGGCTCCACCATATAAGGAATAATATTAATTCCTGAACCCATCGGCTAGTCGAGGTGCTGCTCCGACGGTCTGCCCACACCGGAGGTAGAAGGTTTGGTAAGCGCATCGGTAGCGGTCATCAAGGCAACATCGGTGACCTCCCTCACTCGTTCAACCCGGAGGATCTCTTGGCCCTCATGTAGCGCTTTCTTAGATTCATCATTGAGATAATCATCTTGCAACTCTTGATCGGTGTAAACTTCGCCGCTCTCAGCAAAGCGGGATAAGATTTCCTCCTAAACAAGGGCAAGAGTGCGCGGATACTTCAGGTCGAGGTAGCCGAGACTCCCTTGATGCAACAAGGAGTTAACATAAAAATTCATTATTGTTGCATCCAGCTTCTCCATTTTCCAGTCAAAAGCATGTTGGAGGTCCAAATAGTCCGCTATCACCATGGCCTTCTCAATCTCAATAGCAGTCTTTTCAGCACTGAGTTGTGCGACCTGAGCCTATAACTTGGTGATGGTCTCAGCTTAGTCGGAGATTGTTTTATTATGCCCCTCGACAATTTGACGGTGATTGGCAATTGTTTTCTGTTGAGCTTCAATGATAGCATTGTGAGCAGTCACTTCTTCTTTTAATTTAGCCTCTTTCGCATGAGTCTTTTTAATTTCGTCTCTCCAGACAATCTCGACCTTCTCATGCGCGTCCTTCAACTCTTTCATCAGACTGGCGGTTCTTCTACTTTCCTAGAGCGTTGTTTACTTCTCCTCATCCAATTGTTTAATTTTAGCGCCCGGATCGGCCAACGCCCTTTCAAATCATCTTTTTCATTTTCGAAGGAGAGGATCTCTTGGTAATTATTTCTGTTAGTGTCTGCTAGCTTCGTGCAGAGCTTCTCCCATTTCTCGACCTGCTCTAGGTCGTTTTGGATAGCCTAGAGACGCGACACGAAGGAATCCCTACGAACGGGATGAAGGTCTATGTCAAACTTAACCCCTCTTAAGAACGAACCCAGAAGCGCCACCTCAAGCTTGGAGGGCCGAAGGAAGAGTATAGGCCGGTCTTCGATGGGCATAAGATGCACTAGGAGTAGTAGTGATAATGAAGGAGGATGAAATATGAGTCGGGGGCAGAACGTGGCATAAGTGATAGGAATTTCTTGACCCACAGAAGTGTGTTTTGGAAGCAAGCTTTGAAGGATAGGAGCAATAGTCAAATTTTGATTTCTTCGACGACTCCTCTCTTTCCTCATGAGATATTCTTTTCTCATACCTGCCTTTATGTGAACGAGCTTTATCTCTCTCCTCTTGGTGACGGGTTTCAGCTTCAAGTTCTTTCCTTCACCGGTAATCTTCTTCTGTCTCGTAGAATTGGTGGCAGCTGCAGGAATGCTTAGGGTACCGCTGTGAATCAATATAATCCTCGACGTCATCATAATAGCCTCTTCCTCCCGTCATACCTGGAATAAGGCATACAGGAAAATCTTTAGAAGCATAACATAAGTTAAGCAAATATGTAAAGGAATGAAAGCATGGAAATTAGTGTAATCCTAATGCAACGTGCTGTGTATTTCTAATACTGCTTAAGACGTCGTCACAAATCGAAAAAACGGTTGTCGAATATAGGATCGGACGGACTTCGGTTGTTATAAGCAAAAATGAGCTAACTAATGGCATGACATCACCTAAGCAGGAAGGCGTCGTGTCAAATTTAAAATCTCCTTTCATGAGTGTATCGAAGGCAATGCAAACATAGCTGAAGTCTCCAAACTCTGCTCCGACATCCCCACTAGGGGATTCTTGATTCCTTTCAGTTTCAAGGGCTTTGCCTTTGCCACTCGCATCGGAAGGAGGCGGACTTGGTAAATGGGGACTCTTTCTCGGAGTCTCATCGCAAGACTCCATGCCTTCACCCTCAGATTCTGACAAGAAGTAGGCGCTAGCAGTATACTCATCGCTACTGCTCTAAAATTCCCTTTCCTCTTTCTCTGAGTCCATCGTGGCTTTGTCTTCTCTATGTGCAAACTCCTCTTTTGCTTCCTCCGGGGTCAGAGGCATTCTAGCTGAACCACTCAGTCCGGTCGCAGCAGCGTCTCCCTCCTTGCGGGCCTCATCGGGTGATCCTCTGGATGGGCTACCCCTCCCTTGACCTTCCTCAAAACCATGGGATGAATAAGCGAACCTTGTGAGAACCATGGATCGGCCAGGAGAGGGAGTTTCGATCTGAGCAGTGGATCTATCCGGAGCTAGCAGGCCGTACTGACGCAAGTTCTCATCGGTCAATGGAACTCTAATGCACCACTCTTTGGCGTCAATAGCCTTTAAAGTTTGGAAAACTTTGTTAAATGTCACATCTCTATTCGGCCTTGGAATAACTGCAAAGGATGTGTAATTAGCTAGATACTTCATTACAAAGCTTCGGAGCTCGACGAATGGGAGAGAAAAGCTTACCCCCATCATCCATCGACGGTTGAATCCCTTGGGGCATCCAACGAAAAAGTACTATGTCTTGAACTATGATAATTTGCTTCGCAAGCATAAGATGATCTTTCAATTCCTCTGGGTCTCAATTATAATGAAAGAGGGATAATCGTCTCTCCTCTTAAACGCCAGAAAATACCGCAACTCACCAAAACTTGGGGCACGATTGAACGTCTACATGAAAAGGAAATGCAAGTAAGTAAGGATGGCATAACCATTCGAGTGAAGCTTGAATGAGGAGATTCCTAAGTTCTAGAGCGTGTCACACAAAAAATCATTGAAGGGAACATGATATAATATTTTTTTATTATATTACCTATTTACACTTTACTATTTAGAAATATAAACAATTAAGAGAACATGATATAATATATTTTTTATTATATTACCTATTTACACTTTACTATTTAGAAATATATATCCATTCAAATACATATATCTATGGCAAGCGGTGTACCCTGGGGGAGGCATACGAGCAAATTTGTCTTTCACTGGCAAACGCACGTCCTTTCCGGGAATTCCATGCTGTGTACATATATTATGAAGAACCTTGGCGGAAACCACTGATGAAGCTCTTTTAAGGTGGATTAAGCACGACTTGAAAGTTGGGAGGCGTGTAGCACACGATGGGTCCAACGGGAACTAATTGACCACACTAAGACTGTGAGGTGGATGATGATTCCGCTTCGGAGAGTGCCGAGCTTCGCCCGCTTGACTTACGACATGCAAATGGCCGCTTCATTCTATATAACAGAACTTGCATCGTAAATGTTTAGGTAAATCTATCCTAAATTCATAACTTTCCCCTATCACACTTGAATTCCGAAGGGATGTTAACTTTGTAATCGACACACCAAATTTCGAGTGCAAACTGGGGCAAGTGTGTAAGGGTAGTATGCTACCTATATGGGATACAATCAGTGCTCAGTACACTGGAAACGCTCTATCCTGTGTAGACAGCTCGCTCACGGCGGAAGAAGAAAAGAACTTCCCGTGTCAGTTCGTTTTTTATTTTTGTATCTACTTCTTGTGCACTTACCGTTATCGATCAATGAACGATAACGGATCCGTTGTCCGAAGAGACATGAAAAAATCTTCTCAATACAGGAGTACAGAGTGCAAAATAACCAAGCAGGATAAGCTTTCGTTCTCCAGAAGAATCGAAATAAACAAGTAATATGTCGTGCGGTAATATCTACGAAACTGGGCATAAGTCGATTCTGGTTTAACGAACGAAGATAGCAAAATGCATCAAGTGTTTGACCATAGCCCAAATGTCATTTCTAGAAGAAACTCAAGAGCCGATTGGCTATCTTGATCCATCAAATCGTAATCAACTCGAGCTCCTTGTAATCAATGTAGAAAATGAATACTCATCGACAAATCATTACACGAAGTCAACAGACCATCTAGGTAAACCCACCTCAAGCTGGTTTTTAAGGTACTTGAAGAATCAGGGTTGAACTCAACACACTTTGAATGGATCGTTGGAGACTCAAGAAGGTAGCGACAACCCAATAGCGAGATAGGGCTCGATAGTAGCGAGCTAGGGCTTGGTCAGAGTTTCACGAAAAAGGCTTGAAGGAATCAATGTCAAATAGATTCGAGTGAAGTAATGGCTCAGGTCGAGTAAATGAGTAGGCCGCCAGGAGTTGAATTGTTGGAGGCTAGATTGTGTGAAGATGCAAAATAGGCTCGAGTTAAGTGGAAATGCTATGGTAGGTTCAAATATAAGTGGAAAACCGAAGAGCCAAAAATTTTGCTAAGTAATAGGGCCGCTAGCGACCCGACCCATCATGGGTCGCCAACAACCCAACCTAACATTGTAGCAAAAAATCCCTACGAAGTTAGGTCGCTAGCGACGCGACCCACGTGGATTGCTAGTGACCCACCAAAAAAATACGATGACATGATGATGATAAAGAATGCATATATACATTTTAAGAAAAAAAGAAAGAAAGCTTCATGTATTCCTCTCAAGCTCAATCGACTACAACTGTACGTCATTCTAAGGCATGTCGGGAAACTACGAGTGGAAATGTGATATATTATGACAAGTAATAGCAGTTAGAACCAAAGAAAGGAAACCGATGATGTTGGGCTAACATATTCGTAGAGCTCTAATGCAATCATTTGGAAATCAATAAATGAATATTGAAAACGATAACTTCTAGAGCACGCCTTGTTTACAACGAAGACGTACTCTATGGGGCAAATTTTATTTGGGTTTTTAACCCAGTAGAAACCAATAGAAAACAGAACAACCTTATGTAGACAGGATGGTTCAGAACCTAACCAAAAAAGCTAAGACAAGGGATCGACAAGGGCCAAGCTATACGACAAAGACAACGACCAGAATCAATGAAGCCAAGAGATCAACATTCCTTTAGTCCAATCGGCGGCTAAATGTAAACAGCTAGCGACTTGCCATCAAACGGTAACAACAACGATAAAAGGTGATGGAAATATCTCCAATTTTAGACTCCAGAAAAATCCTAAGTGGTCGGATCATCAACGACTTATGCTACTCGTCGAACCTTCAAACGAAACAGCTATTAAACACTCCAAAAATGACAAGATGTTGGCCCACAAAATGAACTAAGTCTATGGGTCGCCGGTGACCCATAGGCCATACGTCACCGACAATCCATGGTTTAGACTCGTTTTTTGAGCCAAAGTCCCTCTAGGTCACATGTTACCTTCCTACGAGCTGACGAAGGCCTGCTTGGCCCAGGAGCTCTTCGATCTCTATAAATGCCATCCTATCTGCAACAAAGGGGATCTTCTCCGGACTGGTTGCTGAAGCTCTGCTGGAACTATTCATCACTTTCTGCCTTCCTCATAACAATCTCCAAAGGAATACACTGTGATTCTCTGGTGGATTCCAACTATGGAGATTCAATCGAGCTAGAAAATAATCAAAGTCTTATAACCAAACATATGTTGTAACAGTAATCAGTCTATAATAAAGCTATAAAGTTTACGTAGGCTTCATTAACAGCCGAACCACTATAAAATTCTCTATCTACTTTCTCTTATTGTTCTTTCTTTATATCTGTTATTTGTGATATTGCCCTGTTGAAACAGGGTTGGTGTTTTCAAATTCAAACCAGGGTGTTGGTCCATTCTTTGGGTCAACAGTACCCGAGAGTTTAAGGGGAAAACAAAAAACTCGAGTCAAATATAAAGCCTGGTATGAATAAAAATCTAACATCTCAATCATTTTTTAGATATCCAATGAGACCACGTCGCTTAGTAGAATGGGTTTTTCCCTCACTAGTATCTTAAAACCTTTTTAAAATCATATACTGTGCTCCTGCATCCACTATAGTTAAAACATACATTTTCAAAATATTATAATGATATGCATACTTGAAAATTATTTGGATTTCCCATCCCTAGTTTAATCTGACACCCGATCATAATTTTAGTTTTTAGGGTCACTATTAACCTTTTAGTTTTTATGGGTTTACTAATAACCTTTATATTATTAAGGAACCCCATGTCCTATTCATAGTTTTCATGAGATTACTAAGAACCTGTGGGCTCCTGCTAGTTAACTTAAGTAATTCATGGGTTCCCTTGAACCTATTGGTCTTTCCAATAACTAATCATATTTCCTTAGCTTTCATGGGTTGACTAGGAACCTATGGATTTTGTCCAATAACTCACTTCACATCCTAGTTTTTATGGGTTGACTAGGAACTTACTGACACTTCCATTAACCACTTTCTTACCCTAGTTTTCATAGGTTTACTAGGAACCTATTGAATGATGTCAATTCTTAATCCGGATATAGTTTTTAGGGTTCACTATAAACCAATTAGTCCATGCTAACTATTATTAATACATAGGTTTCATGGGTTAACTATGAACCTTTTACTCCAATAACTATTTAATCATAGTTTTCATGGGTTAACTATGAACCTTTTGGTTTACACTAATAACTATAAAGTTTAGGCATCCTATATTTTTGGTTACCCTGACTCCTTGGATGCAATTCTACTCATTCAGGAGTTTAAGCAATATATATTCACTAATGATTTACCCTAGCAGGCTCTTCTACCCTCTTTTTTCCAAAATATAGTTATGGGTTATCATGTGAATATATTCCTATTTGAAGAAGCAAAACAACAATTTTTAATTATACTACTCCTGTGGGTTTAGGGTCCTTGAAATATATTTCATAAAACATAGTTAACACCTTTAACTTATATTTTTATCAAGGCAATACTTCTTCAAAATTTCATACTTAATGCCATTACAAACTCCTTTATAAAAGTCATGGGTTTTTCTTAAAAATTTAGAATATGGGTCTGAAAACGTTTCGACAATATCGAAAGCTACTATTTTTAACCTCTTTGAAGGGTTTTAATCATATCTTTTTAAAATAATAGGCTCCAACCCTTTTTATACTTTAAAACTCTTCTTTCCAAACCCTTTGAAAGCATTGCAAAACCTTTCGAAACCATTAAAACTCAAACCTTTCGAAAGCATTGGAAAACAAACATTTTGAAAACTCATCGGGTTCAATTTAAAACATGTGGAGAACCTTCTTTGAAAACCTTTCGACTTCATTGGAAGCAAACTTTTGACTTTGTCAAAAGCTCTGTTTCGAAAGCTCTAAAATATATCATTTAAAACAATAGGCCTCTGCCTTTAAAACAACTCCTTAGAAAGCTTTGGGTTATACTTCAATTTTAAAATAAGGGTAAATCATCTAAGACGAAAGCTTTGATAACTTTCGAAAGCATTGGAGAAGCGGCTAGTTTTAAATCAAGTAAACCTTTCGACTTTGTCGAAAGCAACGGCTTCAAAAGGTTGGAGAAATGGCTATAACCTTTCGACTGTGTCGGAAGGTTCAAAACAAAACAATGATAAAGCGGCAGTAACCTTTGGACCGAGTCGAAAGGTTTAAAACCTTTATTTTGAGTAATTGACCTGGTCGAAAGCAACCAAGTCAAAAGCTCTTATTCAAAAGCAAAGCAGGTGACTCTTTTGGTTTATAAAACAAACATACTCCATCCTCTTCAGCAACTAATCTTCCAACTAAGTACCCTTCGATCTTGTCCAAATTGCATACCAAGTAACTTGATACCATATGCATTGGTTTGACCTTGTCGAAAGCTTTAACCTTTCTACTTTGTCAGAAGGTCTGGATAGGAAGGTTTGATGCCTAAAATGGCTGAAACATGCTAAAAACATGTTTTGCTTGTTTTAACTTAAAAAGATTATTTTTCCAACTAACCTGCCTTTGTTTGTCAAATACTATTTATTAACAAATACTTTTTCAGAAAAATGCTGCCACTAAATTCAGAAATAATAATTTTATTTTATAAAATGTCCCTTCTCCTTAATTAAATATATAAACCATTTAAGTCTCATACTTTAAATAATGTTATATATTTATCAAATCACTTAGGGGAAAAACTAGGGAAACTCCATAAAATCTATTTTAATATGTTTTCAAACATATACAAATTTCAAACCCAAATAAATATTATTTTAGCCTAATTAATTTATAACCCAATAAATCATTTTCTTCACTAGAAAATTAATATAAAATCCACATTAATTCAGAAAATTATGAAAATTGAAACACATCTCCAAAATCATGTTTTTTACAACATATAATTTTCTCATGGCATTTAAAAATATTTCATCTCAGTTTTACCTTAACACCGTGTGTATCTCCATTTTAACAAACTTGTTTAATCCATATAAATCATAATTCAAGCATTTCATCATTCAATATATCATAAAAATAGATTCACACTAAAATCAAAATCCGTATGATCATATACCTAAAATAGAGATGCAGAAATTAATATTCACCTTAGATTGGATAAGGAGATTGAAGTTTGATTTCTTATGGCTTGATCCTAAGCTTTACTTTGATTTTCTCTTCTCTTCCTGATGGCGGGCCTTGCTTCCTTATGGTTAATTTTTTTTTTTGATAAAAGGAACGTGTATGACTAAGGGAGATAGTATAAGGGTGAGAAATATGGACGGCTAATTACCCTAATGCCATTATGTTTAGTATCTTAACCATTTATAAGTTCGTTTGGTTAGATAAGCACGGCCACTTAGTTCATTAATCAATCTCAATCTCCTTATCTACATTATTCTATTTAATTTATTATAATTAGATCTTTTGAATAATGTTAATAAAATTGGGTTATTACATTCACCTACATCGAACAAGTTACCATATTTCTACTATAGTGCTAAGCTATACGATAGAACTACCATATATATAATAACCCGACACTAATAGGCTAGTGGGCCATGGGTCTCCTATCAACGCCAAAACCTGCCAAGCACAGTCTCCAATATAAGAACAATACTAAGATGCTTCAACGCATCGTCCACCACTCGAAATCATATCGAATCTGATCTGATATACACGTACCGAACTACAATCATTTGTATATTATGACAACCAATGACAAGTAACTTGAGACCCATAACCCTTGCTAAACTGTAGCCCAATCTCCATGGCCTTGTTACCAAGATAAAACGTCTCTTATCTCTGTGTCGAAGCCTTCTGAAGACGTACAACTAACACAACAACCATTCATGCTACAAAGGGGAATGCGTATTTGTATTGCAGAAGGGGCAGTGGTTGTTTGTATTTATTTGTATGTTTAGTTATTTATTTTAAAATTTTAAATATATTTGGGTAAATGATAATAATTGGTATTTAATTGTAATTTAACGGAAAGATTGCAAATTTAAAAACAGATACATTAAAAAATAATTGGCACGCTAAGATTAAAAAAAAGGATACAACGGACACGGTATAAATACATGAAAGAAAATTCCATGATTGGAAGTGAGGAATAATTTTTTTTAAATGGTTTGCCACTACGCATGTTTATCACCACGAAGGAGGTTCCAAGAGCGGTGTCAACCCCCGAGATTAAGGTGCGAGGAGAAAAGCAATATATGCTACCAGGATCATTTTTTATTTTTACTAAAAAGATCACATTAGTATTAATATTATTTTATTTTCAAAAAAAAATATGTTTACTCATTTTATTATTATTTTTACTAAAATTAAATATTTCCAAATTATAAATCAGAAGGTTTTCCCTTAAGGGACTTCTCAGTTCAACGTAATTATTTTTTAGGAAAATACTTTCAAATAATTAGTTTCAAGGACAAATGACAAAAAACAGTATCATTTATTATTTTTCATTTTTCTGCTTCACTTAAAAAAAATGATCATTTCATTTATCTTTTGTCCTTAAAACTAGTTACTTTGAAGTGTTGCCTTGAAAACATATTACCCTAGGCTGACAACCTCTTTAGTCTAATTTTCTATTATAAATATTTATAATTTTTAAAATATTATTATTTATGTTTATAAAAAAAATTGTTCATTAGTTCGGTTTTCAAGGATGAGACAAGTTTTGTGTCCGACGCGTCGTTTTCAAACTGTTCATTTTATCGCCTCAAGAGAACGAGAGTGTTTCTGCTCTTCCGGATGGGTAAAGTATCTGAACTATATTTAAGATATCACACGGTTGAATTGTCATTCAATGCACCTTTTCTACGCGAATCATGAAACAGTGGAAGAGTACATTTCTCCACTATTTTTACTAGGGCTTTATGGTAATGGTAAATTTACCATTCTCATACCAATACCAAACAGTTGATAATTAATATCGAGCTACAACGGTATACTAATATTATCGGTATGATAACGGTAAATGTACCATTATCAATGATAAATGTATAAGTAAAGAAATGTCAAAATCAGTAATAGGTAAAAATACGGGTCATATTAATTTTTTTTCACTCTTTTAATTAATCATATCCACAAATTTTTTTGAAGATTTGTCTTATTTTAAGCAGATGCTTATATGATTATTTATGATTATATTTATTTTGGCATTATTAACTTCAAAGTTGAAGATTATTTAAATTATTACTTCATAGTGTTTGTTAAATAATTTAAGATGAATCAATAAGATTTTCTCCGTCAACGAAAAGTAAACTAGAATAAGTTAAAAAAAATTATATAAGCTTTAATTGAGTTGGAATTACACTACTAGAAAATACATCAAATTTCTACGCAAAGTTTCCGACGTCTTTCCTACGCCAAAAGGCGGGGCATAGGGAAGGCGTAGGAAACATGTAGAAATATGTAAAGACGTAGGGAAGACGTAAGGAAAATTCCTTACGCCAAAAGTATGCCGTAGGAAGGCGTAGAAATTTCCGACGCCATCCCTACACCCGCACTAGGACAAAAATAGTTTTTTTTTTTTTTTTTTTACTTTAATCACCGTATGTTTCCCAGCCTTTCTTCTTATTCTCCTAACCCTAGTTTTTCACTGACGAACGAAAAAAATAGATCGTTTTCGCCTCTGAAATTTGTTCTCTGAAATTCGATCCAGATAAATTATCTTCTCTTCCTTTTATTTGTTTTGATTCGAATTAAAGTTATAATCATCTTCACAGGTTTGGTGAATTATCGTCTCATTTGGTCGAATTCAATCAAACGTTCGGAGGTGTCAGACGAAGTCGTGGGTTGGTGGTTGGAAATCGAAGGGGATTTGGATCATGGTGATCCGCGATTGTAGGAGGGCGGTCGAGGAATTGGGGATTTTCTTTGTGTTGCTTCGGCGATTGATGGAGAGTAGAGGCTGGTGAAGTATTGCTGTGGTCGAAGCTGTAATTGATTGTGTCAGGTGATCGAATTTATCTCTTCTTCTTTTTTTATTCGTGGTTCATTTCGGCTGTTGGATTTTGGTTTAGACAGTTTTTGTTTGTGGTGGTTAACTGATTTTGGTTTTGACAGTTATGATTCATAGTCGTGGACGTTGTAGTGAAGGCAAGATCCTATAGAATACTCGTTGTACTAAAATCTTTAGTTGTGTCTGCAATTCGATGTAGCAGCATGGAAGAAGGATGCAACAGGAGCTCCAGCCTCATCTATGAAAAATTCCAAAGATAAGTACTATAGCACAATCTATAAACAAGTGTTCATGTGTCTCTAAATGATAGTCACACAATTCACATATGCTGTTGCACACGATCTCCCAATTCATGAGTCTGTTCATCGTACGCAATCGTTGTAAGCAAGCTTTATAGGCAGTAAAAGATATCTTTTTCGTAATAATCTTGTGCCATACTGTGAGTAGTTGACCTTTTCTGCATGTTGTCTAATTGCATCCCAAACTTATGCAAATTCAAAGCATTTATTATTTGTGATCACTCAATAATCCTGATAACTATCAGTAGTAAACTTGATGTAATTAATGGCAGTAGAAACCTCTCATTTCTGAAATTAAATCTGGTTGTAGGGATCGTTCTGAATGATTCTGTTAACTGTACATTGCTCACTGTTACGAAGCTGTAATCTGCTCCAATCCAACAAGTCTACAAGAAACTTGTGGTTGATCCATGGGTCAAACCACAGTGATGTCATTTCACCATTAACTAATACTCTGTCCATTATTTTGCATGCAATGTCCCTATATATTTCATAAGATAAATTTCATAGTGCTCGAATAATTATTATTAATCCCTGTTATCTAGAAATGATCAATCGACAAATATTTTGATTTCATCCACCTGGCACATAATCTATCCTTTGATATTAAATTCAAAATCAATTTAATTCCAGCAGTGGTATTGAGGTTTGACAATTTTATTAAACCCATGCCACCTTCTACTTTGGGTCTGCATAACATATCCAATGATATTTTGTGCAGTCTGGCGCCATGCCAAAGAAATTTGCACACATTTTCCACTTTATTCAACACTGAAACAACGATGTGATAGATTAATAACCAATTGGTGTTATTGTACTATGAATGAGCTCTTCTCGTCCCATTATTGATAATAAATTATTGTCCCAACCATCTAATTTACCACCGATTCTATTTAACAGGGGAGTACAATGGGAAGCATGGATAAAGTTAGAAGTAAGGGGTACACTAAGATATTTTATAGGTAATCTACCGCCTTATTTCAAACACGGTTGTATTTTATGATTGAATATCAATGGTATTTTTTTGTTCCAAATAGGTGATGTCCTCATGTTTATAAAACCAATTTGTATGATATAATGAACTTAATATTCACTACATCATGCATTGCATCATTTGCATTGATATAATAACAATATGCCAAATTATTTTCTTGCAAGTAGATCTAATCCGTAGTTCTTGCCTTCTCAGGTGATGTATTATGATATCAGGCGATGTATGTTTCATTAAAAACAATCAATCTAAAGTGCTTGATAATACCATTGCAATAGTTGCATATTGTGTCAATTCCTTCGTCTTCAAAGGTCGGTATACTTTTATTCCATTTTTTCTTTATTGTTATATTGGGGTGCATTCTTTTCTGATTTGAGGGCCCATAATAACAGTAGTTCAAATTATTGTGTGTGAAAGCAATAATGTTGAATTCTTTGGATAACAACATGTGCAATTTAGTAGTGAGCGTTGAATCTTCCTAAAATCCATTGCAACAAATATAATATCTTACATGGCTAAAAATGGTTTGACGTATTGCACAAAATGGGTATAAACATAAGAATTTGCGTTTACCGTCCATTTTGGTTGTTATTCTGGAAGACTTTGAAGAGTCTGGAATAGCCAAATAAAGGAATAACAGTTGCTTTATATAATTTTGTTGATTAGAGTGAGTAGATTGTTAACATCTATGTGGTAGGCATATTCTATTTGACTTGAGTGATTCAAGCGTCCATACTTTAAACTTCAAAGTGTCGTCAAATTAAAAGGCTCTATTTCTAATTTTCTATCATATCATATGATACACATATCATGTACCAAGTAAATAATATCATATGATGTATACCATGTAGCAAGTGAATAATGTGAACCAGACAAGTCAAAATGTTGGTAACTAGATGTGGAGATTACTATTATAAAGGTTATGCACCTTTTTCTGATTTGAAAAAGATTCCTGCATAAACCGAAATTTTGTGGTCCTTTGATAATAACACATGTAATTTTCATCTAGGGCAATGATCCAACACACACACATATATGAACAGTGTTTATAGACATGTCCATGATAAAATTAGCTAGCTGTTGCAAAAACTATACAACTGTGCGACGGGACCGGATCTTCTTTTGATATAGACATGTCCATGATAAAATTAGCAACTGTTGCAAAAAACTACACCTCCTCTTCAGCACCCTCCCTAACTACTGCTCCAATTCCTTTCCCATAAATATCCAGTAAATCTCTAATTCTTCGATCCATAATGTCACGTCTCAGCCAATGCGGTCCATGCACTGTGCAGTGTCGAACTTATCTAATTATCTTGGACAGTTTAACAATCTGTGTAGTGCTTTCCATGTTTGCCCAGCAAGAAGCTTCAGGCCATCCACTAGAAACTCGCACTTAATTAATCAAGCAAGCTCTCTCATTTCTGCTAGTCAAAGTAGCTCTGATTACATGTCAGCCCAGCAAGACACATCAGTCCCGATGTATTAGCCTGTGTCTGATTCCACAACAGCAAAAGCTAAAGGCCCATAACTCATATAACTACACACCCAATTCTAGAATATTTATTATCATAGGTTCTAATTCCCTAAGTTGAAGACCTTATCTCACAATATGCTCCAGTGTAGATGCCCACTTCAACTTATCCTGCCCAGCCTTACCACAGTTTTCAATTCGCCTCAAACTAATATTCTCCCACTTTCCTCACATAGAAGTCCAGCTTCTAACCCAATTATCTTTTTTACTGGCCTACCAACAAGATTTCCACACCTACATTTAACTGAAGCACATGGGACCTGTCTATCTTTTGGGCAAAAACAGCGACGTCCTGAATCCTGTGACCCAATTCTTCCTACCTCATCATATCCCGAATGTCCCTTAATTTTAGCGAACTTGACATCCTTCCCAGTAGTCGTTGAAAACTTGTTCCATTAAAGCTGGTCTCCAGGCACATGCTGGGCTACAACCGGTTGCATCTTTTGCTGTATTCCATTAAACTTACTATTCCATTAAACTTACTATTTCTTTTGTTGTTTCTGGGCTTGCATGTTGACTATCCTTTTCCTTTCTTGGTTGAACATTTGCATCATGATTAGTTGTTTCAGGAAAGGCCTGACGTTCTTCTGCATGATGGTTGTTTTGTGCGTGCTTTTGCTAAAATTTCTCTTTGTTTTCTTTCTATGCAGATTTAGGGACAGATTTTGAAACCCACCTGGGCCGTGTTTGATTAGCATGTGAAGTATCATTATGTCCAAAAATCTGACATATCGAGCAAGAGGGAGTAATGTCTTCATATTATACTCTTATTTCTTCTGTAGTTTCATTGTGCAGTAATATTGGAATATCAGGTAAACAATAAAAAGTACATAAAATAAATATTGTTATAATCTAGTTGGTTATCTAAATTATTGAAGAAACAATAAAGCAGAAATACAAAGACGCCACTTATAGCATCAATAAGGGAGAAGTACAGACTAAGCCAAACTAGAGGAAAAAGTGGAGCGTCAAGAAGGGAAGATTCAAATGCTAAAGATGCAGTATGAACAACCCATTGAGGTTCTTCGATGGCAATTTGATGGGGAGTTGAATGATCTCGTGAGGGATGAGGGTATTTTTTATTTTTAATTGTAACTGTATGATGTCATGTATCATTAACATATTATCGTATTTTTTTGACATATAAAAACTTGATTAATATTGTTTGACTTTTTAATATGAATGAGATATTTGTTTTTTGAATTAAAGATGAATGATTTGATGTTAATCTTTTTGTTGGAATGTGTATATATGTGTAACAAGTTGGTTTTAGTTTCTATGTAATATGGTGAAATGAAATGCAATAGTAATATATCAAAATTGCTTTAGAAAAGACATAGGTAAATGGAATATTGATGCACCCATAGATGAATGAATGGCGTAGGTAAAGCGTAGGAAATGTAATATGTAAGAATGACGTAGGGAAAGCGTAGGAAAACAAGGCGTAGGGAAGACGTAGGTAAATGGATGACGTAGGAAAGTCGTGGGTGATGAAAGAAGTAAAAATGTCGTAGCAAAATCGTAGGAATAATGAGGCGTAGGAAAGACGAAGAAAAATCATGGCGTAGGAAAGACGTAGGGAACAACCCAACGGATGGCGTAGGTAAAGCATAGGTATTTTATTAGCTACGCAAGTTTTACCCACGTCAAAATTGGCGTAAGGGTTACGTAGTTAATGCATTTACCTACGCTCCGCCTACGCCATTTTGGCGTAGGTAAACGACAGTTTTCTTGTAGTGTTAGTAACAAAATATCATTTCTGTCATTATCGAAATTTTTATGTAATAAAATTCTAAAAGCATTATGCATTGGTAAATTTACCATTATCAATCAATGATTTACCAATTTAACGGTATACTAATGAATATTTTACCAACGATAACGATAAAATATCGGTATACTAATGAATATTTTACCAACGATAACGATAAAATATCGGTAGTCATTTTTGATTTAGCAATAGTATCGATACGTTAATGTTTTATAGTATCGGCAACGGTTACCATTACCATAATAGTTATATTTTTCGCTATCATGTAAAATAATAAAATTGGGGTATAAAATACTAATTGCGTAAGTGATTCGGCTTTAGGCCGAGTGGTCACAAGTTCAAAACTTGCGTAGCGCGATTCGAACGTTTATTGATATGTGATATGTTGTCCCAGTAACTTGTTGTATATAAAGTCTCATTTAAAAAAATTTACTAATCGGTTACAAAGGTTGTGCTAAAAAAGGGCCAAGAGTGCAAAAGTGTTGCCTTAAACACTACAATCTTTTCACAAGCATTTCCGTGCCATTTAGCTTTTGGGCAAAAAAGTACCCGGACAAAAAAAAAATTATTCCTCTTTAAAATTCCTTTAAAGGCCTTTTTTAATAAAGAACCCCACCCAAAAATTCATTCCAGAAAGCTGACAATATCCATCATAGCTGCACGCACTAAAATCTCTACAATAACGGGCGCATATTTGCAGACATCGTTGCCTTTAGATACAGGATATGAAATCGAGTTCACTTTTGTATGTGGATCATTGGCTCATTGGATCCTTTATCCAATGATTTGGGTTAAATCATGTGTCGTGTTGACATAATTGTAGAAAGGAACGTGTCATTCTAAAGTTTTGTGATTTTGAACTCACTTCCACTTACGTATTACACATGGTTGCACTTTAGCTTTCATTCTCCACTTTTTTTTTTATATTCTTTTTACATGAGAATTTAAAAAACACAAAAATTCAACCGCATTTTTTGAATGAAACACACATATTATATAATTTAGTATGGAGATATCATTTAAATAAAAACAGAAGTTATACGTCCTATAAAAACGAATACTTACTAAACTTAGCATTATACGTGTAATTAACTTAGCATGATACATGTAATACACGTATAATGATTGCCTAACGTTCCAATTTTAATTAACCTATAAAAATGAATGTTATTTTAGTTCATATGATATGGTTTATCCGAATGCTAGTTTAATTTAACATTCTGTATATCGGATGCTAGTTTAATATAACATTCTGTTTTATCTAATGTTATTAGTATAAACTATGGTTTCTTTCGTACTAAACTTTGAAACTCGTAGCATAAGGATTAAAATCGATTTCAGCTCGCTCCTTGAACTAATCTCCCTATTTTAGTATCAGATTTCCATTTTTACGTTTCAACAATATTTTGTTACATTCTTTTTAGATTTTTGAAGTTACATTTTTATTTTTTAATTAATTCATCGTCCTTTTTCATTGAAATTATGTCTAAACAACATGTTCATTTCACCGACCTTTGATATCGAATTGCGATCTTTTATTCAGATAAAAAATATAGTCCATGCATATAGCTATATGACTATTATCTCAAAGTATGTGCATTTTCATTAATCCTTTTATTTTATAATTATTTAAGCATTGGTCTTCTGTGTTTATCAGTTTTGTCTTTTACTTTAACTATATTTTTTTGATAAAGCATTATGTATTATCAATAATTAATTTTCTTTTAAATAATTTTTACTTTGCAAAGGCGTCCTCTTAAACAATTAATCTTTTTTTTTTTAAAGAAGAAGAAGATAAATCCTTTTTATGTCAAAGTTAAAATACCTGTTCTTTTAATCAACTTTTAGCGTGAAGCCAAAAATAGAATCATTTTGGTGAAGTTTTGTCCAACTATTTCTCTTGTATATAAAATTCAGTAAGTTCCACCCTAATCTTTGAACAACTATTTATGTGTCATTTCCTTGTCATTATCTTTATTTTTAAAATTAGTTGTAATAAATTTGGTGCTATGTTTTTTCAGTGTCGGGTTGAACTATCAAAAACATCCATAATACTAAATTTTAATATAATTTGAAAATATGATCTAATAATCAAATTTCATCCGTCTGCAAATATTCTAAAATTTTAATATCATTTAAAAATATGATCTGACAAATAAAGGTATTTCACAATTTGAAACGTCTAACTAGAAATACTATCAAATCTTAGTATCATTTAAAAATGGATCTAACAAATAAATTATTAACTAATAATATAAACAAAAATTCAAACTTAAAAAAAATTGACGTTGCAACTTAAAAATAAAATTTAAACTAATAACAAATGGTTTCAGTGCAAAACTATGGTGAAATATGTCTACAAATTATTTTCACTTGAATATGCTAAATATATACAAATTTGTAGAAAAACAATTTACGCGCGAAGCGCGTGCCATAACGCTCACTTACAAATATGAATATGAGCAAAATCTTTTACATAAAATTCTTTGGCATGGTTAAAACAAATCCATTTTTCATTAAGCAAAGACAAATCTTAGGAAGACTCCATCAAAGAAAAAATTATTATGGGGACTCCCCTTCTTGACTAGTGGCCTGGTAGAAAATAATATAAAAAATGGTAAATGGCCATAAAAAACTGAGGGTAGCTACGGATTCTTTTCCACTAAAGGGTGCAAATATTTTCATACACCCCCTAGCAATTTTTCAAAAAATAAAAAATAACCCTCCGCTCTCATTCAGTTTTAGAGTCTTTTTAACAATGCTTTCCAACCTTTACACTATGGAAATAAACAAATAGAATAATAACATAATTTTAACGATTTATCTTACTTTCAATACATGATTTATTAATTATCTACCAGCAATTTGTGTTTGAATGTTGTGATTAAATCTTGAACAAATATTTGTTAGGAAAAATTTATTTAAATGCAAATTTGTCGCATGAAACGCGACATAGGAGATCTTAGAGCGCATTCGTTCGTTTACTTAAACTGTGCAGTTCAGAAATTTTAAACGGAGCTAAGCCCCAATTGAATCGTTGTTGAAGCGTGAGAAAATTGAATTGTTTATTATGGATATGTCAGAGATGTCCAACGTCGTCCGATGCATCGAAGATAAACGGGACAATTTCTCTCGTCTACATTTTTTTCAATTTTCCCTCTAAATTCACTACTACTCCGGAATTTCTTCCACGTCAATCTCTCATTCTTTCTTTATTAGTATTACAAAAACAATACAAAAGTCAAAAATATTGTCTCTTATTGCCACTTTCATACTTTCTATGATGCCTTGCGGATGCATATGCTGCCGTCAGAACCAACAAAAAAGGAATGCATAAAAAAATTGCAATAACACTCAATAAAACCTTGAAGGAGCGTCATGAAGAACCAAAGGTGACCGACAAATATGTTCAATAAAAATATGTAACACTAAACAAATGGTGGATGGTCTAGTAATGTTTGTGCAATTAATAAAACTAGGGCAGGATGGTATCCATTAAGGGAAACCGAATCAGTTAGTGAGGAAAGGTGGGCTAATCGTATCATGAAGTTTGACATTTCGGTTTGCAAACATAAATATTGGCTAGTAGAGATACATAATTTCAATAAATAATATTTTACAATTCACATGCTACTAGATTTGCTGGATTTGTTGTATTCTTGCCTTATGTTACGCCAAATAAAGAATAACATCAATCTTCCTAAAATTCCCAAACTATCCAATCATCTATAGTCCAAACCTAAGCTTTTGATACAATAAACGGTATTCTAAAAGATGTTCAGGTACAACCTACCTAGATTCTCATATTGTGCCTCCTACATATAGGAGGTTCTTAGATTATCTTCTGGCACCAAAATTCATACCGGGGGAGTTATAAGACGCCAATACAATATTTTAAAAAGTGAATAATCTTACTGACGTGATATAAGAACACCAATCGAAGAAATTATTGTCGAAACGGAAAGTCCAACCACTATTGCAAGCGCAAATCCAACACCAATACAAACAATGCAGATTCTACTAGATCGTCGTATATTGCACTTGCTAATTGTGTGAAGACTATTGGACAAACTAACGTTCGTGAAGCATTAACAATTCTAATATAAAAGGAGAAAAAGAGAATTATTCACCGTTTTTGACTATGAAACTGCATGAAGTAGGTTGAAGGTTGAGATAGAATAGATGATGCACAACATTCAATACCTGCAATATTTGATCAATAAATCAGCCCCTAAACTATCGAATTTGTATTTTTTCATGTATATTTGTTATGCCTATTGTATATTTCAATTCCGATGTACCATTTCCATTTAACGTGTATGCAGGCCCGACCCTAGGGGTAGGTGGGCTGGGCAACCGCCTAGGGCAACGGACGGGTAGGGGGCAACGGCGAAGGTGGTGACGAATATGATTCTCTAAAAATAGTTAAAATTAAATAATATCTATGTATAAATTAGACAATAATTGTGTTATGTCTCAAGTGGTTTGCATATTGCTTAATGTGATAAGTGATCAGAGTTCAATTTCTACTGCATTAACTGCTTTCAAATGTCATTTTTTTGAATCGGCTAGGGCATCATTCTTGTTTGGACCGGTCATGCGTGTATATTTCTAAATTTTGTGATTTTTTGCATTAACTTATAATTTTATATCGAAAGAGCTAGTGGTATGTTCTAGAGGCAATTATATAATTTGTTATATATATGTATCTAACTCCATAAGCAATCTTTTATATAAAAGATGTTCATTTTTCTATTATATACTTTATTAAATTATGATATAATTGATCAAGCAATTAATTTAGAGTATATTAATAAGAAAATCCTTAAATGAAATGTCATATGATTGTAGTTGTAAATAATTGCAATCGTGAGCATTTAATTATAAAATAAAATAACATTTTGTTTTAAATATGCCTAGACAAGATGTTTCAAGAAAGTATATTTATACATCCATTGAGACCTAAGTATGCAACGCCCTCAAATGTTAGGCAGTATATTACACATGGCTGTTAGAGGCACTAATAGTTTACGTACCCGTAGTTATTGGATAATTATGGACTAATTCATTCGAGGGTTTCCTATTGGTTGATAACAACTTGGTCAAATAAGAAATTTCAGTATGACGACATTACATAGTTCCCTCGACTCAAGAATACTGTGGAATCTCAATGTGAACACGATAATTTGGTTATAATTAAATCATGACATGACGATCCATCTAGCAACTATAGTTGGGTCTGAGTTGAAGTGTAGGAAGTGAAATACTATTCTATAAAGAATTTGTCTTCTTGATTGTATGAGGTTGGTATCATAGTTATTTGCAGTCAACTCAAATTAAAAATCTCTAGGCAAAATAGAATGATTGATAATAAATGTTACTATTGAACCAAAGGCTTTATTTATGGACTAGTCGAGTTAAATATGATAATATTGGAGTTCTGACTGATACCTGACTCCATGCATCCTAATGTGATACAGTTTTGACGAAGAGAACGTGTGTAAATCATTGTTACCAAAAGGTATCGTTTAAGAAAATGTGAAACTAGATTTTACTAAAAAGAGCTATAAGCGGTGAATTCGGCCAAACTGTCACAACGCTAGCTAAGATTAAGTGTGAACGTTGATATTTGAATTGTCCAATATTAATCGCTGACTAAATTTATACTCTGAGTCTCACAACTGTACTTGTGAATTCTCCGAAAAACCATATGATTAGTAAGTTTGTAATACATTATAGATTAATTAAATTAACTAGTATTTAGAAAATATTAATTGTATTTGATGTTTGGATGATGTCAATAAATTTTGGGTGTGTATATAAAAGTTCTATATACTCAAATTATATTTAAATGTAATTTAATTTTATGTAATTATTTAACAAACTTTGGAAATAATGACCCCTGATGACATGACGCGGTCGACAATAACACAGAGAGAGAAAGAAATATGGATGAGATCTAATTAAAGGGGAATTTTTTAAAATATAGGAATGGTAAAAAGTTTCCTTCTCTAATAAAAATAAAAACACCTCATTAATTCAATTGATTGTCTCATTTCGATGAAAAATTCCTCCTTTAATAATCAAATAAGACAAAATAAGCTGGTTGATCCGAATTTAGCAAAGTCTGGATGCTGATTCATGAAATTTAAGGAGGATTTTATGGTAAAAGTGTCAGTAACATGCCAAGTCTATAAGGTACAACCTCAATTAAAGTTATGCATTAATTACATCATTCTCGTCACAATTATATATATATATATATATATATATATATATTATGTATGTATGTACATTATTGCCTCACCTTGATTTAAAATTAACAACCAAATTTAAATAACTAATTAAATAATATGATTTCATTCAATATAATCGATTAAAACTAAAACACACACGTACGTATGTGTTTATATATGCCTAAAATTATGGTTTCAACCATGAATATTTTTAGTTTACATGTAACAACTTTCTAAACATAATATACAATTTCCAATAACTTAAATATTTAACTTGAATTTTAATCAATTTTGAAATAATAAATTCATTGATATCTTAATTTAGTTAACATGTGTATTTTAATTTCAGAATCCCTTTTGGTTATTTTAAAATTTAAAAAATTGAAACTTTTATTTGTATGTATTTCATGTATATATGCGCATGTGTTTTTATATGTAAATGTTTGCAAATACATTTGAAAGTTTAATATAATGCGTACGTATATTTTAACTTAGTTGACAATTATTATGGCTTTATTACTATATAGACATATATTTTATAATATCTATACATAGTCAATTAGAGATATTTTATATTAGTTAACATGATTTAGATCTTAATTTTTATATATTCTTCCAAGTCAAACGTAGATAATTCAATTTAAAATTGGATTCAAAACCTCAACTTAGTCAACCCATATTAGATTATGTTAAATTAAGCTCTATGTTATTAAGATATGTATTTTAGATATATTTTATATCCATGTGTATGTGTGTGTGTGTGTTACACTAAATGATTAAATTGAGGCAATTAATTTATATATAAATGGTGAATATAAACATGCTAGACATAAATCTCAATATCTAACATTTATATATTAACTATATTGTTGTATGTCATATATCATATCATTATGTCCAACCCAATAAGTCATTAATATACATATGCATATATACTAGAATTTTTGTCCATATACGAGACATTAAATGGTTGGCCACAATTGGAAGGACTTGGTGTAACTGGTTGTAGACTCGTCAAACGGGTTGGGTTGGATCAAAATGAGTTAGGTCGATTTTGACCCAACCTATATATGACTCGTTCTTTTTGAATCATTTAATATTGGAGTCGGTCTGACCTAACCCATTTAATAAGCGGATTACCCATTTAACCCATTTAAATATTGAAAAATAGTATGTTATTTTTTAAGTACAACTGCTAGTTACCATAGAGAACTACAGCTTCCGTTCAAAAGGCAAAGTACTTGAGCATTTCATATTGTCTGTAATTTAGTTGGGAGTTTATCGGTCAAAGTGTTGTCTTATTCAGAGTTAGTATGAAGAAGTTACGATAGTCCGAACAAAAAAAATAGCGGTTGCCAGCTTCTGCCTAGATGGAGCTCAAACATAAAGATGCAGTCTTTATTTTCTAAGTACAACTATTAGTCACCATGAAGTATTATAGTGTGCATTCACAAGATGAAGTATCTAAGCATTCCATATTGTCCATAATTTATGTAGGAGTTTATCGGTCGAAGTCTAGCCTGATTCCGAGTTTGCATAAAGAAGTTAGTGCAGTTTGACAAAAAATAGCGGCTTCTGCTTAGGCGAAGTTCAAATATGGGAATGTAGCATGTTATTTTCTAAGTACAACTATTAGTCACCATGAAGAACCACAGTGTGCGTTCACAAGATGAAGTATCCAAGCATTCCATATTGTCCATAATTAAGGTGGGAGTTCATCGGTTGAATTCTCGCCCGATTCTGAATTGTATGAAGATGATACTGTAGTTTGAACAAAAGAAATAGCAGCTTCTGCCTAGACGGAGTTCATATATGCGGATGCAGCCTGTTATTTTTTAAGTACAACTATTTGTCACCATGAAGGACTACGTATGTGCATTCACAAGATGAAGTATTCAAATGTTCTATACTGTCCATAACTTAGGTGGAAATTTATCGATTGAAGTCTCACCCGGTTTCAAGTTTGTATGAAGAAGTTGTTGCAGTTTAAAAAAGTAGCGGCTTATTCCTAGTAGGAGTTCAAATATAGGGATGTAGTCTGTTATTTGCTTTGTATAGCCGTTAGTCACCAAGGAGACATACGGCGTGCATTCACAAGATGAAGTATCCAAGTATTCAATGTTGTTCGTAATTTAGGTGGGAGTTCATTAGTCGAAGTCTCTCCTGATTTTGAGTTTGTATGAAGAAGTTATTGATAGGGTTAGGGGTATATCCTAGGGGCAATTATGTAATTTGTTACATATATCTAATTCGTTGACCAATCTTATTCGAAATAAAAATGTTTTCTTTATGTTATATACTTGATATAATGTGTTATATTAATTAACTAATTCATTAAAAGTATATTTAATAGAAAATTGATAAATGATACATTTTGTAATAGTTTAGTTATAAAGTGTTGTAACTGTGAGTAATTTATCACAATGAAAATAGATATACCATTTTAATTGTTCCTAGTCAAGATGCATGGAGACTGGATATCGATGTATCCGTTGAGACTAGAGTACGCAATGCTCTCCATATGTTGGGCAGTATGTTACTCATGACTGCTGGAGGTACCTAAGGATTACGTGCTAATAATTATTAAATAACTATGGAACGACTCGTTCGATAGTTTTCGGTTGCTTAATATAACTATGGTCAAACAGAAAATATCGATGTGAATAATTTACACAGTTCTTTCGACTTGAAAATATTGTGAATTTTCAATATAAAAAGCTCCACTTTGACTATAGTCAAATCATGGCAAAGCGTCCATCGAGTGACTATAGTTGGGTCGATTGGAAGTATTGAAAGTGAAGCACTATTCAAGAAAAGATTCATCTCCTCAATTATATGGGGTTGGTATCATGGTCGACTCAAGTCGACCTAAAGTCAAAATCTCTAGCAAGAATAGTTCGGTTAATAATAATTGTTACTATTGAACCAAGGACTTTGTGTTTGGTTCATGGAGTTGAATATGGACGATGTTGTAATTTTGACCATTACCAAATTCAGTAAGTCCAAAGTGATACAGTTTTGATGAAGAAAATTGATGTAAATAATTGTTGCAACTGGGTAACGCTTATTAAATTAAAATGCGATGTTTTCGAAAATGAGTAAGTGATAAAAAATTTCATATAATCATGCCACCTACTAAGTGAAGTATGAACTTAACATTCAAATAGTTCGATGTTAATCGTCGACCGAATTTACACTCAGGAGTCACATAACCAAAACGATGATTCTCTTTTGACCAAATGATTTAATTAGTTTATAATTGTCATAAATTAATTAAATAAATAAGTATTATGAAATATTAATTATGAAATGTGAAGGTGATTTAAGAAATAAAATTATTGCATATATTCATAAAAGTTATGAATATATTGATCAATATGAGATATTGATAAGAAAATAGATTAAATATGATTGTATATATTTAATTTGGGTCAAATAGGCTCATAACCCATGAGATTTGCAGAGGATAGGCATTGGTTTGAGAGAAGCTGGAGGCGGCTACAATATAAAATTAGTGTTTGGAGATGTATGGCTAAGATCTAGTGCGAAACTTACATAGTTTGCTCTCTTATCCTACGCATATTAATACTAATCTCAAAAACCCTAATCTAAGGTACATTTCATTTTTGAGCCGCCACTTTCTTCTTCTTCCTCCTCATTTCAATTACATAAACTATACTCTACAAAAAATCCAAAAAATACTCAAATCCAATTCAAATCAAAAATACTAATTTGTAGTAGAAATCCTCAAATCTCAAAAACCTGATGGATTGAGAATTGTTCTAAGAAGAGAAATTATTGTTCAACGTGGACTCAAAGCCTTCATTAAGAGGTGAACTTTCATTTATTATTATTATTTTGGTATCAAGTTTATCATATAAAAGTTGATATACATCCAAATCATCTATTTGTATTTAGATCTATTTATTATTTAGATTATGTGAGAATTTTGTGGGTACATGTGTTTGTTATAATTGGATTGGTTATGTAACTTTTGTGATATTTTGTTTACAGATTTATTGTTGAATTAACTTTATAAAAAAAGAACTTTTTAATTTTAGTTTATATTAACATACACACATACACTAAATGTATAGAGATCTGCAAATTATCAATATGTATATATCGTATGTATGATCCTATATCATATATATTTGATCTTAAAATTTTCTTATGATGATTTATACTTATTATGAATTATAAAATATACAAATATTTTATTAAATATATGTATGCACATATTTTATTATTATTTAATGATTTTGTATCTTTTTTATTAATATAATTAATGGCTCAAAATTTCAATTTTATAATTTTCAAACTTTCTACACCATACAAGAAGGTTACTGTAAAATTTTCATATTTTTAAAACTTAATTAAATAAAATTTTAAAATTAATGTACTTTCGGCCTATAATATATTATTTAATTAAAAATATAATTTAAATTGAGAAAATTCTAGAAATTTTTCTTAAGCCTAAAATGTGTCTCGGTATCTTTAGAATTTTTTTAGATTTATATAATTTAATTTATTAATTTTTATAATTAATTTATTTTTGGCCTGCAATCAATTATTTAATTAAAAATGTAATTTCAATTGATAAAATTGCAGAAATTATTCTTATGCCTAAAGTATGTCTCAGGTGTCTTAAAAAAATGTTTTAGAATTTTTTAACTTGATTTGTTATTTTTAAGAATTAATTTGATTTTCGTCTATCAATTGTTTAATGAAAATATTATTTTAATCAAGAAAATTACATAAATTATTTTTAAGCCGAAAAATGTTTTTCCAAATTTTCTTAAATTATAAAACTTATAAATTTTTATATAATTATTTTACATTAATTTATTATGGCAAAACTGTTTTATTCAATAATATATGTGTGTGTGTATGTATGTATGCATATATATATATATATATATATATATATATATATATATATTGTGTGTGTGTATATATATATATATGTATATTCATTTACATATATTAGTATCTTGTTTTTTCATATTGTACAAGCACAAATTTGAAAAAATTAGAGTACATACAAAATGCGCTAATGTGTCTGTTGCAATGTAAATCTCAGCATCTGTATACATGCACATTATACCCTTCATAGATTATCATGTTACATGTGTGCGCGCGCACATGTATTATATATGTATTTGATACACACACATATGTGTAAATTAAATCTAATCAATCGATTCAAATTAAAGAGAGAAATGAAAGGTCCATATCTTCATTTAATGCAATTAATGCTCTCAATTAATTACTTGTTTTAGAAAAGGAAATGAAAGGTTTCCTTCCCTACACATACATTAAATCTTTTTAATGCTCTCATTTAATTACTTGTTTTAGGGGAAGAAAATGAAAGGCTTCTTTATATATATATATATATATATATATATATATATATATATATATATATATATATATATAAACTCTTATTAATAAATATTAGTGTATTTGATACACTGTACATTTATAATTAAATTTATCTAAACTTTCCTTTAACTAATTTAAATAAAACAAGTAATTTTATTTAAAACAAATTTAGAAATTTTCTAATTAAATTGGGCTTTATAGGCTCAACTAAGATCCAGTAGGATAAAAAAATTTGAAATTCACCCATTTCTTCCTCTACGGGGTGTCCCAGTTTCTTTGGTTATTGGAGTTTGAAAAAAAAAATAGCGGCTTCTTCCTAATTGTTCAAGTAAAAAATTTCAACTTTTCAGATTTTTAAAATTCTTATTTTCAAGATTTATGTTTTTAAATTTTAAGTATAAATGGGTTTACCATTTATAATACATTTATGAACAATTCAATAAAGATTCATAAATGGGTTAATCGAACTCATTTATAGGTAGGGTAAAGGGTTTGGTCATATTTTGATGGGTCTAATTAGTTAGGTCTTCCACCACGATTTTTTGTTTCGGTGCCACACTAGGCCTTATACCTACACTTTCGTATTTCGACTGCCACACTAGGCCTTATGCCTGCTTTATTCTCAGATGCAACATTAGGCCTTGCACCTTCGCTTTTGGTTTCTCAACTGGCACTTTAGACCTTACATCGTATATCGAATTCACTAAGTAACCATTCACTATTACGCTTTCCACATAATTATTCGTTCAGCAAAGTTATCGCATCAACATTAATGTTTTAAGTATTATTTTTGGCCATCTTATGCCTTTGCGCACATTTCACCTTTCAGAAGTCAGTGGTTCTGGTTTCATAACTTACCGAGAGCTGCACTACTCTTGGTAATCACCGCTCTCAGTCACGGTTGGGAAAGCCTACTCTACTTTGGCGACTCATGAAATTAATATCTTTAATTTTTTTGAAATCTCTTCCTCTTCCCCTAGTTCCTCCTTTAACTACCCTCGAACCCTTGGTCCGCCTTCATACCTCTCCGGTTAATGGACTAAAGCACATGCCTCATAGCTTTCTTACTTAAATTATTTTACTTAGTTGCCGGTTTAGTATCGTCGGTTCAACGCACTTTGGGAACCCTCTTCTGTACGTTTGACATTTACTTTACGCTTGTCGACTCCTGATTCATTTGATATAGTCTTGTCTAACTGTTATATGGTACTTTGATAACATGTTCAACATAATTTGTGGATCTGATCCGTTGGCCAATAATTTAATATTTTATTTAATTAAACTACCTTTTGTCCACTATTATTTGACTTCCGGCTTCCTATTATAACCCTTTGGCCAAGCTTTGTTTCTTTCTGAAATCACTTGAATTCTTTTATAGAAAATCCTAGAAAATATTGGTCATGATATTTTTCCTATATAATTACTCAAACTTCTTTCCCTTATCCATTCTTCATATTAAAAGACACTCAAATAATTCATATCAATTCATTTACTTAAGAGATAATTTTATAAATCAAAATTCATTTTTAAAAATATGTTCACAATATCATATTCAATTTTCTAGGCATCTGGATTATGAAAAAGCATAAGAATATTCATCATAAACATAGCCGTTTGGAATTTATGAAAGAAAAAGATATTAGAGTGTATATTACTTACTTAGATTTCTTAGTTAAAGAAGTCAATAGTTCCATTAGCTTTAAATAATTCATTTTCTTCTTCTCTTTTGCTACACCGCAACCGCCATTAGAGAGCTCAACCTTTTATTTTTAATCTGAACTAGAAATGAATTGTATATCATTGATATGAATTTGAAAAGTATTATTCCTTTTTTGTGGGCCGCTGGCCTATTATTTTCTCATTCCTTATTTAACTCATACGGTTAAGCTTTATTATTTAATTTCATGAGATTAGGTCATTTAAACCTTTATTCAAATAACTAATTCTTTAATTAGTTATTTGTTAATTTATGGAATGTTACACCGGATGTATTGGAAAAAAGTATTGATGGGTTTTGTATATGCATGCGTGTTAAGGTGCTCGAACTTATTTTGTATTGACATGTTGTGGACTACCAACTATACTATCAAGGGCAACAAAGATTTTTTTTTTTTTCCTAGTGCACAAACAGGGAAAATAAAAGTCCAACCTGAACTTTAACTCGGTACCCACTAAACTCTTCATTCGTCATTTACAATTTTTTTTTTTTTTTTTTTTTTTTAAAAAAAAATTGTAATTTGCAATGGTTGTTTAGTTGACTACAAAATAGAGGTGCACAACTTGATTTGAAACGCCACCCAGAGATTAGTATGCATAGAAATACCCTTCACCGAAAGAATAACATACGGAATAAAACACGTTATTTCCTACCTTTTTCTGACTTCTGAGCAACATATTACCAATCCCCAAATCCCAAAACCCTGAAATTAACCTCTAGGGTTTATAACGAATCCTTTTTTCTCTTCTCTCTCTTTCTCACTCACTTCCTGCCACTTTCTCTGCAATTTCGCATGTTTACATGCTCTTTTTCTTTCTTTTTTTCTACCCTTTTCGAAAAATCTTCTCCTTTTTTGAATTGGAGAATAGATACTCTGCTTTGTACTTTCAATAAGTCTTATATACTCATAATTTCTTGCATGTTTCTTTCCTTGAATTCCTTAGCTGAAACTTCTGTTCTGCTTCGTTTGTACTTTTACTTTGCAATCATTTAAGACCTGTAAATTTTGTGTAATATTAGTCAAGTGTTAACTTTGTTTGTAAAAATGAAAAGAGCATTTGGACATGATGATGAGTTTGATGAGCCTCAGTTGAAAAAACAGAGGCCTATGGTTAGGTAAGTACTTGCTATTTTTTTCTGTATATGAGTTTGGGTTTACATTTTTTTTTTTCAATGATCTGATCGTTCCTGATTTTACGTGCAGTGTAATGAGAGAAGTAATGGGAGTTCATTGTATGCACAAGTACTTACCCAAGTTGGAGCCTTTCCTTCGTAAAGTGGTAAATTTCGCGTTTCTGTTTTTGTTTGTATACATGTGATTTCATATTATCTTATTCATAGGAATCACGACCAAGTCCCAACACAAGAGTTCATTTCACAAATTTATAGTTTCACTTTTATATGCTTTTTTAGGTGCAAGAAGAGGTAGGCAATGCACTATGTAGATATGCGCATTCTGTTCCTAGGTACTAAAATCTACATTAATATATGTCAAAAATTTCAAAGTTGAAGTTACAAAAATTTACATTACTGGGTCGATTGTAGAATGGCAGGTAATAGGATAGAGGCAGATGATAACAGAAGGTATCATCTACGGTTTGAGAATAGTTTGCCACATACCCTTTTCACAGGAAGCAAAATAGAAGCAGAGGGAAAGCAACCTGTTCAAATTTCAATAGTGGACTCAAAATCAAAAAATAAAATAGCAACAGGTCCTTTATCATCCTTAAAAATCGAAATACTCGTTATTGATGGTGATTTTGGCGTCGATGAAAAATTAGAGTGGACAGAAAAGGAATTTAACAATAGTTTGGTACGTGAAAGAGAGGGTAAAAGACCATTATTAACTGGAGAATTGGCGATTACACTGCATGATGGTGTTGGCTTTCTTGGAGATGTTGCTTTTACAGATAACTCTAGTTGGATAAGAAGTCGGAAATTTAGGTTGGGTGCTCGACTTCTTCAAAGTCGATGTAATGAAGTAAGTGTTAGAGAAGCGATTAGCGGAGCTTTCTATGTGAAGGATCATAGGGGTGAACGTAAGTGAATTCAAATATTTATGAATAAATGCATAATTTCAGTATATCCCCTAGTTTCTAGATGTTTGAACTAAATATGTTTTCTCAGTATACTAAAACCAAAAAAAATGTTATATTACAGTGTACAAGAAGCATCATCCTCCAGCGTTAGAAGATGAAGTATGGCGCCTTGAGAAAATTGGAAAAGATGGGGCTTTTCACAAGAGACTTACCGAAAATGGCATTATGACTGTCCAAGATTTCTTGAAAACCCTGGTAATAAATCAGGACAAGCTCAGAAGTGTAAGAAAATAGTGTACTGTTCTACGTTTTAGACTTCTTTGACATGAATATCACGCAATCTTATTTTCATTTACATAATTTCAGATACTTGGAAATGGCATGTCAAACAAAATATGGGAAGCGACTCTCGAACATGCAAAAGAGTGTATTTTGAACGAAAAATATTACTCCTACTGTAATGGACACGGCGTGATGCTGTTGTTAAACTGTATATTTGAACCTGTCGGGGCAATGATCAACCATAGTTATTACACTTTAGACTATCTCAGTGATTCTCAGAAGGTACCTTATTTTATCAGCGGTTGCACATTGATGATTTTAGCAAATTTCATTAGCTAGTAATTTTATGATAACTCTTTTGTGGTAGGTTGTAGTGAACAAGTTGAAACAAGTAGCGTATAAAAATCCGGATGAAATAATTCCATTGAACTTACCAGAGACTGAAACCCTACCTAAATCTCTGCCTGTATCAGAATTCGTGTCTTTGCCTCAATCAGGTTTTCCTGGATCTCATATTCAGTACCACACTGCAGCAAGCCAAGGTATTCATTTCCAAAAAAAATATGTATTGTTTTGAGTATATGAGAATTTATTCATATTCAAAGTATGTATATTTATGATATTAAAACTTATTGCAGATGAACAAAATGCGACAACGAGTGCGACCAACCAACAAATTGCTACACCTTGCAATGAGTTTTTTGATCCTTTACACTTGAAAGGAAATTTTACAGGCCAAACTTTCAACCAAAATGAACATTTAGGTCCCTTGCAAGGGAATAACCACAACATCAGAGAATTTCACAATACTGGATACCATGGTTATAATTCAGATATTGATGCTTCGACCTCGTATTCTCCATTGATCAACACCAGTGGATCCGAATCGAATGGAGGCAAATGGGTTAAGATTGTAGCGGCACTGAAATGGATGGCAGAATCAAAGCATTTATCGAACAGGGGCGATGGTGTAAAAAATCTGGGTTACCCTGGAAATGTACTTGGAGAATGGTTTGAGGACGAAGGTTGAGGAAAATTAAGCTCAACTAAATATATTTTTTTTCCTTTTTTCTTTTCTTTGTAAATGTAGATTATAATTGGAGTTGTGTGTGCTTTATTTGTTTGTTTGTTTGATTGTTTAAACCAGCGGCACCAAGTATAGAGGATATTATAGTACTCTAAATTTGGTGGTTGTCAAATTTGTAACCATCAACTATATATGTATGAGTATTCGTGTGGATCGATTATTTTGATGCATTCTTTATTCCCGTTCTCTATTTTCTCCAACTAGTTCAAAACGTGGTGTGTTTATTTTAAAGAAGCTAAATACGTATCATTGTGATTGCCCCATTACATAAACACCTTTTGTTTTTTAACGATCTTTAACCAGATATGATTACACGTTGTTCCACGGGATATAAAATAAAATAAATAACATAAATGATGCGCGTTTCAGGTATGAAAGACATAATAAATAGAAAAGACATAATAAATGGTATAACGGCTCCAAATTTTGAGTTTGAAAGACATAAATAAGATAAAACGAATATAATGAAACTCGAACTTGGCTGTATTCTAATTCTAAAGTCAGGAAGAAAAAAAATCCAAATATATGAAGTTAGATTTATGGCATTTTGGAGTTCAATTCTATCTCTATTGATCATGTACGTGAGGACCCTACCCATATCAAAGAAAAAATAATTTTATTATCGAACTTTCTTTTAGATTATAACGTCGTTGTTTAAAAGTCATTGTTTTTAGATGAAGTTAAATGCTAAAATAGCATAGTCCATCATTGCACACAAAGATAGGAATGACGTCCATTTTGAAAATAAATGCATGGTCTACACTACACGAAAAAGGAAAGAAAAAAAAAATTACGTGCCAATTATCAACAAAATTTTGTAATAAATATAAATTAACATTCACTTCTTTTTGTTTCAAAAAATAAAAATTTACAGTAAAACATATTTCTAAAATTGCATATATAGATCTCTTGATTATTATGTTTTACTATCAATATTTTATCTATGCTATAATTTACTTTTAATTTTAATTTTTTCCATTCTTATAGGTACTATTATACGTGCATGGTTAGATGTTATTTTTCAGTAATAAAATTTATGATTTCAGAAAAGAAAAGGAAAAAAATAAACGAACAAAAAAAAAAGTCCTGCCAGCAGTAAAATTTGGATAAACTATATGAGTCAACGTATGCATACCTTATATTGGATAAATATATACAACCACGCGAGCGAACTTTCAACAATGGCGCCTGGCGGATACTGTCCTCTTCAGCATAACTTCTAACTTCGATCCTTTGCTAGAGGAACCACACAACTTATTCATGGTGGGCTCTAGAAAATGGACGATTTCATACGCCAGGAAGCGATAAAAAGCTACATGGATTTATGCAGCGTTAGAAAGCTACACTGGTAAGGGAGACTGGCTTGTGCGCGTCTTCATGATTACTTGTTTATAGTAACCTTTCCTACTCCACACCCCATTTAGGCCTTTTACTGAAGCAGTTTGCTTTCCATCACAAGCAAGGAACTCTTTAAATCGAGTAATGGAGTGTAGATGAACATGCATACCAAAGGCAGTAAGGGTTTCCTGCTACAGTAAAGTTGACGTATTTATCCATCATGCTCGGAGAACCAACTAAAGGACATGCTTCTGCAGTTTGGAGATTTCCATCATGCTCAGAGAACCAACCAAAGGACATGCTTCTGCAGTTTGGAGATTTCCTGGGTCTAGACCATAGTAAAATAAACGACATTGATTTAAGGTTGCATATTGGATATTCATGTTACTACTCCCGGGCATGGCAATGGTACGGGTTTCGGTCCAAGTCCGATCCAAACTTGCCCTATCAATGCGGGTACGGGTTTTGCATGTACTATCCAGATTCGAACTAGGCCCGACTCGATTACTGTTAGGGTCAGCTACGGTTTTATCAAAACTCGGTCTAGTTTGGACCCGATTTAATCATTGGTTTTTTGTCGTATCAAAACATGAGTGTATATGTTCTTTGTTTGTCATTTTGTTTCTTTGCATGTAAATGTTTTAGTACACTTTTGTTATGAACTTTGATCCATTTACGCCTTTTAACGAAGCAGTTTGCTTTCCATCACAAGCGAGGAACTCTTTAAATCGAATAATGGAGTGTAGATGAACATGCGCACCAAAGGCAGTAAGGGTTAGACCTGTCAAAATATGACACAACCAATTAACCCTACTTATAAATGGGTTAGGTCAACCCATTTATGAATATAATTAAATGAGTTATGGGTTGGGTTGACCCATTTTTAAAAGGATTATAAATAGGTAACTCATTTACCAATTTATTAAAAACATTAAATTTTAATATAAATTTGTAAAATAAGAGTTTTGAACATATATTGTAGTTTTTCATGGAGACTGACAATCGTACTTATAAAATAACAAGATATCGCATCCCCATATTTGAATTCCGTCTAATACAGAAGCCGTTATTATTTTTGTTCAGACTGCAATAACTCCTTCGTTCTTGCACAGAATCAAACGAGACTTTGACCGGTTAACTCCCACCTAAGTTACTGGAAAACTCGAATACTTTATCGTGTGAACGCACAATGTAGTTCTCCATGGAAACTAACAGTTGTATTTAGAAAATAACAGGCTACCACATCCCCGTATTTGAACTCCGCTTAGTGCAGAAGCCGCTATTTTTTTGTTCGGACTGCAATAACTCTTTCGTTCTAACTCGGAATCAGGCCAGACTTCGACCGATTAACTCCCACCTAAATTACGGATAGTATGAAACACCCGTATACTTCATCGTACGAACTTACACTATAGTTCTCCAAGGGGACTGACAGTTGTACTTAGAAAATAACAGGCTACCACATCCCCATATTTGAACTCCACCTAGTGCAGAAGTCGCTATTTTTTTTGTTCGGACTGCAGTAACTCTTTTGTTCTAGCTCGAAATCAGGCGAGACTTCGATCGGTTAACTCCCACCACTCGGATACTTCATCGTGTGAACGAACACTGTAGTTCTCCAAGGGGACTGACAATTGTACTTAGAAAATAACAGGCCACCACAGTCCCATATTTGAACTCCACCTTGTACAGAAGTCGCTATTTTTTTTTGTTCGGACTGCAGTAACTCTTTTGTTCTAGCTCGAAATCAGGCGAGACTTCGATCGGTTAACTCCCACCACTCGGATACTTCATCGTGTGAACGAACACTGTAGTTCTCCAAGGGGACTGACAGTTGTACTTAGAAAATAACAGGCTACCACATCCCCATATTTGAACTCCACCTAGTGCAGAAGTCGCTATTTTTTTTGTTCGGACTGCAGTAACTCTTTTGTTCTAGCTCGAAATCAGGCGAGATTTCGATCGGTTAACTCCCACCACTCGGATACTTCATCGTGTGAACGAACACTGTAGTTCTCCAAGGGGACTGACAGTTGTACTTAAAAAATAACAGGCTATCACATCCCCATATTTGAACTTCGCACAGTGCAGTAGCCGCTATTTTTTTATTCAGACTGCAATAACTCCTTCGTTCTAGCTCAGGTCAGGCGAGACTTCGACCGATTAATTCCCATCTAAATTATGGACAATATGAAACACTCAAATATTTTATCGTGTAAACGCACACTGTAGTTCTCTAAGAGAATTGACAGTTGTACTTGGAAAATAACATGCTACCACATCCACATATACAAACACCGTCTAGTGTAGAAACCGTTATTTTTTTGTTTAGACTGCAATAACTCCTTCATTCTAGCGCGGAATAAGGCGAGACTTCAACCGATTAACTCCCACCTAAATTACGGATAGTATGGAACACTTGGATACGTTATCGTGTGAATGTACATTGTAGTTCTCCAAGGGGACTGACAGTTATACTTAAAAAATAATAAGCTACTACATTAGCATATTTGAATTTTGATGAAAAGAATTAAAATGTTAATTTTTTATCGAAACTCAAAATATAAAAATTAGAATTATAATTCTTTATATTTATTTGTTTTTATTAGTCAAATTAAATTTAAATCTTTAAATGAGATAAATGGGTAACCCGCTTATTAAGTGGGTTGGGTCATAAATCGGTTGGGTCATACTCCATTAACCGGTACTATCCTACATGCCAAGTATCCCAGGAAGTTTAGCATGCCAACTATCCCGGCCTACGAAGGCAAGACCGATCCCAGGCAGCATGCGGTGAGGTACGAATGGATGATGGATTCGGCTAAAGCAAATGACGCGACCAAGTGTAGATGCTTTGCAATTATTTTATCCGGAATCGCCACCATGTGGTTCTTTCGATTTCCCCCACGGTCTATATCCAGCTTAGACGAATTGGCGATAAAATTTGTAGAACAGTTCAGGATACATGTCACTCGTCCCAAGGATGTGATGTCCCTATCGAGTGTAATCCAGGCTCCAGGGGAGTCGTTGAAAGAGTACTTGCAGAGATTTCATGTTGCGGCTACTGAAGTTAGCAACCCCAACGACCACGCAATTCTGATGGCGGTAATGCAAGGGTAGATCCGGATTCAGAGTTTGGAGATTGGTTGGCAGGAAAGCCTCCAATAACGTTGGATCGTTTCTAGTAATGTAAGGGTAGATCCGGATTCAGAGTTTGGAGATTGGTTGGCAGGAAAGCCTCCAATAATGTTGGATCGTTTCTATTCAAAGTCTCATCAATTCATAAGAAGAGAAGAAGCTAGATGGACAAGGCAAGATAAGGCACCAGGGCATGTTCAGGAGACTGTGAAAAGCAACATCGCCGTAAAACAATCCGGCAATAACTCAGGAAAGGTTCAAGTCAACGTCCAGAATAAGCCTGGGCAATCTAAAGGGTCCGGAGGAGGAAATCCCAGAAAGAAAAGAGAAGCAGGGAAATGGAAACAAAGGATTCCAACCTACAACGAATACACCCCACTGAATGCATCTCTTGAGAATATTTACCTGTCAACTTGTAACACTTTTCAATACAGAAAGCCACACCCAAAAGAGTCCAAAGAGGAACAGAAGTGGACGGGGAAGTACTGTCACTTCCATGAGACTTACGGGCACAATACAAAGGAATGTAGACACCTTCACGATGCCATAGAAAAGTTGATCAGACAGAAAAAGCTGCAGGAATTTGTCAAGAACCCACAAGAGGGTAGGCAAGAAACATCAGACCCCAAACGCGGGCCGGCACCACGCCAACCAGAGGAACCTACCCGAACCGTGGGTAGATTGGTCATAAACACGATAGTCGGTGGACCTCACCCTACAGACAAGAATTGGCAGGAGATGGAGCGATATGCTAACTCTTTAAATCATATGGATTATGAGTGTTGCTCGAATGTGGAGGATGGGATCCCCACAAAGTAGCGACGCATGATGACAGACAATATAGTGTTTAGCAGCCGAGATGCGAATAAGGTGCAGGCACCTACCATCGACCCGATGGTCATATGTGGGATGATCGGGCCAACATATGTGAAAGGAATTTTAATTGATTATGGAAGTTCCGTTAACATAATCTTCAAAAAGGCATACGACCAAATGAAGATGGAGACAAAAGATTTAAAGCCATCTAAAGCTTGTATCCATGGCTTTAACCGCGACTGATGCGGTGGGGTATGTTGATTTTGCTAGTTGAACTGGGAGAAGGTGAGTGTAGGAGGGTGCGAATCCTACCATTTATTGTGTTGGATGTTGATTCTCCATATAATGTGTTTTTGGGTCGACTGTCCTGGTGGAGTTTAGGGCATCTTTGGCCCCGTGATGTTTGACATTAAAATTTTCGACAAACAAAGGAGTCGGTGTGGTGCATGGCGATCAGGCGACCGGTCACACATGTTATGTGGCTGAGCTGAAAGAGGCCTGGCGACGGGAGAAAGGAAAGGTTGCAGACAGCTCCATCCACATCCGGAATACTAGCGATTGACAAGTAGTGCCCGAGCCCTGGCACGGGCGACACTCTCGGATCTATCGAGACATAGATCCGAGAGATGATGATAGGAAACCCACGGAAGCAAAAGCAGCACCGGCTGAACCGATGATTGACATTCCAGTCAGTTGGGAAGACCCGTCACGAGTTCTTAAAATTGGATCGCAACTCGACCCGTCAATGGCCGAGGATCTCACTGATTTCCTTCAAGTGATCCTAGATGTTTTTGCTTGGACACATTCTGATATGGACGGGATTTCTCCCGCTATTGCGAGTCATATGTTGAACATAGACCCGAAATACGTTCCTGTAAAACAGAAAAGGAGAGGCATGGAGCCGGAAAGGTCTGCTGCTCTCAGAGAGGAGGTGGACAAACTCAAAGTCAATGGGTTCGTCCGCAACGCCCTCTACACTGAATGGGTGTCCAACCCTATGCTAGTAAGGAAAGCGATGGGAAGTGGAGAACTTGCGTTGATTACTTGGATTTGAACAAAGCATGCCCGAAGTGTAGTTTTCATTTACCCAGAATCGACCAACTCGTCGACTCAACGACTGGACACGAGTTATTGTCATTTATGGATGCGTACTCGGAATAAAATCAGATCCCAATGCACATTCCAGACTAAGAACAGACTAGCTTTGTCATAAACATGGGGCTATATTGCTATGTAGTAATGCCTTTCGGATTGAAAAACGCGGGAGCAACTTATCAGTGTCTGGTGAATCGAATGTTTAAAGACCGGATTGGTAGAATAATGGAAGTCTATGTGGATGACATGCTCGTGAAGTCACGACAGTCAAACGACCACATTCGAGACTTAACATAGATGTTTGATATACTCAAGCATTATGGGATGAAGATCAATCCTTTGAAATGTTCCTTTGGCGTTGCGTCAGGGAAGTTTTTGGGTTTTATTGTTAATGCGTGGGGAATCGAAGCTAACTCAGAGAAGATTCAAGCTATTTGAGACATACAAGTGCCTAAAACTATAAAGTAAGTGCAAAGCTTGAATGGGAAGGTGGCCGCACTTAGTCGATTCATTTCCAGAGCCATAGATAAGTGTATTCCTTTCTTCGATGTAATAAAGAAAGGAAAGAGAAATTTCGAGTGGACATCCGACTGTGAGGAAGTGTTCAAAGCTCTGGTAAGGCATTTGAAGTCCCCTGACACTATCAAAATCGATAGACCATGAGATGTTTTATGTGTACTTAGATGTATCCCAACACGCTATCAGTACGACTCTGGTTCGCGAGGAGGACCGAGTTCACAAGCCGGTATACTATCTCAGTAAACGTTTAACGGGGGCAGAAAGATATTATCCTAAGATTGAGAAAATAGCCTATTGCTTAGTGATTGCATCATGCAGGCTCCAACCATACTTTCAGGCACACTTAATCAGTGTTTATACCGATCAACCCTTGCGGCAGGTACTCCAACGACCAGAGACCCCTGGAAGGATGTTAAAATGGAATATCGAGTTGAGTCAGTTTGATATTATCTATTTACCACGAACGGCCATACAAGGGCAGGCGCTAGCAGACTTCATTGTTGAATTCACCGTGTCAGATGATTTAAACGCTCACAATGTCATACCACCCATTCGACAGAAGATGTACACTGATGGGGCATTTAACGACCATTGCTCAGGGGCTGGCATAGTTCTTGTGACTCTTGAAAACCGATCGGTTTTTTATGCTTTGAAGCTCGAATTCCCAATGACAAATAACGAAGCTGAGTATGAAGCATTGATGGCTGGCTTGAGACTTATCAGAGAACTAGGGGTAAAATCGGTTGACAACTTTTGCGACTCACAACTGGTGGTGTACCACGTGCGGGGGGACTAACAAGCGCAGGTCAGAGGCTTGCCCCATACATTGCACGGGTTTAAGAGCTGCTAGAAAATCTAGAATATTATGATATTTCGCATGTCCCGCGTGAACAAAACAGAGAACCCAATTCATTGGCAAAATTTGCGAGCACTGGCGATGCACAATAAATGGGATTGGTTCCCATTGAAACCCTACATGCTTCGAGTATAAATATGATGGAGTTAGGTTTCATTTTAGGAATAGAAATCGAGAAGGAATCATGGATGACCACATTCAAGCAATACTTGCTACATGAGGTCTTGCCCGAAAGAAGGAGTGAAAGACGACAAGTCATTCATAAGGCTTCGCGGTATGTAATGCAGGATGGAATTATGTATCAGAAGGGGTTCTCGACCCCCTTACTTCGGTGCGTTGCCCACGACGAGATAAAACGAGTCCCAAAGGAAGTCCATGAAGGAGAATGCGGTGACCATACTAGGGGCAGACATTAGCACAGATAATCCTCCGCTATGGATACTATTGGCCAACTGTAAATCGAGACGCTGCACACTACGTAAGGAGATGCGACAAATGCTAGAAGTATGCAAAAATACCGAGAGATCCACCAATGGAACTCACGCAAATGGTTAGTCCCTGGCCGTTCACAATGTGGGGAATCGACATAATCGGTTCTTTACCCATATCTAAAGGTGGTGCGAAATATGCAATTGTTGTGGTCGATTACTTTACTAAGTGGGCGGAAGCAGAGCCTTTGGCCAGAATCACCACCAAAAAAGGTCATTACTTTCGTTGTACGAAACATTATATACCGTTTTGGCCTTTCATGGACAGTCATTACAGACAACGGAACTCAATTCGAAAGCAAAGAGTTCAAAGAGTTTTGCTAAAGATATGGCATTGAGAAAAAGTTTGCAGCAGTTGTTCATCCAGAAGCCAATGGATAAGTGGAAGTCGTGAACAAAATAATCAAGTCCATGTTAAAAAAGCGTTTGGAAAAGGCTAGAGGCAAGTGGGTGGATGAACTTTCGACAGCGCTTTGGGTTTATAGAACCACCTACAAGTCCACGACTGGCCACACTCCATTCGCATTAGCATATGGCATGGAAGCTGTTATACATGTAGAACTCGAAGTTCTGTCACATAGGGTAACTTATTATGACTCTGAGTTGAATCGGGATCTTTTGTTGGAATCACTGGACTTCATTGATGAAAAACGTGAAGAAGCTGATTTAAGAGCGGCTGCATACAGACATCGAGTCGCTCGATATTATAATGAAAAGGTCCATCCAAGAATCTTTGATGTGGGTGACCTCGTTTTGAAATGAGTTTTTCCAGTCCCATCGCATATGAATCCCACATGGGAAGGTCCATACGTCATTGAACGGAAGCTTGGAGAGGGAACCTTTAAGCTAGCGACCGTCGATGGTGCGACACTCCCTCGTGCATGGAATAACGAGCATTTGCGACATTATTATACTTAGTCTATTTTTTTTCATGTTTAAGTTGCAATTATTTCCAGCATATTTTTATTCTTAGTTTTCGGCATGTAATAAGACAATTTAGCTTGCTTTCATTAATAAAGGCTTAAAGCTATCTTTTCCATGATTATTGATGTTTCTGTGTATGATAATTCTATGGCACATCACTAGAGTCACATTATTCTGTCTGATATATGAACGCGCGCATTCAAAATCTCCAAGTCCCTTGAGTGCGGACTGGAGTACTCAGAGTCTCCTGAGTGCAGACTGGAGTACTCAGAGTCCCTTGAGTGCGGACTAGAGTATAAACGACTAAAATCTCTGAGTCCCCTGAGAGTGGACTGGAATACTCTGAGTCTCCAGAGTGTGGACTAGAGTATAAATGACTACAATCTCCGAGTCCCCTGAGAGTGGACTGGAGTACTCTGAGTCCTCTGAGTGCGGACTAGAGTATAAACGACTTAAAATCTCCAAGTCCCCTGAGTGTGGACTGGAGTACTCTGAGTCCCCAGAGTGCGGACTAAAGTATAAACGACTTAACCTCCAAGTCCCCTGAGTGTGGACTAGAGTACTCCGAGTCTCAAGAGTGCGGACTAGAGTACAAACGACTTAAACCTCAAAGTCCCCTTAGTAAGGACTGGAGTACTCTGAGTCCCCAGAGTGCGGATTAGAGTATAAACAGCTAAAATCTCCAAGTCCCCTGAGTGTGGACTGGAGTACTCTGAATCCGCAGAGTGCGGATTGGAGTATAAATGGTTTAAAATTCTCTAAGTCCTCGGAGTGCGGATTAGGATACAAATGACTTGAAGTCATCAAGTCCCCGACATACGGAATGAAAAATATTTTAAGAACACAAAGCATGGAATAAAGGATGTACAATTCCAAAGAATTTCCGACTTATATAAAGATGAATTGAGAAGTTTATGTAACTCACAATAGCTTGGGTTTCGACCACGATTATGCAGAAAGCTGAACGATAAAAGTTTTTTGAAAGACAAAAGTACTAAGTTTTATTTATCCAAAATATGGTTCTGCTACAACTCCTCCAAAACTCAGAGTCAAAAGTCTATTTACATTGACTACGAAAATAAATAAAAATAATTACATAATCTAAACGAACTCTTGTTGAATGAGAGTAACAACTACTTCTTTGACTTCCTCGGCTTCTTGTCCTCTTTTAACTTCTCCGACGACTCCTAATCCACGCGTTTTCTCTTGGAAGTTTTGCTTGGTGGGGAGGTGACAAATGAGGAAGTACGAGGGACCTTCAGTGGCCTGGACCCACCAGGGAGTATGTGCTTCAAAGGCTTGTTCAAAGGATCATCTAGGTCCACGACTCGGGGCTCGACTTTGATTTCAGCTGTCCTTTTCTTTTCCTCCATGAGCTGCTCCTTCATGCTCACTTTAGAAGTGTGCTTAGAGGCGCTTGTGATCTCAATTTCATAACTACCTTCGATAGGAGACGAAGTCTCAGACTTATCCTCATTAAGCGCCTCAATCACTTGAGCATCTGGACCGGGAGTCTCTCCCTCGTGAGTGGCCTTCCTTGTTTTCCCCTTCTCCTCCTTGGCGTCATCGCTTTTTAGAGTGGGTTCGAGATCAGAACGGCCTATGCAAAATCACAGGAAACAAACATTAGAATACAATAATCTTTCACCAAAAATGACGGCTCTTTGAACTTTAAAAAGAAGAGTTATGTACCGGCTTCTTACTGGCTCTCAACCGTCCGAAGAGTCCCACCCTTCGGAATGGGAGATAGAATGTGAATGCCGAGACCAAGTTATCTGGGTCATAACAAACGTGTTGCTCGAATGGATCGAGTACTAGCCGATCAGCTGATTGAGTAGGAGGAAGGACTAGAGACTCGGTTCCAGACGAACCGACAATGACATCTTTTCCTTTGGATGAGGGGGAGCCTTTGCAGTAGAGAGCCTTCGCTGCAGACAAGTCCTTAGACTCATTTCCCCTAAGAAATTCTTTCACCAGGCCTCCTCGTCAACCTCTTTGGTGCCCAGCTCGACCTTCCTGATCTTTATTAAAATCTCACATGCCTCAGCTAGAGATTCAAGGTATCCCTCGCCAAGAAATGTTAAGTCCTGATGCATGACGATATAGGCGTCAAATTCTGCTATCAGTGGGTCAAACATGCACTTAATCTCCTCTCTGCCAGCCTCTGTAGCTGCCTTAAGGCGAGAGTCAATCTCCGCGGATGTTATTCTCTTGCCCTCTTCACGGGCCTCATCCTTCAGCATCCCAACCTTAGAAAGCTCGTCGTCGGGCTTTGCCTTCAGAAGTCGCGTAGCAACAATCTCGTCGAAATATCGTTGCGACTCTTCTTGGGTAGCAGTTTTCTCCTCTCTTTCTTTGCGAAGTTGATCCTCCAGCTCTTTGACTCGGAGGGCGAATGCATCCCTTTTCTTCCGAACTGAATCCTTCTCTAAAGCCACAGCGTTGGGCCGCTTCGTCAAGTTCTTTCTTATGAATTGTCTCCAAACGATTGACGGCCTCCGTAGTATCTTTAGCACTTTATTAGGTCGAGCTGGGACTTATACGCAGAGAGCTCTTCATCCCGAGCTTTGATAAATCTTTATCATGAATAGCCTCAAGCTTCAGGTGATCAATTTCGTGTTGACGTTCAAAAAAGACTTCTGAGACTTTTTTGGCTAACTGAATGAACGCATCATGCTGGACATAGACGTCATTAGTACAAGCAATACCGCTTTGTTTGACATGTCCCGAAATTTGATGAATGGCCGGGAGAAATTTCAAGCCGTCAAAGCAAATCTCTGGGAACCCAGCTTTAAGCTCAACAAGTCGTTCTACTACCGATGGATCAGATACAGAAGCGGAAGAAGTATGTCTGGAGACTACGGGTGTTTTGTGAGGATCTCGAGATTTCCTAGTACTGGATGAACCGGAATGTTGATCCAGATGGGCCTCAGGCTGGTACCCCTTGTGTGCGGGCTTCTCTTTGCTTTGCTCCGATTGAGGAGGAGGATCGCGAGGATAGGAAGACTGGCTATAGATCTTTCTCCGGTAGGATGATTCTTGGTGGCGATAGTCCCGATCGCGGTGTCATCCCTGTCTCGACGCTTGCCGAAACCTGATTCCCGGCCGGAGTGGTGGAAAATTGACGAACCTCAAAGACGGTCAAGTCCATGTGTACGCCCTATGTCACCTACATAGAATTTAAATAACGACAGGTCAGCAAAGAGTAGAGTGATGGCAGAAATTTAAGTGCAAGGTGAAGTGCATGTGTTAGTGTATGTCCTAGTGTTCCCCCCGACAGACCAGTTTCTTTATCTTTACTAACAGGCGTTTTTTCTCCCTGGTTTTGGGCTTGAGTGCTTGTATGCCCTCTCACGGGCGAATGAAGCTTAAGGGCCTTCGGATTGTCGAAATCGTAGTTATGCAGATCATCGGGTATAGTGAGGTTCGACAGGCCTTTCAAAGAACTCTCTAAGTGTTGTGAGGAAGTCTCTCTTTCCACAGGAATAAGGGTGACCTTAGAAGTTCCACCCATTGTTTTCTTCCTCAACTTGTAGGTCAATTTCTTCTTTCTTTTCGAAGGGGAAGGTGTCGTTTCGATGTCATGAACCTCGACTATCGGGTCTCGAGCGGGACTAACATTTTCACTCTGTACTTCGGGCGTTTCAGTTTCTTTAATCTCCCCTTTCACTAGTGTGCCAGGGGCATTACGTGTTGAAGGCCCCGCCTACTTTTTTCCTTTTCCCGAAGCAATCCTGGTTATAGTGACGCCTTGAGGGCGGATTATTCGACGACCTTCTGCCAGCAGCCTAAACTTTGTGAGCGATTCATTTAAAATGAGAGATCTGATGTCCCGTTCTTCTGTGGGGATAGCTCGGATAGCTTCGACAGCTTTAGAATATCCGGAGCCTTCGGGACATGAGTTGATACCTGTAAAAATAGAGAAAGAGTTAGGAAAGGTGCAGTTTCCGCTAAACGCAAATATTGATTCAGAAAAAAGACTTACCTCCTTCCACCCATCTCCTCGCAAAGCCGGGAGGACAACGCGCATAGAACCACTCCTGTTTATACTGGGCAAACTTACGCCAAGCCCCAGTCAGGATTTGACATTTGCTATGCGGATCGAGGAATACAAAATATGGGTTATCTGACCGTCTCTTGAAGCGATATATATAGCAGATATCGCCGGGAGTTGGAAGCCTGAAAAGGACACTTATAAAGAGAATGCAAGTGTCGTATATGAACGGGTGGCTATTTGGATGTAATTGCGATGGAGCGATCTCGATATACTGTAACAGGTCATGAAGAAAGGAGTTGAATGGTGGCACGCTACCGACCCAACACATAAATCTGTTGCAGGCTGTATATCCGACTGGAGAAAGTGAGGATGATCCTGTCTCGACGGATGCAACACATCGTCGAAAGGAATCCCATGTACTAAGCATGTACGGTGAAGCATGCTTTCATTAACCTTCGAGGCTTGGGAATCAATCGGATCATCTAAAAAGATCGCTGCATCCAAGGCATCGGGAGCCAAGTCGACAGATGCGATCGTGGGGCTCGGCATGTTTTGTACAAGAGTAGTCGATGGATTTGAAGTTCTGACTACTTCTTGTTGAGAAGATGGCCTGGGTCTGTCCTAGATCGTGGCAGAGATAGATTTCCTAGACATCTCTAGTGAAGGTTGAATTTGATGAAACACATTTTTGAACTATACTTGAAAAACAATCGACATTAGATTTAACAACAAAACTACTCCCCCGGTGTGGTGTGTGAACTAGTGCGATCATTCAAATATAAGTACCAAGAAATTAAAAGTCATTGAGTTGGTGAAATAAAGTAAGGCTTTGAACTATCATCTTCAAAGATCGTCATCACTGGCCGTCTGTGAAAGCTTATCGTAAGAAGGTTTATGTTTCGAACTCGACATCGTCACCGTGCGTTGAAGGTTATTATCCATTTTAATCAAGTTAAATCAAAACTTATAGTTATCAAAATAGAGAAGTTATCAGTCTGGATTGTCTGAAATGCTTAATTTGTTAAGTCCATGTACTTGTTCACTGTCATATGTTCCATAAAGAATAGGTTGAGTCAACTATGCATTATGTTTGACTAGTGTTGTTATTGTACACCACTCTCCTACCATCCATCATTACCGTTCGGCATGTGGCCAGACATGCCGAACCGCAATCATGCCGAGCTGCATCGCTCGGCACTTCACCCTCAGCACCAACTCCCTTCCTACACACACTCTCTACCGCTATGCACAGGCGAGTCACCCAGCAAGTCATGCCGAGCCACCTCGTTCGGCACTCTACCCATCTCCAATTTTTCACCTGCACCTCCCACGACCATCGTTCGGCATTAGGGAATCATGCCAAGTCGTGGTCTTACCGGGCCACATCGTTCGGCACGATGAACCTAACTCCAACTTCATTCCAACACTCCCTCACATCGTTCGGCATGCAGAATTCATGCCGAGCCACAACCATACTTTCTTCACTCCTACGCTCCCTATTACCCCATTCGACATAGAGGATCATGCCGGGCCATAGCTATATCAAACCACATCGCTCGGCATGAAAGGCCCAACCTCAACTTTACACCTATACTCCCACACTTCAACTCGCATAACACCTGCGACCGGACATATCAACCCTCACCGGCTCTCATTGGTCCAACACCTTCTTCCATCTTCCTCTCCATTTAGTCCTAAGGCTCGTTTAAACTTTATTTATGGATTAAAGGAAAGTCAAAAATTCAAGTCTTATCCAAAGTCTATAATCGGAGAAGGTCGGGTATGCGATAGTTTCATACCTAAGAGAAGGTGCTAGAATCTAGCGAGATACTTAGATTAGAAGTAGAGATCTATTCAGGTTTGCTGTTGAAGGCAATCGGGAAGCAACCAAAGACACTCAGGGATTAAAGAAGTTGTTGAGGTGTTAGCACAGGTTTGGGAAAAGTTGAGTTCGTGAGGGTGATTAGAGTGGAGGTAAAAAGTAAAAAGGGAAGAAGGGGTGAAGTATTGACTCTTATAGATAGAAAGGAGGAAGGTGAATGGTCAGCGACCGGTAGAACCGTTCAAGGCACCTCCCTCGCTCGGCATCAATGTCGTTCGACTTCAGTATGTCGCTCAGCATTCGATGTGTCGTTCGGCATTAAGGGATCGTTCATCATCACTATGTTGTTTGACATCAAGGCCTCGTTCGGCATCGAGACCTCGTCCGACATTCAGGGGATCACTATGGAGAGGAAAGAATAAGGGCTTAAAGAAAAACACGGAGTGCTCGTTGTTCAAAGCGCATTATGTTCATCCACATGATACACTTTGGGGGGAAAGTGTTACCTAGATGTTTGACCATGTAATTAGAGGCTCGGCATAAGTATCGTTCGGCAGAAGCCTCGCTCGGCATAGAGCCTTGGTCGGCACGATAGGGTCTTTCGGCATAGCAGGGTCGTTTGACATGAACCTCGTTCAACATTCCAGCCTCGTTCGGCATGAAGCCTCGCTAGGGATATGGCCTCGCTCTGCATAAGTATGTCGTTCGGCATATCTCCTCGAGATCGGGTCTCGTTCGGTCTACACACTTCACTCAATACACTGCCTTGTTCGGCATTTACGGCTTGGCACACAGAAGTCACTCACCATAGGCTGAGGTATCTTGCGCCTAGGACCATTAAGGAAGTCCGACCCATCTTCGTCCATAAATAGAAGAGCAAGGGCACAGTGAAAGGGACTTTTTTTTAGAACACTGGGGAGACTCTGCCTCCTTCAAGACTCGTTCTCTTTACTTAGCAATTGTATTCAAGTAGTTGGTGTACGGATTGTATCTGTAATTAATCGTTGAGTGAAGTAATAAAGATTAACTTCACAGTGGACGTAGGTAGTTACGCTGAACCACTATAAATCCGGTGTTCTTGTCTTTTCATTTAATTTAGCATACAATTCTCTGTTTTATTTACTTTCTTCATTAATTTCTCTACACAATCTTTCTCAAGGGTGTTAGTGACTAATTCTGGTGCTAAAAATGATTATTTAGATGTGACCCAGAATATGTGAATTTATTTATTTGGGTACCTTTTTTGTTTTTATTATGTTAAATATGTTTGTACTTACATATCTATATAAATTTTATATTAGTTCATTTTAGACAAAATAGGATGAGTATTGTGTGTTAGAGATTATTAAATTTTAGATATGAATATCCAACCCATATTGATTTAATTGAGAAACGACTATATGAAATAAATAGATTAGCCAGTGCTGGTCCTATACAATTCGAGCCCCTAGGGAAAAAAACGATCCAATGCTACCAGGAAAAAGGAAGGGAAGAGAAAATTTCAAAATTCATGAAAGCGTTAAGACCAGAATTGAACCAAAGACCTTAGTATAGATATCAAACAACTTAACCACTAAGCTAGACTTCCTTTTAAAACATATTGAATAACATACATTATCTGTAAAAATAAAGGAAAGTTTGAGGTCCCTTAGGAATTAGGAGCCCTAAGCGGTGCCCTATAGCCAGGGCTTGGCCTGAGATCAGCGGAAGCCATAACTGAATCCATTGATATTTATTGGGAGTAGATTAATTTGGCTATAATCTTCCAAATTGACATAAGTTTAGATCTAAAAAATATCTCTGTACAAGAGGGCGGAGAGAATATGATAAGACTTATGTAATTTGGGGATCATAACCTCATATATAGCATTGTGACATTTTTCAGTTTGACCCTTCAACAAACCAAAAATGTCACTCCGGTATCCACATATTATAATTTTACATGAGGAATATGCACCTTAAGCCTTAATATATTTATTTCAAAATAGATTACATGTTTAGACTTAATCACAAGACACTCACACATTCAAATATTAAAATATGTGGCCTCACTATGTTGAATTATTCCAACAACCTCCTCTTGGGCCATATATGTAACTTTATAAAATGTATTCAACTATATGATCTCTCAAATAGTTATCTTGATAATATGTTATATCCAAAACAATATCGTCCATTGATTATGTTAACATATGATCAAAGTAGATTTCGTTACTGTTATTGTAACTAAACCCCTCAGTGATCATATACATCAATACAATTAAACGACATAGATCAATCATTTATGTGTACCATCAAAATTACATGAAATGTGATCTTTACATGCCTATTTCCAACTAGTCCTACTTATTTTATTAAGATCAAAGGTCCAATATATAAACAATTAGAGTGCAAAACAAAAAAAACTTTATTTCTTTATTTCTGATTGGAAAAAAAACTAAAGCACAACCATAATCAAAATATAGAGCAATGTTACAAAAGAAATAACTTAGTACAAACTTCCTCAAAAACAAAATATCCTTATATAAAAGATACACCTATTTTAGCAAAGTGCTCATGAAAGACCTTAGGTGGTAATTCTTTTGTAAGCGGATTCTCTAACGTCGAATTTGTCCCAATATGCTCTATGGATACTAACCCATTATGCATCTCTCCTTCATAATTAAAAACTTGATGTCAATGTAATTTGACTTACTTAAGCTTCAATTGTTATTAGAATATAATACTGTCGATCTACTTTCACAATAAAACTTTAATGGTCTTTCAATATTATCAATAATGCGTAGCTCGATGACAAAATTCGCCATTCTCTATGGTTAGATGCCTCATAGAAAGTCACAAACTCTGCTTCTATGGTGGAAGAAGCTATGAGTGATTGCTTAAAAATCTTCCATGAAATAGCTCCTCCACGTAATAGAAATATGTATCATGAAGTGGATTTTCTGCTATTCGGGCATCCAGCGAAGTCAGAATCGAAATACCCAATGATCTCCAACCGATCAGTCTTATATATTATAAGGCATATTGTCCTTTGTTCACTGAAGATACCATATAACCCTTTTGCTTCTTTCAATTGATCATGTAACACCCCTAATTTTTAATAACCTTATTCAAGAAATTTAATTAGATAAATTAAATGGAATAATGTAAATATTAGAGTGATAAGGGGATTAAGATTTGAAAATAAATTAGAGGTCGAGCTTATGATATAAATGGACTTATAAATGGTTTTAATTGTTAATTAACAAGAAAGCAATTAACGCAAGGGATTATTAGGAAAACTGCCACATCATTACCTTATATTCTTGTTTCATTCTCATTCACGTTCATTTTACAAAACACAAAAAAAGTAAATCAAAAGAGGAGCCAACCATTATTTGGGGGAAAAGTAGAGAAAATCAATCTAAAGCTAAAGAATTAAAGCAAGTAAGATTAATCTCAATCAAATCTTGAAGTTCTTGTGCTAATCAAGGTGAATAATAATCAAAACCATCTTTATTTTTGGTTTTACAATCATTTTGCTTTCAGATTTAGGATTAAATCCATTATGATGATGATATGCTTCGATTTTATAACATATTTGATTCAAACAAGATAGTTTGATAATGTTTATACACGGTTTTAAGGGTAAAACCGATTATATTGAATTTCGAATGTCATGAGGAAATTATATGTTATGTAAAACATGATTTTGGAGATAATTTTAAATTTTTACAAATTTCCAAGCTATGGAAAATTTATTATGAATTTTCAAAGGAAAATATGAACAATTGGGTTTATAAATTAATTTCAAAAATTATATTGAGAATTTGGGTTTGAAATTTATATATGTTAGATAACATATTAAAAATGAATTTCTATAATCTTTGGGGATTTTTTCTATGTAATTTACTATGGGAACTAAATTATTTTAGAAGGAGGTCTTAATTGTTTTATTGGTTTTGCTTAATGGAAGGGCTTATTTATCAAATTAATCCTTGTCTAGATCTGAAATTATGCGGCAGTTATTTTGTTAAAGAATTTAGAAATTTACGGCAACCAATCAAATGTTTACAAATAGGCAGGTTAGTTATAAAGTATTCACTTTAAATGGCATTAAATCAGTTTTATCTAGAAAAGTAGGTTCCGCCACTTTTAGAAGTCACCTTTCGACTATATGCTTCCGCCTTCAACCAAGTCGAAACTTACCAGGTCCAAACCAACTAAGCCGAAACCAATACACAAGGTATCAGAATGTTGGTACGTAGTGGATTGGAAAAGGGCGAAAGGCATGGTGTCGAAACATAGCTTTCGATGGGATCGAAACCTTTGTTATACTTTCTAATGAAATGTGTTTGCCTGTTTTTACTAAAAGCTTTCGAAGGAGTCGAAAAAAAATGCTTTCGAAAGGGTCTTCTAAATAGCTTTCGAAGGGGTTGCCACCATTTTGTTTAGGTGTAGCTTTTGAATGAGTTCCTATGTTTTAAACTAATGCTTTCGAAAGCGTAGTCTCAACCCAATCGAAACCTTGTTGTCGTCCCTATGCCTTTTGAATGGATTGAAGTCATCAACCAATTTGAAAGGTAGCCTTTGTTTACTAAGACACCTCCTAAAGCTTTCAAAGCTATCCTTCAAATGTGTTACTTAAATGTTCTGAACTTTCGAAACGATGGTTCCGAAGCCATCAATTTTCCCCACACAATTTTATATGAAGATTAAAGGTCTTGAAAGGGGTACTTTCGTATATAGTCACTTTGACTCAAAAGATATTTTAAAGATAAACCCAATGATTTCGAAAGAGGTACTTTCAAATGATTTTGAAATTATGCTTCTATAACTGAATGGTCATACTTTAATACATTCGAAAGGTTTCGAAAGAATGGTTTTAAAGTGTTTCAAAATAGGGTGCCTAGTGTTTTGAAAAGAAGATTTGAATGCTTTCGAAAGGAAGCTTTCCAATGGTTTCAAAAGTAAAGATTAAAGGTTTTGAAATCCTTTGTTTCCAACAAAGAACCCAATCTCATTTTTAAAGGTAAAACCCGTGGCATTATAAAAGAGCCTTTAAACTCTTTTAAATTGGAGTTTTTAAAGAAGCCTTCCTTGATAAAATAATATGTTAAAGGGATTAACTATGTTTTAAATGAAATTGATTTCGAGGATATTCTACCACAGGTGTTGGTATTATTATGTTAATATGTTTGCTTCTTTTAATATATATACTCACACTATAATGGACCCACAACTGCATTTTAGGGAGATATGGTAGAGTAACCAACTAGGTTGACCCAGTAGTGAACGTAAATTGAGTTAACTCCTGAATGAGTAGAATTGGATGTAGAAGATCTGAAAGACCAGAATATTGGATGCCCAAACACTGATTAAAGAAGTTGTCAGATAGACAGGTTCTTAGTTAACCCATGAAAACTATGTGTAGGAGAAGTTATTAGCAGGGGCCTATAGGTTCATAGTAAACCCATGATAACTATGATTAGAAAGGTTATTCGAAGAGGCCAATAGATTTGCAGTGAACCCATGAAAACTATATTCAGATTAAGTTATTGATAGATGTCAATAAGTTCCTAGTCAACCTATGAAAACTATGATAAAAGGGAAGTTATTGGAGATCCAATAGGTTCAGGAAGAACCCATGAAATAATGAAGCTATTGGCAATGGACAATAAGTTCTTAGTGATCCCATGAAAACTATGAAACCGAACAGGGAGTCCATAAGTATTAAATAGGTTATTAGTCGGCCCATGAAAACTATTAGGATAATAGTGACCCTAGAAATTATAAATGAGACAGATAGTCAAAAATGAATGGGGATGGGAAATCCAGATGATTTACTTGTTTGCATATCATCATACTATTATTGAATTGCTATGTTTTAACCATTGTGGATGCAGGAGCATAGTATATAGTTTTATAAAGTTTTTTATAAGGTACTAGTGAGGGAAAAACTCATTTCGATAAGTGGCATGGTCTCACTATCTAAACGGTTTGAGATGTTAGATTATTATTCATACTAGGCTTTATGTCTGACTCTAAGTTTATGTTTTTCCCTTAAACTCTCGATTGCCCAATTGATTTTGAATAGTTTGAGTGTTGAGGTTTTCAGGTACCTCTTTAAACGAATAAGCTTCCGGAGACATGCAGGAGGCATAACTGCTATTTAGAGTTCTTTTCTGTATTGATCCCGCTGTGTTTTGTTGTAAAGGAAAAGTTGTTTAATTGCCTAGTTACATATTCTAATCATGGGCGCCTTCATATGTCGCTCTTGGCGAATGTTGTAATAATTAAATTCACACTGTACGTGGTTAACGATTATGGGATTATGTAATGAATTTGAAATGCTTTGAAATGGAATGAGATAGTCGTTTGCTGATTTTAAATGTTTTTCCATATCCTTGTGTTTATGTTATATCAATGCATTTAACATTATCGTATTTAGTCATCGAGGATTAATAACCATGGATGACTGCAACATCCGTTAGTTTTGGGCCTCCAAGTGGGTGATGTTACAAGTTGGTATCGGAGCATAAGTTTATGAAACTTAAAAGAAATTTAAACCTAAAAGTTTTTTCAAAACATAATCTAATGAACCAGAAAATAAGATCGGAGTTTGGGTTAGTGCTATAGTATTGTACTTGTATTTGATATATAGATATATATATATAAGTACGTATTCCCCTCTCTCTCAGAACGTTCTTCTGTATCTTACTAAGCCTCGTGCATAGATTTATGAGAAAGAAGATATGGAGGCCGGAAACAGAAAAGGAAATCTCGATGGAGGAAGCAACACAACCAACAAAAATGCTCGACCTACCAGGAGGAACCCATATAGATAGGCTAATGATAATTAAAATTCAGATGACAATGTGGTTGTTGGAAATCCATCAGTAGATATAGGGACGATGTATCAGTTCTTCGTCGATCTGATGCAAGAGGGAGCTGTTGCTGGTATTGTTGGGAATGTTGGAGGAGCTAATCCTATGGCTCTAGTTGATAATAATTATGCTAAGTTGAGCAGAGACTACACCGATCTTGGTGGAAAGCTATTTATGGGGATGGAGGATGCCACAGAAGTTGAGACTTGGCTGTTGAATTGTGAGAGAATCTTCACTAATTTGTGTTTGGATGATGAGCAGAAGAGGAGGTTGGCCTCTAGGTAGTTGCTAAGGGAATCACTTCATTAGTTGGAATATTGTTACTGCCAGAGTTCCGGATAAAGAGTTGACATGGGAAGAGTTTAGAAGGAGATTCGAGCAAAGTATTTTGTCCGAAGTTGCCAAGTCGACGTTGCTTAGAAAGTTTATAGATTTGGTGCAGGGAGAGATGTCGGTAATTGAGTATGCAACTAAGTTTGATGAGTTGTCTCGATATGGGTATGCTACTATAGACACTGTTACAAGAAGGAATGAGAGGTTCATTCGGAGATTGAGACCTAAGATTGCCAGAGTGGCCCTGACACATGTCCGTGATCCTTGTAATGTATTATGGAGATGAAAATCCGACCTGAGGAGATGCTTGCTATTTTTGCTAGAGAGAAGCCGGTTGAAACCCAGGGTTCTCAGGGAAAAAAGGGAAAGTTCTTTAAGAAGAAGGGAGCCCATAAGGGAGAGGCAGCCAAGAAGGCAAAGGCTGATTTAGCCTGTTTCAAGTGTGACAAGAAATGTCGTTATGCTCATGAGTGTCGGTTAGGCAAGCGGAAGGAAGCTGTAGAAAAGAAGAATGTGAAGTTCTTTAACTGCGACCAAGTTGGACATTATAAGAATCAATGTCCAGAGCCAATCAGGACAGACAAAGGAAAGGTTTTTTCTGTTGGAACATTATCTGCTAGGCCAACTGCAGCTGATAAAGGGAAGACTATGATGGAAGGTACGGTTTTGATTCAGCGTATACCAGTTAGGGTACTATTTGATACCAGTGCATCACATTCATTTATATCTCAGTGTTTGGTAGATAGATTATGCTTAGAACCCACATACCTTGTTACTTCCTTGAGGGTTGCGAATCCAATAGAAGGGTACGCAATTCCAGGGATGAGATATGACCAGTTAGAACTTGATTTGTTAGGTCATAAGTTTGCATGCAGTCTGTATGTTTTCGATTTCGTTTATTTCAGAATCATGTTGGGTATGGATTGGTTGGGTATGTATGAGGCTAGGATATTTTTCCAGGATAGGGAGATATCACTAGAACACCATGATATTCATAACCGAATCATATTTTTAGTGGAGAATTCTGGGCGGAGTGTTTTTGCTTTGTTAACTGCTATTGAAGTAGGAGAAGAATTAAGTCAGGTTTGAATAGCAAGAGAGTTTACAGATTTCTTTGATCTGGTTACAGGACTACCACCGAAATGAGCTGTTGAGTTTCAAATGGATCTTGTGCCAGGAGCTGAACCTGTTAGTGGACCACCTAGTAGGATGACACCGACCGAGATGAAGGAAGTGAAGGTGCAACAAGTGGATCTAGAAGGAAGGAATTTTTTTGGACCAAGTAGTTCTCCTAGGGAAGCGACCGTGGTGTTCGTGAAGAAACCAATTAGGTCGTTGAGGATATGCATCGACTATCATAAGTTGAACGAGAGGGTAATTAAGAATACTTATCCTTTATCGAGAATAAACGATCAATTTGGTCGGTTATGTGGAGCCAAAGTGTTTTCCTAGTTGGATTTGGTGACGGGTTTCCATCAGTTAAGAGTGGCAGAGGACAGTATTCCTTTGACAGCATTTTGGACTAGGTATAGTTTGTATGAGTGGTTAGTAATGCCATTCAGTTTAACTAATGCACCTGCTTTCTTCATGTATTTGATGAACGATGTTTTCGGAGAGTACTTGGATAGGTTCGTTTTGGTGTTTATAGATGAGATTTTAGTATAATCTAAAGATGAAAGAGAGCATGAGGATCATCCTAGAGTAGTGCTTGTGACGCTGAGGCAACATCAGCTAAAAGCGAAGTTTTCTAAGTGTCTATTTTGAAGAAAGAAGTCAAGTTTCTTGGTCATGTGGTTTTTGACAAAGGTTTGTCAGTCGATCCAGATAAAATCGAAGCTGTTAATAATTGAAAGAGATCAAAGACGGTGACTGAGATTAGCAGTTTTCTTGGACTTCCTGGCTATTAAAGGAGATTCATCAATGATTTCAAGGATAACAGCACCTTTGACTAAGCCGACCAGGAAGAATGTGAAGTTTGTATGATTCGACAAATTAGAGGAAGCATTCCTTAAGTTAAAGTGTTTTTTGACCAATGCACCTGTGTTAGTAGTTCTAGACGGAAACCAAGGGTTGGTGGTGTCTACCAATGCATGCGGAACTGGATTAGGTACCGTGTTGATGTAGAAGGGTAAAGTGATTGCCTATACTTCACGACATCTTAGACCGTATGAAGTAAGATATCCTACTCATGATTTGGAATTGGCTGTGGTAATCTTCACATTGAATATTTGAAGACATTATCTCTTAGGGGAGAGATTTGGGCTATACACAGATCATAAGTCTTTAAGGTGCTTATTCTCTCAAAAGGAGTTGAATATGAGACAGTAGAGGTGGTTGGAGTTTTTGACTTCTCATGATTTTGATATAGAGTATACTCTTGGAAGAAGAAATAAAGTAGCGGATGCTCTTATTAAAAGATATCAGAATGTGATGTTAACTATGTTGGAAGAATGGAAAGATTTAGAAGCTTTAACTACTTGTAGTGTGCAGTTAAGATCGACTGCTAGTTCTAGTCAGAACACCGCTATGTTGTCTAATTTAGAAGTTCGACCAGTGTTGATCTAGAGGATCGCTTCTAAGAAGAAGGAGGATCCATTATCAGCGGAAAAGAATAGAAGGCCTGAGGTTGGAACTGAGATCGATGATCTAAAGGATTTTAGTCTTGACCAAAGAGATGGTTGAGAAAGAAGGGACGATTGTGTGTTCCGAATATTGAGGACTTAAGGAAAGAAGTCCTTAAGGAATGTCATCGGTCCAAGTTTATGATTCATCCTAAAGGGACCAAGATGTATAAAGATATGAAGAGGGGTTTCTATTGGGCAGGTATGAAGAAGGATGTTGGCTTGTAGGTTAGGCAGTGTGCAAACTATCAACAAGTGAATGCCGAACACCAAAAGCTAAGTGGTTGCTTCAGCCTTTGGAGATTCCAATTCGGAAATAAGATTAAATATACATGGATTTTATAAATGGGTTAACAAGGTCAAATAGTGGACATGAAAGTATATGGGTCATAGTGGACTAACCAAGATTTTCCATTTCATTCCAGTTAAGTCAACCAAGACGGGACCTGTTTTAGCCAAGTTATTCATGAAGAACATAATTAGACTGATTGGATTCCTAATAGTATAGTCATTGATAGAGATGCTTTATTCATTATTGAATTCTAGAAGAGTCTACATGATGTCTTATGCACTAAGCTTAAGATTACTATCGCATATCACCCTCAGATGGATGGGCGGATAGAGACAGTCAATAAGGTACTCAAGGATTTATTAAGAGCTTGTGTATTTGACTTTGGTGGATCTTGGGAAGATAACCTACATTTGGTTGATTTTTCCTATAATAATAGTTATCAGACTAATATAGGAACGATGCCTTTTGAAGCTTTGTATGGAAGGCCATGCAAATCAGCAGCATGTTGGTTGGACACTGGAGACATATTAGTCTTAGGTCCAGATCTGGTTAGAGAGGCGACATAGAAGATTGAGTTGATCCGAGAAAGGATAAAGGAAGCTCAGTCTAGATAGAAGATTTACACAAGTAAGAGGCGTAAAAACCGGCAGTTCTCAGTTGGAGATAAGGTTTTCATTAAGGTATCACCGATGAAAGGTGTGGTGTGATTTGGAAAGTCGGGGAAACTGGCACCGAGATATGTTATTCCGTTCCAAGTTATAGAGAGGATTGGGAAGCTCGCATATAGAGTAATGCCGAGCAGTATGGTAGGTGTCCATAATGTGTTTCATATGTCTCATCTTCGCAAGTATATGCATGATCCAAAGACTAGCATTCCTCCAACTGGGTTTGAAGATTTTATAATAGAGCCTAATTTAAATTTTTTTGACAACCAGTTCGAACTATAGAGAGGGATGAGTAAAGATTGAAGAACAAGACAGTCAAGTTGGTGAAAGTTTAGTGGAGCGAAGACATAAGACAAGATTAGAGATACTTACCCTGATCTTCTTTGAGGTTATGTCTATATTAGCTTTATATAGATAGTTGCTAGTCAAGTTGGCAAGTACGGTTGTTAGGAGTGGTTACAGATAATTGCTATGTTTAGTATTAGTCCTTACTGAATTTCGAGGAAGGAATTCTTTAAGGAGGGGAGACTGTAACACACTGATTTTTAATAGCATTATTGAGGAGATTTAATTAGATAAATTAAATAGAATAATGTAAATCATAGAGTGATAAGGGGACTGAGATTTGAAAATAGATTAGAGGCCGAGCTTAATGATATAAATAGGCTTATAAATATTTTTAATTCTTAGTTAACAAGGAAACAATTAACGCAAGGGCTCATTAGAAAATTGCCACACCATTACCTTATATTCTCGTTTCATTGCTATTCACGTTCATTTTACAAAACACAAACAAACGTGAATCAAAAGAGGAGCCGGCCATTACTTAGGAGAAAAGAATAGACAATCAATCTAAAGCTAAGGAATTAAAGCAAGGAAGATTAATCTCAATCAAATCTCAAAGTCCTTATCCTAATTAAGGTGAATAATAATCAAAACCATCTCTAATTTTGTTTTTATGATCATTTGATTTTTGGATTTATTTGTTTGAATCAAATATGTTATAAAATCCAAGCATATCATCATCAAAAATCACCATAATGAATTTAAGATTAAATCAATTATGATGATTTGTGATGATGACATGCTTGGATTTCATAACATATTTGATTCAAACAAGATAGTTTGATAATTATTTATAGTTTTGAGGGTAAAACTGATTATATTGAATTTTGAATGCCATAAGAAAATTATATGTTATGTAAAATATGATTTTGAAGATGGGTTTTACTTTTTATAATTTTCCAAGCTATGGAAAATTTATTATGAATTTTCAAAGGAAAATATGAAGAATTGGGTTTATAAATTAATTTTAGAAATTACATTGAGAATTTGGGTCTGAAATTTATATATGTCAGATAAAGTGAATTTATTTAATTTTTGGGGATTTTTCCTAGGTAATTTACTATGTGAAAAAAATTATTTTAGAAGGAGGACTTAATTGTTTTATTGGTTTTGCTTAATGGAAGGGCCTATTTGTTAAATTAATTAAATTTATGAGAAAGAACATACTAAGGGAATTAAATAGCTTTCGAAAGGGTTGCCACCTTTTTGTTTAGGTGTAGCTTTTGAATGAGTTCCTATATTTTATACTAATTCTTTCGAAAGGGTAGTCTCAACCCAATCGAAACCTTATTGTCATCCCTATGCCTTTCGAATGGATTGAAGTCATCAATCAATTCAAAAGGTAGCCTTTGTTTTAAGCCTATACCAAGCCACTTCCTAAAGCTTTCAAAAAGGTCTATGGTTTCGAAGGCAATAGCTTCGAAAGGGGTTTTGAAGCAATCCTTCAAATGTGTTATTTGAATGTTTTGAGCTTTCGAAAGGATGGTTCCAAAGCCATCAATTTTCCGCAAAAAATTTTATGTGACGGTTAAAGGTTTTGAAAGGGGTACTTTCGTATATATTTCTTTTGACCCAAAAGATATTTTTAAAGATAAACCCAATGATTTCGAAATGGGTGATTTCAAATGGTTTTTAAGCTATGCTCTGTAATTAAATGATAGTACTTTAATACATTTGAAAGGTTTCGAAAGAAAGGTTTTAAAGTGTTTTGAAAGGTGGATGCCTAATGTTTTGAAGAGAAGATTTGAATGCTTTCGAAAGGAATTGTTTCAATGGTTTCGAAAGTAAAGATTAAAGGTTTCGAAAGCCTTAGTTTTCAAAACAAAGAACCAAGTCTCAATATTTAAAGGTAAACCCATGGAATTATAAAAGAGCCTTTAAATGCTTTTAAATTGGAGCTTTTGAAGAGCTTTCCTTGATAAAATAATAGGTAAAAGAGATTAACCATGTTTTAAATGAATTTGATTTCAAAGATATTAAACCACAAATGTTGGTATTATTATGTTAATATGTTTGCTTCTTCTAATATATATATATATATATTCATTATAATGGATCCATAACTGCATTTTGAGGAGAAAGGGTACAATAGCCTCAGTAGTGAATATAGATTGAGTTAACTTCTGAATAAGTAGAATTGCATTTGGAAGGTCAGGAAGATCAGAATATAGGATGCCCAAACACTAATTAAAGAAGATATCATATAGACAGGTTCATTGTATACCCATAAAAACTATTATAGGAAAAGTTACTGGCAAAGGATAATAGGTTCATAGTAAACCCATGAAAACTACGATTAGAAAGAGTTATTGGAAGGGGCCAATAGGTTTGTAGTCACTATGAAAACTATATCCAGATTAACCTATTGACATATGTCAATAGGTTTCTAGTCAACCCACGAAAATCATGGTAAGAGGGAAGTTATTGGAGATACCAATAGGTTCAGAGATAACCCATATAACAATGAAGTTAGTGGAAATGGTCAATAGGTTCTTTAGTGATCCCATGAAAACTATGAAATCGGACAGGGAGTCCATAAGTAGTAAACAGGTTATTAGTCAGCCCAAGAAAACAATAAGGTTAATAATGACCTTAGAAACTATAAATGAGACTGGTAGTCAAAAACGAATGAGGATGGGAAATCTAGAATTGATTTACTTGTTTGCATATCATCGTATTCTTTTTGAATCACCATGTTTTAACCATTGTGGATACAGAAGCACGGTATATGGTTTTATAAAAGTATTGTATAAGATACTGGTGAGGGGAAAACCCATTCCACTAAGCAGCGTGGTCTCACTAGATATTTAAACGGTTTGAGATGGTAGATTATTGTTCATACCAGGCTTTCTATATGACTCGAAGTTTATGTTATCCCCATATACTCTTGAGTGCTCAATTGATTTTGTGTAGTTTAAGAGTTGAGGTTTTCAACTAACTCTTTAGACGAATAAGCTTCTAAAGATGTGTAGGAGGTATGATAGCTATTTAGAGTTCTTTTCTATATTGATTCTGTTGTAAAGGCAAAGTTTTTTAATTACCTAGTTATATACTCTGATCAACCAAAAGGGAATCTTCATATGTCACTCTTAGCATATGTTGCGATAATTATATTCTCTCTGTACGTGGTCAACGATTATGAGATTATGTAATGAATTTGAAATACTTCAAAGTGGAATGAGATAGTTGTTTGTTGATTTTAAATTTTTTTTCCATATCCATGTGTTTCTGTTATATCAATGTATCTAACATTATCGTATTTGGTCGTCAAGGATTAATAACTATGGATGGCTGCAGCTTCCGTAGCCATTGGTTTAGGGCCTACAAGTGGGGGATGTTACAGATCCATTCCAGGGTTACTAAAATACTTGTCTAACACTCCTACAATTTATGCAATATCTAGATACATAAATGCCAGAGGATACATTATAACAGATGGATAAGAGATCTTCTACATTCTTTACCTTTAGGGATGCTATTAGTGGATGATAATACTAGATTAATGGAAGATGATCCCATCAATTTACACCAAGTCATGCAAGATATTAATTCTCAAAAGTGGATTGAAGCTATGAACGAAGAGTATATCCATACAAGATAATAAAGTTTGGGACCTTGTCCTATTACCTGAAGGTAAGAAACCCATTGGTTGTAAATGGATATTTAAAACCAAGATGAATGAGGTAACGCGGAAAGATATAAGGCTCGTCTTGTAGAAAAAGGTACCATCCATCTTTAACTCATTAGTTCTCACTTCAAACTCAAATTACTAGAATATGTCCAAGGATTCTGATTTATCACGAATAAGATATATGTAGCCATATCTTGAGTAGTTGTTTAATGTTATAAAATATTGTTGATCATTCCATGATGCCTCAAGGAATGACCCACAAACATTTATATGTATCAATTACAAGACGTTAGTTGATCTATTGGCACCTATGTTCTTATCTTTGGTCTGTTTTTCCTTGATACACTCTATAAGACATCGAAGTTTGAAAAATCAATGGGTTCCAAAATGCCATCCGACACAAGCCTTTAAACTCTAGTTTTAGATATATGACCTAAGCGCTTGTGCCACAATGTGACTGAATTTTCCTTATTAGCTTTCCTTTTAGTACCACATGATTCCACATGCAAGGTTTTATTATAAGAGGATTAGCATCAAGCATGTATGAGATATGATAAACATCAAGAGAACCAATTTCAATAAGAGTTTAATTTATTGATAAACTAAAAATACTATTCCCAACTGGATAGGAATAAACAGATTTGTCCAACTTAGAAACACAAACCAAATTCTGTAAAAACAATGGTATAACAAAAGTATCAAATAAATCCAAATAAAAATGAGTTCTCAATAACAACTTAAGATGCCCAATAGCCTTTCATTTCACTGATTTTTCCATCATCCATATAGATGTATCCTTTAGCATCAGTTGGATTTCGGTAGATCAAACAAACCTGCATAGAAACATTTATGTGAGTAGATGCACCAGAATCTAACCACTAAGTGTTTCTAGGTATTATTGCTAAATTTACTTCAGAACAAACCAAAGTAAATGATATACCTTTTTTAACATGTCGTGGGTGATATTTGGTCCAATCTTTCGTTAAATGTCGTCTTTTTACAAAAGTAACAACCATCAGCCTCCTTATGTTGTTTCTTTTTCGTCGGACCCTTAGCAGTTTCTTCATCCTTCTCTCTCTTTTTGTACTTTCCCTTAGAGGTGTATATCAAATGAGCACTTTCAGTCTTATCATGTTTCAATCTCTCTTCTTCTTACACACAAAATGAAATAAGCTTATTAAGAGTCCATTTTTTCCTTTTGACAGTTATAACTATTCTTGAACTGGTTGTATTATGAAGGAAGAGAGATTAATACTAAATGCATGAGCAAATCATCCAAAAGCTCAAGCTTAAGTGCCTTAAGTTTGGAAGCAATACTAGACATTTTCATAATGTAATCCCTTATGTTCCCTTTGCTTTGATACTTCATGGAGACCAAGCATTGCAAAAGCGAGCTTCTTTCCACCTTATCATTTTTAGCAAAATGATTTTCAACCTCAACAAGGAATTCTTTAACATTGGTTATCTTTTCAGACACCGCACCCCTAAATATCTCCAAAATGCCACATTTTACGATCATTAGACTTATGCAGTTTGAATGATCCCACCTCTCAAAGTTCTTCATAGCTTCAGAAGAACTTTCATCCATAAAAGGGGAAGGTGATTCATACTAAGTGCAAGGTCAAGATCCATGCAGCCAAGAACAACCGATATGTTACCTTTCCAATCCTTAAAATTTGTTCAAGTTAGAACATGAATGTTGTTATGATTGGTAGATACCATGGCTAAATTAGCTGTAAGTTTAACATATGAATCAATCAAATATGCTCACATTATAAATCAACCATAGTAAGTTCAAATAATTGGTAAGTCTCTACTATAGATACCAAGCACAACATTTATATCAAGTCTTTGGACAAAATATTAACTATAAATGGTTTTCAGCTGCTAATCCAAAATAAAAATTGATGAATTCAATGAATTATTACATTATTTAATCATCATGGCCGAAGTATTATACAGATTTGAACAAAGAAAGGAATCAACCGAATCAACAAAAAATTATAAACTTCATTTAGATCATTAGAACCCTTATTTCATATTTTCAAGTCTTAAGAAAAAACAAAAATTTCTCAATAAAATAAACGATTAGTGGCTTTAATACCAATTGTTAAAGATTATTAAATTTTAGATCTGAATATCTAACCCATTTTGATTTAATTGAGAACAACTATTTGAAATTTAATAGATCAGTGGAAGTCATATCTAAATCCATTGATGTTTACTGAGAGAAGATTAATTTGGTTATAATCTTCCAAATCGACATAAGCATAGATGTGAAAAATATCTTTGCGGAAGAAGGTAAAGAGAATATGATAAGATTTGTGTAATTTGAGAACCGTAACCTCATATATATAACATTGTGATATTTTTTCAGTTTGGCCCCTCAACAACTCAAAATTGTCACTCCGGTATCCACACGTTATTTACATGACAAATATACCTCTTAAGTATTGATATATTTATTTGAAAATAGATCACAAGTTTAGACATAATCACAAGATAGTCCATATTCAAATATTAAAATATGTGATCCCATTATGTTGAATTATTCCAACATTCTGTTGATTTTATTTACAAAGAGTTCAAAACCATGGGCTTGGATCAAACATTTAAGCACTCATCCTTCAACTATTCATAGTTATACTACAACATAATAACCATTTTACAATACTGAATGAATGCAGTTAACATATTTTAGAAACATTTGTCGTTATGCTATTATATCTACAGTCGTAAAAGATGCGATATCATTTAAAACATTTATCTAAATGTTGCATAAAATGTTGTGGAAAACTTAGTTGTAACAAAACATAAGTATATTGGAAACACCAAAAAATAATTGAATACTTTTACCATGTTTTGTGAACGTTATGAGATAGTCATTCACAACATGTTTCAAATATTATGACAAACTTTTTTACAATAATATTTGTATGTTATATATCTACTTTTACAATGATTCACATATGTTGTAATTTAATTGTAACAATGTTATTCACTTATGGTAAAGGCATTATTTATGCATGTCATTTAATAAAAGTTGTGTACTACTTTTGTACAACTATTTTCTGCTATAGTGTTTTATATTTCAATCATATTTAATTAACATTGCAAAAAAAGCTAGATTATGTTGTTTAAATGTTACCCAAACTTCATTTGCATCATTTGTTGAACATGGCAAAATGAAATTCGTACAAATATCTTTAATTGCTATTTTGTATTACCACTATCAGTGTGAATTGTTGAAAATAAGTTTTCTATGATATTGCTCAAAATAATTAGGAATACATTTAGTAAGTGCAATAAACATTGTGTAGGGGTATTATGACAACCCACATCCTTTGACATGCCAAACATTGCCATATCAAGAAACACGGATCGTCGGTTTAAGGAAAAAGTAGTATTATAGAGACTAAGATATCAATGAAGAAATAATCTATCTATCCAAACGTCATCACAGCGAAAACATAATATCAAATATGAGGATAATCTCGTAATAACATTAATTAGAATCTCAAAAGCATCAAAATATCTTGATCCAAAATATCACAATATCGTAGTCTCATAAAACCATCAGTACATATCAAATATCAGAGTACCATACAAATAATCCCTCATAAGAAAAATAGTCAAAGTGAAGATTTATTGATAGGAAATACATGATAAAGGATAAAACAGAACTAGACTCCAAGCACGATAATTCGAAGGCAGCGATGGACTTGTCAACGACTACTCTATCCACCTGTAATGGGGGGAAAATAGAATGGGTCAGACACAAAGTTTGATGAATGAGAATGTGACTATCAAGAAAATTAATTACAACTGACTTCAAGTCTACACTTGGTGATATAGGGTACGGGTATAGTATCCGTGCACCTAAGGTCGGAAGCCTAAGGTCGCAAGCCTAACAATCATTAGTCTAATAGTCATCAGTCTAACATTAGGGGGATAATAATTGACCGCATCTTACCAAACGACCATCTAATTTTGGGGAAACTACTGCCCCACTTTAACTCACACTAGGCTGGAAGAACATGCATGTAAATTCGTACAGTGACCCATCGAATACACACTTGCCCAGCCCCTCAATCCTAGTAGAAAAATACCTCTTACGTACCCCAAGGAGTTACTGCGCTTAACTCCTTCTGGTACTGGACACCACCTAGCTTTCAACGTCTATGCCTATACGGGCCCACAAGAATGTCCATGATCCAGCCTTCGAAACCAATGCCCCAACTAACGATTGGAATCCGATCCTAATAGCATGTTCTAATGACATGTAATGCGGTCGCAACACTAGTGCGCACTTTTCACAACATAAGTTGCATGTCTTAACGATATTCTGTATCCTACACTATGATATGGAAACACAAACTGAGTCCCCCATCTCAATTAAGAACACTTAAATGTGTATACACCAATCAAGAAATTTAGATAGCAACATGGTTCATACCATATCGGCTCAAGCCTCAAATAGTCTACTAATTTTAAAGTGACTTACGACAATTGACCTACGCTTGTCTTAGGTCGATTGCCTACAATACAGACATCTTTCAATTTACTTGTTTCAAGTGAGTTAATCATTTCATTTTATTTTCAGACTTAATCCAGACATCTTTCAATTTACTTGTTTTAAATAAATTAATCTGTTTCATTTAATTATCAGACGTAATCCATTTCAATTATCATATGCAATTCATTTAATTCTTATTTCAATTGGGCTAATTAGTTTGTCCTATTCCAATTAGCAATTTTTAAGCATCAAATTCAATTTTAGTATATGATTTATAGTATACAACTTACATATGTTAATTGCAAGTAGATAAAAAGACCCATTATTTTAGATTCTCAATTCAATAAACTAACGAATAAATACCAGAATTAACAGTCAAATCAACATAAGATAGAAATTAGAATCAATTTATTTAATTAACTTGTTAAATCTGTGCTTACTCACCTTTGTCCTAAGCTTTTAGGTTTACCTCAGACGTTGCAAGCTTTCTCCCTTAAATACGCTTAGGTCTCTTCTCCAATTGCTAGATAACCTTTTTATTTTAGTTTATTATTGAGATTTAGAATAGAACCGGGGTTTATAAATTGGTTTGGAAGATTAGGGTTAAGGGTTTTATTTTGGCAGAGCTTCGATGTATTGGAGAGAATTAGATTTTTAGTTAATCCTAGCTATCAATTTATTGCGGAACACCTCAATTTACTACCGTTAGATCCAGCCTAAAATCTTCTTGTTTATCCCTGAAACCGTGGCCAACACGCAAAGATCTCACAAGACAAAATGAATTGTCACCAGGTCGCCGCGACCCTATGACCGACCATGGGTCGGGTCGACCGCCCACGGTTGGCCTGGGTCCATCTAGGTTGACCTGACACTAGTTGATTTCTTTTTTTTTTTCTATTTTCTATTTTCCTTTGTAATTTCTTATTTTTTCAAACCTTTATAACTTTTTTATTTTAGCTCTGATTTTAATAACTTACATATAAAATATAATGACTTGGAAATTTACCACTTTGATTGCAAACTTTTAATTAATTTTAAATATTCAAATAACAGGTTTTATAATTAAAATATAAATCTTTTTAATTATAAATAATGATAATGAAACAGTTTTCAAATTTAGTTTAAAAAATAATTAATTCTAATAAAAATCGAAAACATGACCAGAATTCGTTTTTTGAATTTTTGACTTTTCATCGGCTAAAAGTTGTTGAATATGTTGTGAACCCTTTATAACTATAAAAATTTATAAATAAGTTAGGATATATGTATGTATGTATGTTTGTATGTGAGCATTAGTGTATATATGTACATATGTATTTATACTTATGTATATAAGGTTTAAAATATAATTTAATAAAAATAAAATGTCGTATCATAAGCCAACATAAGTATAATTAAGTACCAATACATGTTTAAACATGTTGGCTTTAAAAAGAGAGAAGGGGACGGGGGGCGTGGGTACAAGGGTGGAGGCTAACATGGTGAGATGGCGCAAGGAGGTGTGAGGTAAAGTACAAAGGGTATTTAAGTAATTTAACATATCTTGTTATATATAAAACCAATTTTTCTATTTTTCATCCTTCTTATTTTTCATTCGTTCTCCATTCCAAAAACTTCCATCTTCTTCAAGCCATGTTCATAGCTTTCATGATAATTTTCTAAAATTAAAAATCCATAGTACTCCACTTTTAAATTTCCTAAACTTTGTTTAGAACATCACTCTTACATTTTAATAACTCCTCTTAGCCAAAATTCCACCTCCACACCCTTTCTTACCTATGGCCGAGCCACTTAACCATCATGGCCAAAAAATACCTTGGCCTTTAAGGCCACCAAATCTCCACTTTTTCAAGTTAAAAGCAAAGTCAATGGTTATATTCAAGAGTTAGTTGAAGTTAGAGTTATTTGGTTAGCTTTATGTGAGGAACCTACTACCTTTATTTGAAGTTTTTATCTTGAAGTCTAAATTATACCTCGTTGATTATCATTTCTTGTATGAGTAAATGTAGCATTGATTTGGATTTGTATGTGTATATATGCATGCTTGGGTATAATATTTGTTATGCACTTGGAATTAAAGTAAATAAGTGAAGCTAGGATTTAAAGGTAGTAATTTTACCTTATGTTTTATATATGGAATGTCATAATTGTTTATGCTATGCTAGTGTTGTAGGTTAAAGCGGTTAGCATTCAAATTGTTTATATGGCGACTTCGAAATCTCTTGTATAAGTGGTTTCTTTTCTTACTTTAAATTGTTAGGAAATTCTATAAAAGTTTAAAACCACACTTTTAGTTTTCAAACTTTATTCATAAGTTATAAAATTAAGTTTAAAATTTAAAGATAGAGTTTTGAAAGCTAATTAGAGTATAAAATAAGATTTAAAATTTCAGGTCGTATAACGATAGTCGTTATAAATGCAGTTCGTGAAAAACAAACTCCTTTTGAATTTAAAATGCTTTAACGTAAGTATCTTTTTGAAAAATGTTTTCAAACATATTTTAAATATTTAAAAGCAATTATTATTTATTTATTTATTTGTCTAATGCTTAATTAATTAATTAAGGTAATTAGTACTTAATCATTAATTACGTTAGGGTACTTAGTACTTAATTTTTTCAAGTAAGTTAATTATAATTTGTTAACTAATAAAGAGTAAATTATTACTTAATTAATTATTTAGAGAATAATTATTATTTAATTAGGATTAATTAAATTATTTATTTAAGAAGGGTTTAATTATTAATCAATTATTAATCATTAAATTTAAGTTAAGATTTAATTAAAACTTAATTCTGATTATATTTTTAAGGTTTATTTACTAATTAAGTTCTAACTAAGGATTATTTAATTAATTAATTGAGATTGGATGGTATTTAATCATCATTCAAAAGTTTAAATTATTATTTAATAAGATTAATTATAGTGTAATTATTTATTTAAAGGTTAATTATTAATTTAAGGATGATTATCATTTAATTTTTATATAATAATTAAATATTTCTTAATTATTAGTTAAAGGTTTAATTATTATTAATAAAGAGTTTTAATGTCATTTAATTATTAAATAAAAGTTCTAAACCACTTTATTTCTAAAGGTCGATTTTATTTTTAAAGCAAGCTTTCTTTTAAAGAATGATTTAATCTATTTGCGCTAAAATTGGTCACAAAAACCCAACTAGACATGAAAGCACCAACATCCAGTCACAGATCACAAATAGTATATGATATAGAGAACATAATATTAAAAACAATCAAATTAAAACGAAAGCAAGCTAAAGAGACAAGATTTATAGTGGTTCGGCTAACTCCCGCTTACGTCCACTCCAGAACAGTCCTTTTTATTATACTGAAATTTAATTACCGTTACAATCCAAAAATCCAGAATAAAAAATGCAGGGTATCCCCTAGGTAGATAATAAAGAGAAACAAAATGAAGGTCCTTTTTCTGAAGCCAAGCCTGTTGTATTTATAGGTGAAACTTCGAATCTAGGGTCTTCTCACCTACATGGGCCCGCCATAACGGTCGACAAGTCTAATGCGTCAATAAATAACGATTGGCATAGTCATACCGATTGTTATTCCTTCATCCAAATCAATGTCGATTACTCCGTTAGGTCCATCATGCCAATCCCTCTTTTTCCATCATGCTACGCCGACCCATCCACCCTAAAGCGTGCTGATGCGTCTTTCTCCATGAAAATGCCGATCCATCTCCTTTCAACATCCTAGACCGATTTATCCTCCACGAAGCACGCCGATCCTTCTCCTTCATGAGGATACGTCGATCGTTCCTGATTCATGAAGGTACACCGATCCATCTAGCTTAAAATGTTATGCCAATTCATAGATTATGGACCCATATCATGTCGAACCATATTTACCCGACCCTTCCTCCTATGCCAATTCATGCTATACCGAACCTTCCTATACTAATCCTTTCTATGCCGATCCCTCACTATGCCGAACCCTCCTATGCCGATCCATATTACACCAAACCCTCTTACACCGATCCCTATACATACACATTGGAGCACATTTATCCATCCCAAGAACTAAACTATGCCAAACCCCCCGAGCCGATCCTTCTCATATACCGACCCCTCTATCTTGCCGAGCTATTGGAGCACGCCGATCTCTCTAGAACCTGCTGTGCCGATCCTTCCTTTTCCAGGCCAATATCCACGTTTCAAGCACCCTACATTGTTTATCCACCGACTATGTTTAATCCTTGCTTCATATCATTATCTGTAGTTTATTTCCATCCATCCATTTGAGTCAAATCCATGATATTCTAGCCTTATAACCGTGAAGTCTATTGGGTTAAATCGCCTATGTACTACCTTGACAAAAGGTGGGTTAACACTTTGGCCCCCAAAACATGCCTTGCGAGAGGAAGGTGTGATTTGAATTGCTTTCATCCAAAATCCGAAGTCCGTAATCCATTGATTTCCATATTTTCAAATCCATAATCCAGTCCATTGCCAATCCGATTTCTTGATCTCTCTAGATCATTAGCGAAACCAATGGTTATTCCGTGTCGATATTCAATTTCGAATCCATCCCAAATGAATTAACCAAATCCATGATCTCTTAGAATCATTTTATCCAAATCTGGGGCCACTCCGAGTCCATTTCTAAATCCATACACCTCTCCTGGTCGTTTTATCCAAATCCGAGACCACTCCATGTCCACATCAAAATCTTAGACCTCTCTGGGTCGTTTAATCCAAATCCAGGACCGCTCCGGGTTCATATCCAAATCCTTAGACCTCTCTAGGTCGTTCAATCCAAATTCGAGACCGCTTCAGGTCCATATCCAAATCCTTAGACCTCTCCGGGTCATTTAATCCAAATTCGGGACCGCTCTGGCTCCCTACCGAGCATAATCTACACTCGATGACCCAAGTAGGCCGATCATATTGCTCTTCAGCGAAGCAGCCTACCCCTTTGTTAGGCATAGTCCATAACTAAAGATATGTAGGGTTCTATTTGCCGACCTTGACTCTCTGGTCGAGGACATAGTCCGTGGTGTATCCTGCTACGGCCTCGATCCCCTGTTGGCTTAATCCATGGGGTATCCCACACCGGCCTCGATCAATAGTCAAGGAATTAATCCGTGTTCAAGTCCATCCTGTCTCTCTTTGGCGAAGGGACCAATAATTCACGGTTATTGCCCCGACTCTCCAATCTAGCCATAACCGTGACCTGTGCTATTTATTGCATTAATCCAAATTCAATCATTCCAAATTTCACTTGGTAAAATTTAATATAAGAGCCCATACAACCGAAAAAACTAAGTAGCCATAGTATCAGAAAAACCAGAGTTCATAGTAAGTGGAAAAAACAAAATTTCATAAACCGAGCACCACGGTTCATCGTCATCTTAGAGCATGCCTAAGGATCATCCTCAATCCCGTGCATGTGTAAGTGACTTAGTTGTACCACTGCGGGGTTTATCACTTATTTCATACCATAAATCCAATAAATTAATGATAAGCTGACGATGATGCCCTGATCTAGTGCCATTTTCATTCGAGGCGGACGGTAGCTGCTCCTATTCTACTGCCACAGCCCGGGTCCTTATGTTGTTGTAGCTGACCATTCCTCATGTGCTCCTTAATGATATACTTCAAATGCCTACAGTCATTTGTATTGTTCCCATCCAGCTCATGAAATAAGCAATGCTTTCCTGATGCCCGCTCACGTTCCCAGGGTTCCCTTTTCGTCGGCCTTCTGTACTGGAGGCGCCCTCGAGTATCCAAATAAATCCTTTTCAGAGTTTCATTCAAATCCATTGAAGAAGAGAATTTCGGTTCTCTCCATTGCCTTTTCGACATAGTACTACCATCGTTCATTTTCCGTTTTCCCTTATCGTTCTTGTTTGTATCCCCTGACGATCCTCCTCTTTGCACATTATTCACCTTTAGTTTGTTCGCCCGTGCGTCTTCTTGTCGCAGGAACCTTTCTGCTTCATGGTAAAACTCTCATAGATCCCTAGGTGGATCTCATGCTAGCGAATCCTTAAACTCAATGCCATCAGCAATTCTAGACACAACCGCCATCAAAACCATGGATGGGTCTGGACGATCTACCGATGCCGCCGCATTAAACCGTGGTAGAAAACTCCTTAGGGACTCTCCGATCCTCTATTTCAGTGTTGCCAAACTCATCACATTTTTGGGTCTCGAGATGTGAATTCTAAACTATCACATAAACCCTTCAATCAATTCTATCCATGAGTCAATAGGGTTGCTTTCCAACTATCTGAACCATAGTAGTTATATTCGTTAAGTACAAAGGGAAGCACCATGCCATGACTTCCCCTGATGCCCCCAATACTTCCATGTGTCTCATGTACCTCGTCAAATGAACAGAAGGATCCGTTCTTTCATCATATGTCTCAAGCGTTGGTAGCTTGAATTCCGGTGGATTCCTAGCTTGCCTGATCCTAGGAGCGAAGGGGTCCATATTCACATCTTTCAAATCTCTATTCACCAATCCTCCTCTCATGGTCCCTCTGATCATTTATGCCAACCTATCATTATCATTAAGTGGTATCCTTCGCTCATTGTCTTTGACCTGGCCCCCGAGTCCACAAGGAAATCCTGAAATCTACTCTTTTGGACGAACATCCTTATGTTGATCAATGCCAAACTGTACGGCACCACCCGATATCCTGCCTGGAGTGGAGCCAATATGACCCAATGGCATGCCCCCAAGCATGGAACGATCGATACTAATTGTTCAATAACGATCGGCTATGGTATGATCGATCATTATCAGTTGGTTAGGGGCTGCTTCCAGTGGCTCCGCTTTATCCCGCATCCTGTTTGCTTCATTTCCTTAGTTTTGATTCTGGACTTCCTCAACACCTGCTGCTCCAACTCCTCGGTCCACATTTCCAGCATTTCCAGCTATTCCATTGCCTTGGTCTTGCACTCCAGCTTGTCCAATCTATGGAGTCTACATTAATTCCTTCTCTCTTCAGCATCCTTTCCTACATAACATCCATTATTTTTTCTGTCTCTTCTCTGGTAATGAAGATTGAGGTCTGATTAGCTTCGGAAAAAGCCTTCCGACTTCCTTCTTGATGGCTCCTGTTATCCCACTTTTTGGCAAAGCCGTGATACCAAAAGATTGGTCAAAAACAAAAGGTAGTTCGTCTCAAAGATTGGTTGTACTTCACTTCGCTATGGATATCGATGAATTTTGTCTGAACCCGGATCAGGCTACAATTGATAGGACATGACAAGAAAAGCCATGAAAGCCAGTGTTCCAAATTTCAGGTTAATTTGAGTTCATATGCTCAAGTTATGATGAATTCAATTTGAGAGAGATAGCCCTTGTTCGGTTCGAATCCATAGGATACCCCATAGTTCGAATCGATGGCAAGAAATCATGTTCGCATCCATCAGTTCGAGTCCATCTACTTCGCATCCATCAAGCTCGGAAGTCCTTCGAATCCATCGAGTTCCTCCTACTTCGAATCCATGGACTTCGCATCGACACCTTCGTATCCATCCCGATGGTTCTACCTTCGAATCCATCAGGGAAAAGTACCTCGAGTCTGTGAAGCAACTATACTTCGAACCCATCCTGTGCCTGGCCTCGGATCCATACGGTTGAGACGGCTTCGTATCGATCAACTGTTATAGGCCACGATCGATACGAATGCACCTTGCCTCGAATTCGTTCCCTCGAATCCACCAAGTCAAAGTATCGAAAATGATGGAGTCGACCCAGTCAAACCGGAGTAATAAGCAGATCGACACAACGAACGCGCACCACGTCATCACGAAAGCACGTGAAGCCATCGAGTCGACCCTATCGATTCGAACAGGATCGATTCGAAGCAATCAACCTGCCAAAGAACCCCACTTCGAATCGATGATATCTCGAGATTCATAAGTCCAAATGCAATGAAATTTTTACAGGAGTTTACATACGTGTTGGAGAATGTCCACGCCAAATTTCATCTCGATTGGATGATTTCTTGATCGGTTCGAATGGAGTTCGAATCGATCCAAAGTGGGCCCAAATTTCCTGAGGTCGGTCGCATGGGCCCACTCACATGCCAGAAAAAGTCTCCCGAAGTTTGAGCGAGATCTGGGCCTCCTACGCTTATAAATAGCACCCTGAAGCCTTTAGAAAAGGAGATCTTCCGCCGTTGAACGTCGAGACTCTGTCGGATTCAATTCCATACTTCATCATCGCTGTTGTAATTAGATTTGAAAGCTATCATCAGTTGTAATCCGCTGTAATCAATTGAAATCATCAAGTGAATCAATAAAGACATAAACTTCGAAGTGGACGTAGGCAAGATCGCCGAACCACTATAAATCTTGTGTTTGTGATTGTTATTTCTGAATGATTGTGATTGTTATTGTTTAGATCCGAATTCTATATGGATTGTTGCTGATTTGTGTTCATAAATGGGTGCTTTCATGATATTGGTGTTTGTGGTCAATTTTGACGCAAACATTTTGGTGCTTTCACTGAGAGTTGAACTCAGGAGATCTACCAATTAGAGGTTGATTCAGAAAGTTTGAAAGTTCATATTTGAGAGATTATGACGAGACAATCGAGCAGAAGGCCAAGGCCAGAGCGAAGTGAACACCAAGGAAGTCAAGAGGCTTCCTCAGGAGCAAATCAAGCATCGATCTTCATCACTAGAGACGAGATGGAGACAATGATGAAGAAACAAGAGGAGATGATCCAGAGTTTATTTCAACAAGTAGGACAACTTGGAGCACAAAATAGAGAAGCGGATGGAGTCCAAGACGGAGCAGGACCATCCGGCATAGCACCTGGATTAGGAGGCACACCCATGGAGAACATTGATCCGATTTCGAAGAGAGAGAGAGGAGCATCTGCGCAGCCCGGGAGTAGCAGAAGAGTGAATGCTCAGTCAAGGGGGCAGATCCCAGAATTCCCTCGTGGACTCGGGGGGCAGGTCGAAAGTAATGAACGAAGATTGCATCTCGAAGACAATGACAGGTTGGCGTAGATGGTTAGAAGAGCTGTGAGAGGTGGTTTAGTAAACAAAGATTTGGAGGATGTTAATAGGAGTCCTTTTACTCCAGCAATCAGACGAGCTAGGAACCCATCGGATTTCAAGTTACCATTGTTGGACATGTATGATGGGAGAACGGACCCCACGGTTCATCTAACGAAGTATATGAGGCATATGGAAGTGCTGGGGGCGTCAGAGGAGGTCATGGCCCGGTGCTTCCCATTGTACTTGGCGGATATTGCAGCATTGTGATTTAGACAATTGGAGAATGGATCCATCGGAACATGGAATGATTTAATTGAGAGATTTATGAGGCAATTCAGGGTTCACATTACAAGACCCAAGAATGTGATGACTTTGGCAACTTTAAAGCAGAAAGCCGGAGAGACTTTGAGGAGTTATCTAACACGATTCAATGCAGCAGCAGCTTTGGTGGATCGAGCAGATCCGTCTATGGTGGTAATGGCAGCTGTGTCCGGAGTAGCTGACGGCACAGAGTTCAAAAATTCATTGACCAAAGATCCGCCTGTGGATCTAGCGGAATTCTACGACGAGGCAGAAACGTTTTTGCGATTAGTGGATGCGAATGCAGAAAGAGAAGAAGGAGAGGGAATAGAAGTTTATGTGCTTAAAGACAAAAAGCCTTTCGAAAAGGACTCAGGCAAGGATAAAGGAAAACGAAAGGCTGAGGATTATAGCGACAGGTCAAAGCGGTAACAGAGGGAGCCGCGATTCACCACTTACACCGAGCTGAATGAGAGTCTGGAACGAATTTATCAGGATACCAAGGAGCAGGTTCCGTATCGTAGACCAATGCGAAGGGATCCAACTTCCGACGAAAGAAGATCATATAAGTTTTGTGTATTTCATGAATTAAACGGTCATAACACTAATGATTGTAGGCATCTGAAGGATGAGGTAGAAGGACATATCAGGAACGGTATGCTCCTTCAATATGTGAGGAGGCAAACTCCAGTGGTGGAACCAGAGTGACCACCGTCTACATCAGCTAGAGGCGACCCTGAATCAAGGCGCCGTTTGAATATCAATTGATTGAAATAACGATGAACAAGTCATAAGCTTCCCACTAACACAATTAACTCATTTACACATCTACGAGATCGCGAACGATCCCCAGGCATGCTCTGAATGATCATTGACCATTTAGTAGTGGGAACTTACACTTTGACATCCTTGCTTTGCTTTTGTTTCATTTTGATTTGGACATTTGGACTTTGTTTGTTTGGACGTTTCTATTTTAAAAATCATCTGTTGAATAGATATTCGATTCTGATAATTCTGAAATGGCTAAGCTACTTACACATGTACGGGGTCACGAACGGTCCTTAGGCATGCTCTGAGATGGCGATAAACCGCCCCGACAAATGATCCAGGGACCCACTCGAACGTGAACCTGGTATCAACAATACTAAGCCTTCCCGGGCACACTTTCTCGCCTCGAACGGCACCGGACCGCGAACGGTCACAATTCACCGCGAACGGCACCCGACCTCGAACGGTCACAAAATCGCCTCGAACGGCACACGATCGCGAACGATCACAACTTGCCTCGAACGGCACCCGACCGCGAACGGTCACAATTCGCCATGAACGGCACCCGACCGCGAACGGTCGCAACTCGCCCTGAACGACACAACACACCTCACCTCAAATGGCGCGATCGCGAACGGTCGTCATTTGAGGTCCGCCGCTTGACCGCGCACGGTCGCACTTCACCTCAAATGGCTCGATCCTGAACGATCGTCATTTGAAGTTAGGCGCTTGACCATGAACGGTCACACTTCATCTCAAGTATATCGATCCGGAACGGTCGTTATTTGAGGTCGCATAAAACTATAAATTCCTTTGCAGGACATCAACAGAATATAAACATCCAGCTCATGGCATTACAAAACACGCCTTCCTATCGCTAGGCATATTTTGGGGGGCAAATGTTATCCCGCTTTTTGGCAAAGCCATGATACCAAAAGATCGATCAAAAATGAAAGATAGTTCGTCTCAAAGATTGGTTATACACTACTTCACTATGGATATCGATGAATTTTGTCCAAGCCCGGATCTGGCTACAATTGATAGGACATGGCTAGCAAATCCACGAGAGCCAACGTTTCAAGTTTCAAGTCAATCCGAGTTCGTATGCTCAAGATATGATGAATTCAATTTGAGAGAGATAGCTCTTGTTCGGTTCGAATCCATAGGATACCCCATAGTTCGAATCGATGGCCAGAAATCATGTTCGCATCCATCGGTTCGACTCCTTCTACTTCGAATCCATCAAGCTTGGAAGTCCTTCGAATCCATCGAGTTCCTCCTACTTCGAATCCATGGACTTCGCATCGACACCTTCGTATCCATCCCGATGGCCTACCTTCGAATCCATCAGGGCAAAGTACCTCGAGTCCGTGAAGTAACTATACTTCGAACCCATCCTGTGCCTGGCCTCGGATCCATACGTTTGAGATGGCTTCGTATTGATCAACTGTTATAGGCCACAATCGATACGAATGCATCTTGCCTCGAATTCGTTCCCTCGAATCCACCAAGTCAAAGTATCAAAAATGATGGAGTCGACCCAGTTAAACCGGAGTAATAAGCGGATCGACACGAAGAACACGCACCACGTCATCGCGAAAGCACGTGAAGCCATCGAGTCGACCCTATCGATTCGAACAGGATCGAGTCGAAGCAACCAACCTGCCAAAGAACCCCACTTCGAATCGATGCTATCTCAAGATTCGTAAGTCCAAATGCAATGAAATTTTTACAGGAGTTCACATACGTGTTGGAGAATGTCCACGCCAAATTTCATCTCGATTGGATGATTTCTTAATCGATTCGAATGGAGTTCGAATCGACCCAAAGTGGGCCCAAATTTCCTGAGGCCGGTCGCGTGGGCCCATTCACATGACAGAAAAAGTCTTCCGAAGTTTGAGCAAGATCTGGGCCTCCTACGCCTATAAATAGCACCCTGAAGCCTTCAGAAAAGGGGATCTTCCGCCATTGAACATAGAGACTCTGCCGGATTCAATTCCATACTTCATCATCGCTGTTGTAATCAGATTTGAAAGCTATCATCAGTTGTAATCCGCTGTAATCAATTGAAATCATCAAGTGAATCAATAAAGACATAAACTTCAAAGTGGACGTAGGCAAGATCGTCGAACCACTATAAATCCTGTGTTTGTGATTGTTATTACACATGTACGGGGTCGCGAACGGTCCTTAGGCATGCTCTGAGATGGCGATAAACCGCCCTGACAAATGATCCAGGGACACACTCGAACGTGAACCTGGTATCAACAATACTAAGCCCTCCCGGGCACACTTTCTCGCCTCGAACGGCACCAGACCTCGAACGGTCACAAAATCGCCTCGAACGGCACCCGACCGCGAACGGTCACAATTCACCACGAATGGCACCCGACCTCGAACGGTCACAAAATCGCCTCGAACGGCACCCGACCGCGAACGATCATAACTCGCCCCAAACGGCACAACTCACCTCACCTTAAATGGCGCGATCGCGAATGGTCGTCATTTGAGGTCCGCCGCTTGACCGCGCACGGTCGCACTTCACCTCAAATGGCTCGATCCTGAATGATCGTCATTTGAAGTTAGGCGCTTGACCATGAACGGTCGCACTTATTCTCAAGTATATCGATCCCGAACCGTCGTTATTTGAAGTCACATAAAACTATAAATTCCTTTGCAGGACATCAACAGGATATAAACATCCAGCTCATGGCATTACAAAACACGCCTTCCTACCGCAAGGCATATTTTGGGGGGCAAATGTTATCCCGCTTTTTGGCAAAGCCATGATACCAAAAGATCGGTCAAAAACAAAAGACAGTTCATCTCAGAGATTGGTTGTACTTCACTTCGCTATGGATATCGATGAATTTTGTCCAAACCCGGATCAGGCTACAATTGATAGGACATGACAAGCAAAGCCATGAAAGCCAGTGTTCCAAATTTCAGGTTAATCCGAGTTCGTATGCTCAAGTTATGATGAATTTAATTTGAGAGAGATAGCCCTTGTTCGGTTCGAACCCATAGGATACCCCATAGTTCGAATCGATGGCTAGAAATCATGTTCGCATCCATCGGTTCGATTCCATCTACTTCGAATCCATCAAGCTTGGAAGTCCTTCGAATCCGTCGAGTTCCTTCTACTTCGAATCCATGGACTTCGCATTGACACCTTCGTATCCATCCTAATGGCCTACCTTCGAATCCATCAGGGCCAAGTTCCTCGAGTCCGTGAAGCAACTATACTTCGAACCCATCCTGTGCCTGGCCTCGGATCCATACGGTTGAGACGGCTTCGTATCGATCAACTGTTATAGGCCACAATCGATACGAATGCACCTTGCCTCGAATTCGTTCCCTCTAATCCACCAAGTCAAAGTAGCGAAAATGATGGAGTCGACCCAGTCAAACCGGAGTAATAAGCGGATCGACACGAAGAACGCGCACGACGTCATCGCGAAAGCACGTGAAGCCATCGAGTCGACCCTATCGATTCGAACAGGATCGAGTCGAAGCAATCAACCTTCCAAAGAACCCCACTTCGAATCGATGATATCTTGAGATTCATAAGTCCAAATGCAATGAAATTTTTACAGGAGTTTACATACGTGTTGGAGAATGTCCACGCCAAATTTCATCTCGATTGGATGATTTCTTGATCGATTCGAATGGAGTTCGAATCGATCCAAAGTGGGCCCAAATTTACTGAGGCCGGTCGCGTGGGCCCACTCACATGCCAAAAAAAGTCTCCCGAAGTTTGAGCGAGATCTGGGCCTCCTACGCCTATAAATAGTACCCTGAAGCCTTCAGAAAAGGGGATCTTCCGCCATTGAACGTCGAGACTCTACCGGATTCAATTCCATACTTCATCATCGCTGTTGTAATCAGATTTGAAAGCTATCATCAGTTGTAATCCGCTGTAATCAATTGAAATCATCAAGTGAATCAATAAAGACATAAACTTCAAAGTGGACGTAGGCAAGATCGCCGAACCACTATAAATCCTGTGTTTGTGATTGTTATTTCTGAATGATTGTGATTGTTATTGTTTAGATCCGAGTTCTATATGGATTGTTGCTGATTTGTGTTCATAAACGGGTGCTTTCACGATATTGGGTGTTTGTGGTCAATTTTGACGCAAACAGCTCCTATCTGTTCTCTGTCTACTCATTGATCGTCTAGCCATTGCTTCCTAAATCCAAGTTCCCAATCTTTCAAATCTAAGATCCTAACTTCCAAATTCCTGAATGCAAGCTTTCTCAGTGAAAGCACCAAAATTTTTATGTCAAAATTGCTCACAAATGCCCAATTATACATGAAAGCACCAATATCCAGTAACAGAGCACAGATAGTATATGATGTACAGAATATAATATGAAGAATAATCAATTAAAATGAAAGCAAGTAAAAGAGATAAGATTTATAGTGGTTCGGCTAACTCTAGCCTACGTCCACTCGAGAACAATCCTTTTTATTATACTGAAATTTTATTATCGTTAAAATCCAAAATTCCAGAATAAAATGGCAGAGTGTCGCCTAGGTAGAAGATAAAGAGAAACGGAATGAAGTTCCTTTTTCAAAGCAAAGGCTGTTGTATTTATAGGTGAAACTTCGGTACAGGGTCTTCTCACCTACATGGGCTCGCCATAATGACCGGCAAGCCCAATTCATCGATAAATAATGATCGGCATAGTCATATCGATCGTTATTCCTTCATCCAAATCAATATCGATTGCTTCCGGTAGGCCCTTCATGCCGATCCCCCTTTTTCCATCATGCCGCGCCGACCGGTCCACCATGAAGCGTATTGATCCCTTTTCTTCAAAGAAAATGCCGATCCATCTCCTTTTAACATCCTACACCGATCCATCCTCCACGAAGCACGCCAATCCCCTTCCTTCATGAGGATACGCCGATCGTTCCTGATTCATGAAGGTACATTGATCCCTCTAGCTTAGAATGTTATGCTGATCCATAGGGTACCAACCCATATCATACTGAACCATATTTAGCTGACCCTTCCTCCTATGCCACTTCATGCTATGCCGAACCTTTCTATACTAATCCTCCCAATGTCGATCCCTCACTATGCCGAACCCTCCTATGTCGATCCATATTACACCAAACCCTCTTATGCCGATCCTTATAAATACACGTTGAAGCACATTTATCCATCCCAAGAAGTAAATTATGCCGAACCCTCTACGTCGATCTTTCTCATATATCGACCCCTCCATCTTACCAAACTATTGGAGCACGCTGATCCCTCTAGAACTGACTGCGCCGATCCTTCCTTTTCCAGGCCAACATCCACATTTCAATCACCTTACATTGTTTATCCACCAACTACGTTTAATCCTGGCTTCATATCATTATCTGTAGTTGATTGTCCATCCATCCATTTAAGCTATATCTATGATATCCTAGTCTTGGTAACGATGAAGTCTATTAGGTTAAATTCGTCTTAATACTGCCTTAACAAATGGTGGGTCAACATAATCCAAAGGATTTCTTTGTCGACCACCCTTAAGAAACTTGAAATGGGTATGAAACCCAATTACATAGTTTAGCAGAAAAAATAGTTTTGCTAATTTAATTTATAACTAATATCCATTAGCAGAATAAATCAGTTCTGCTATAATTCACTTGGTAGATCATGTTGACATCTATTAGGCAGAACAAATCCCCATTCTGCTATTTTATTAACTTGGATAATTACCCATATGTTGATTGATTGTTATTGGCTGACTCCAATTACATATCTGCTCGTTATGTAATACTCATGTTATAATTGTATAAGTTAAACCCAATTAAATGAACCATTGTAATCGGCCTCCTTCTGATTTTGCAAATTTTAATATTTCATTTTATCCTTTATGAAATGGTTTAAAGTTTATTAATACTTTAAATATGATATTTAAAATATAGTTAAACAATAATTTTATTAAATGTTTGAAGTTAATTTAATCTTTTTAAATGATTGGTTAAAATTAATGTTTTGTTAATATGGTTTGAAAATAACTAAATGTAGAATGTTTTAAATAATAACTTATTTATTAAAAGACGTTTTAAATAAGTGATTTTATCAAGGCAACTTTATGGATTAAGTTTTATTAAAGGGTATTGTTTTAAATAAAGAAGTTTTATAAATGATTTTAGAGATTTATAAAGAGTGTTATTAATGGTTTTGGACATTTATAAAAGAAGTTTTACAAAATGATTTGGAGTTTTGGGCGAAGAAATATTATATGCAAAAGAGATTTGTTAAAAGTATTTATTGAAGAAAATATTATATCCAAAAAAGGTTTGTTTAAAGGATTTATTGAAGGAAATTTATAAATGAATTTGAGGTTTGATTTCCTTTGACTAGCTTTCAATTCTAGTGGTACGGACATTCGTTCCACACTTAACATCGGAGAAATATTATTTGATTTTATCTCTATCTCCAATTTAAATAACATTTTGTTTTGATCCTTTGATATGATTTGTAAATGAGAAATCTTTCACAAATGTTTTGTAAATGTACTTATGTCAGCAAGATAAGTATATGGATGTTTTTAATAAACACTTTTGAAAAGAGATTTTAATAAATAAAAGAATTGTTTTGAGGCTTAATGGTTGCTATAGATAATTAGATCTCTGAATTTTTATTGTTTGTTTATTTGATAGTTAAATAACCGACTATCAAATTTGGATCTGCTTTAACTCAAGAAGTATGTTGGAGAACCCAAATAATTATTTCATACCAAAGAACAAGAATTGAGTTAGCTGGAAATTATCACTTAGTTTGGAGACACTGGTTTTCGGATTTATCCGAATTGCTTTAACTAATAATTTCGTGATGAAAGCATGATATGGAGCTACACTATTCTTCCTAAGGGTGATTCGAAAATAGAAGATAGTAAATTTTTGAATGCTTGTTCGATCCCAGAATAACTTGTATGGATAAATACTAGCTTTGCATCTCTTCTTGGAGGGCAATGTTAGCATTCAGATGGTATGCTAGTAGAAGAGGTAAAACTGTAGCCTCAAGCCTCACAACCCAAAAGAACGGTTAAAACAGGGGATGCGACAAAGCCATGTGGTCAGCTACCATGAGGAATCGTCATCCCATTCTAAATTGTACCTTAGAGTTATTTTGCACCCAGGCATCGCGAGGCAACTTAAATCAACCTCGGTGTCAAAAAGGGGTGAGGTAATCCAGCTCTATCATGTTAACGGGGTGGGCTAGCTCTATGTAGCAGAGGGGCAGATGCATCTGTAGCCCTCAGGTATAATTTCTAGAGGTGTACCATTAGAAGGTTGTCCCTTGCCTAGTCATAGTTGGAATCCAAACTCCAATGCATGCCTTTATAGTTTTGATTGTAAAGCCAAGTATGCTAGAATTTAATTAATGTAACAATTACAGCTATGATTTAATATTTTCTTTAGCCATAGACATTGTTATAATATCATTGAATTTTCTATAGAAAATGTTTTCGCTATTGTATGGTAAAAGCTCGTCTGCGTTTATGTGTGGCGTGGTCTTACGAGATACCTTTGATTTTAAAGGATTTACAAGTTATAATAAATAGAATTCCTTGTGATTCGAGTTTCTCATGCTGGTTTTACTAAACTGACCCGGACGTTGTTTTCCTATAATGCTTGGGTCAGTCCAAGCATATTTTCCAGATTTAGTTGGATTCTTTGGAGCTTTTAGGAGACGAGCTAGATTCTCCAAGACGTATTCACGTATCTTATATTCTTCTGCTATTTTTGTTGCTTTGATTTCTGGTGTTAATCAGCATTTGTAAGGATGGGCTTTTATAACTGTCTAGCTGATAATAGCTCAATGGTCTCTAATGTTGTATAAAATAAAAGTGATGTCTTTATGTAAAGTCTTGTTCAATTTATGCATTATTCGTCATGTTTTATAAGATTCTATTCTAACTTTTTATCTTTCACACCAAACGAACTATCTTTTGGACACTTAAATGATCAGCACACGATTAAGGATGTATTAAGTGTAGTCTTTAAGTGTAAGAAAGGCAGATCATTACAGTTGGTATCAGAGCAAATATTATTTAAAACAGAGATTCCAATAACCCAAAACACTCTTCGTTTTCACTTTTATTTTATGAATACCTGCTTTATAAATCTCTAATCTATTCATACAATTTCCTTTATAAATCTCCAAGTTATTTATAAAACTCTTTTATAAAGCTCTAAAACTATTTATAAAACTCTTTTTATAAATCTCTAAAAGCCTTTATAAAGCCAAACTTCTTTCCAATTCCAAGATCGCTTTCCAATTTATAACTCTTTAAACAACTCCTCTTTATGAAGTAAACCTTTATTTAAACCTTTTCCTTTAAAACGATTCCTTTTTAAATAAACATTTTATTACTTTTAAACACCTTTTACAAAACAATTTGTTATTTAGAACATTTTAAATAAAACAATTAGTTATCTTTAAACAACATTTATAAATAATAACTTTAAACCATCATAAAAGAAATAATAAACTTTATACAAATTATAATAATGTAATAATAAAATTTTAAACTAGTTAAAATAATATAATAATTGAACTTAATAATCAATTACCTTTAAACCTTATTGATATTAGTAAATGAAATTTTAAACAATATTATAATAATAATATATTAACTTTAAAACAATATTGCTATAATAATAAATTAAATTTTAAACAATACTATCTAAAACAATAATAAATTTAAAATATAAAATAGTCAACTTTAAATAATAATTAACTCTTAAATAATTAATTATCTTTAAAAATCAAATTATTATAAAACCACTTTAAATATCATTACACTATCAAATAACTTTAAATCATATTTAGAATATAATTTTAAATTTAAACAATATTTACAATATAACATTGTTAGCTTTGAACATTGTTGACAAAATAATTATTATATAAAACATTTTTCTAAAATAATTATTATCTGAACATTTATAATTTTTTAAATTTTGAAGTTGATTTAAATCCACAACATTAATGACTCGAAAAGAGACTTATCAATCACAATGTTACCTAAACAAGCCACCATTTCATTCAATTTAACTTTTCCAGCAATAATACTTGGTATTTACATAGGTAGACATATGTGTAAATTAAATTCAAAATTAACAATCAATTATTAATACTCATCCAATATTAATCAAGTAGTATCTAAATAAGTGTCTATACTAATGTAATAGTAGAACTGTGATTTATTCTGCTTAATAGATGTCCAAATATAACCTATCCATTTCCAAATATAACCTATCCATTTAGTTATAGCAGAACAATAATTTATTCTGCTTAATAGATATCCAATAAATTTAATTACCGGAATGATGTTTTATTCCACTTAAACAACCGCCCAATATGACCTATTCAATTTACTTTAATAGTACGCTGTTTATTTGACTATATAAAAATTACTAATTAGGGTATAATAATTTAACGACATTATTATTTTAAGTAAAGTAATTAAATTTAGTCCGTTTTGATATATACAATTTTATGCATTTCCAAAGCTATCGAAAGGTTAAATTACAATGTTGTACTCGTCAATACAATTAGTTCTGATTTATTAATTCAGTTAGTTTAACTAATATGCGTTAGATATAAAATAAACCTCCATTCTCCTTGAATAGACATATACTATAATAGAAAACTTTTGGTTCCATATTACGAACCCTAAACATAGTCCGCATTAGGAAGTCGGGTGAGCGATACTAGTTCGGAAGCAAAGCTATATATCCAAGTATGTGATCGAATCAGATTTTGCCGCTTTGGTTGCGAATATTTAATTAATTTTAATTATTCAAATAATAGATTTTATAATTAATATAGAACTCTTTTTAATAATAAGTAATGATAGTGAAATGATTTCTTAATTTAGTTCACAAAAATAATTAATTCAAAGAAAAATCGAAAATGTGACCGGAATTCGTTTTTCGAATTTTCAAAGTTTCATCGGCTAAAAGTTGTCGAAAATGTTGTGAACTCTTTAGTGTAACTATACGCATTTATAAACAAGTTAGGATGTATATGTATTACTGTGTGTGTATATATACATATGTATTTATACTTTGGTATGTAAGGTTTAAAATATAATTCAATAAAAAGAAAATGTCACATCATAAGCCAACATAAGTACAATTAAGTACTAATACATGTTTAAACATGTCGGCTTTGGAAAGAGAGAAAAGGACAAAGGGGTATGAGGTACAAGGGTGGAGCCTAGTATGGTGAGGTGGCGCAAGAAGGTAGGGTAACATACAAGGGGCATTTAGGTAATTTGACATATCTCATTATATATAAAACCAAATTTTCTATTTTTCCACCTTCTCATTTTTCATTTGTTTTCCATTCCAAAAACTTCCATCTTCTTCAAGCCACTTTTATGGCTTCCAGTATAATTCTCTAAAGTTAAAAATCCATAATTCCCTACTTTAAATTTCCAAATTTTGTTTAGAACATCACTCTTTCATTTTTATAACTCCTTTTAGCCAAAATTCCACCTCCACACCCTTGCTCACCTATGGTCGAGCCACTTTACCATCATGGCCAAAAATACCTTGGCCTTTAAGGCCACCAAATCTCCACTTTTCAAGTTAAAAGCAAAATCTAGGATTGTATTCAAGTGTTAGTGGAAGTTAGAGTTATTTGGTTAGCTTTAAGGTGGGAAAACTACCCCCTTTATTTGAAGTATTTAATTTGAATTTTAAAGTATACCTTATTGATTAATCATTTTTTGTATGAGTAAATGTAGTGTGGATTTGGATATGTATGTGTATATATGCATACTTGGATATATTATTTGTTATGGACTTGGAATTAAAGTAAATAAGTGAAGCTAGGATTTAAAGGTAGTAATTTTACCTTATGTTTTATATATGGCATGACATAATTGTTTGTGCTATGCTAGTGTTGTAAGTTAGAGCGTTTAACATTCAAAAAAATTTGTATGGTGACTTCAAAATCTCTTGTGTAAGTGGTTTCTTTTATTACTTTAAATTGCTAGGTAGTTTTATAAAAGTTTTAAACCTCACTTTTAGTATTCAAACTTTATTCATAAGTTATAAAGGTATGTTTAAAAATTAAAAATAGAGGTTTGAAAGCTATTTAGAGTATAAAATGATATTTAGAATTTCAGGTCGTATAGTATCGCTATAAACGCAGTTCATGAAAAATGAATATTTTTGAATTTAATTTTTTTTAACTTAGATATTTTTTGGAAAGTGTTTTCAAACATATTTTAAATATTTAAAAGAAATTATTAATTAATTAATGATTATTTCATTAATTAATTAAGTAAGATAATTAGTACTTAATCATAAATTAAGTTAGAGTAATTAGTATATAATTATTTTTAAGTAAGTTAATTATAATTTGTTTATAAATAAAGAGTTAATTATTATTTATTTAATTATTTAAAGACTAATTATTATTTAATTAGTATTAATTAAATTATTTATTGAAGAAGGGTTTAATTATTAATTAATTATTAACCAAGTTAAATCTAAGTTAAAATTTAATTGAAACTTAATTATGATTTAATTATTAAGGTTTATTTATTAATTAAGTTTTGATTATAGATTAATTAATTAATTAATTGAGATTAGATGATATTTAATCATTATTTAAATTATTATTTAATAATTAATTAAAGATTAGTTGTAGTTTAATTACTTATATAAAGATTAGCTATTATTTAATTATTATTTTAAGGATTATTATTATTTAATTCTTATCTAATAGTTAAATATTATTAATTACTAATTAAAGGTTTAATTATTATTAAGTAAAGAGTTTAAGTGTTATTTAATTATTAAATAAAAGTTTTAAATTCTTAAATCACTTTATTTCTAAAGATTGATTTTGTTTCTAAACAAGCTCTCTTCTAAAGAATCTTTTAATCCTAGGGATTTCTTTGTCGACTGCATTAAATAACTTAAAATGGGTATGAAACCCACTGACGTATGTTTAGCAGAATAAAACATAGTTCTGCTAATTTAATTTATATTAATACCCATTAGAAGAATAAATTTGTTCTGCCATAATTCACTAAGTAGATTATGTTGACATCTATTAGGTAGAACAAATCCCCATTCTGCTTTTTATTAACTTGGACATTTACCTATATATTGATTGATTATTATTGGTTGACTCCCTTTACATATTTGCTCGTTACGTAATACTCATGTTATAACGTGGATAAGTTAAACCAAATCAAATGAACCATTGTGGTCACTATGCCTCCTTCCGAATTTGCAAATTTTAATATTTCATTTTATCCTTTATGAAATGATTTAAAGTTTATTATTATTTTAAATATGATATTTAAAGATAGCCAAAAATTATTTTATTAAATGTTTGAACTTAATTTAATCTTTTTAAATGATTTTTAAAATTAGTGTTTTGTTAATATGGCTTAAAAATAATTAAATGAAGAATGTTTTAAATAATAACTTGTTCATTTAAAGTGTTTTAAATAAGTGATTTTATTAAGGGAACTTTATGGATTAAATTTTATTAAAGGAGTTTTGTTAAATAAAGAAGTTTTATAAATATTTTGGAGATTTATAAAGAGTGTTATAAATGGTTTTGAAAATTTATAAAAGAAGTTTTACAAAATGATTTGGAGTCTTGCATAAAGGAAATATTATATACTAAAGAGATTTGTTAAAAGGATTTATTGAAGGAAATTTATAAAAGAATTTGAGATTTGATTTCATGTAGTTCGCCTTCTTAATTCTGGTAGTACAGAGATTCGTTCCATACTTAGCACCGAACGAATATTGTTTGAGGTTATCTTTATCTAATTTAAATCACATTTTGTTTTGATCCTCTGATATGATTTTTAAATGAGAAATCTTTCACAAATTTTTTGTGAATATACTTACTTCAGTGAGATAAGTATATGAATGTTTTTGATAAACACTTTTGTAAAGAGATTTTAAAAAAAATAAAAGAATTGTTTTAAGGCTTAGTGGTTGCTATGGGTAATTAAATCTCTAAATTATTGTTGTTTATTTATTTGATAATTAAATAACCGACTATCAAATATAGATCTTAACTCAGGAAGTATGTTGGGTATATACGAATTCCTCGATGAGGACCCGAATACTTATTTCATAATTCCAAAGAACCAGAATTGAGTTAGCCGAAAATTATCGCTTAGTTTGGAGACACCGGTTTTCGGATTTATCCGAACCGCTCAAAACTAGTAACGTTCGTGATGAAGTATGATAGGGAGCTACACTATTCCTCCTAAGGGTGATTCCAAAATGGAAGATAGTAAAATTTTGAATGCTTGTTCGATCCCGGAAACTCTTGTATGGGTGAATGCTATCATTGCATCTCTGCTTGGAGGGCAATGTTACCATTCCAAGATGGTATGTCAGTAGAAGAGGTAAAAGCATAGCCTCAAGCCTCAAAATCTAGAAGATGGCTAAAACATGGTATGCAGCAAAGTCATATGGTTGCTACCATTAGGAGCCTCATCCTATTCTAGATTGTCCCTTAGAGTTGTTTTGCGCCCAGGCATCGAGAGGCAAAGTAAAGCAACCTCGGTATCAAAAGAGGGTGAGGTAATCCGGCTTGTCATGTTAAAGAGGCAAGCTAGCTTTATGTAGCAGAGGGCAAATGCATCTATAGCCCTCGAGTACATTTTCTAAAGGTGTATCATTGGAAGGTAGTCCCTTACCTAGTCATAGTTGGAATCCAAACTCCTATGCGTGCCCTAGTATGCTGAAATTTAATTAATGTAATAATTTTAGCTATTATTCAATATTTAATTGAACCTAGATATTATTATAATATCACTGGATTTTCTATAGAAAATGTTTTGGTTATCGTAAGGTAAAAACTCATCCGTGTTTATATGCGGCGTGGTCTTACGAGATACCTTTGATTTTAAAGGATTTTACAAGTTATAATAAATACAATTCTGTGTGGTTCGAGTTTCTCATGTTGGTTTTCGTAGACTGACTCAGATATTCTTTTTCTGTAATGCCCGGGTCAGAACGAGCATATTTTCCAAATATAGCTGGATTCTTTGGAGCTTTCAAGAGACGAGCTGAATTCTCCAAGATGTATTTACATATCATATATTCTTCCGCTATTTTGGTTGTATTGATTTCTATTTGTGTTAATCAACATTTGTAAGGATAAACTGTTATAACTATCCAGTTGATAATAGGTTAATGTACTCTTATGTTGTGTATAACAAAGATGATTTCTTTTTCTAAAGACCTATTCATATTATATATTACTCGTCGCGTTTTGTGAGATTATGTTATGTCTTTCCTTCTTCCACCCCAAACTACCTGTCTTTCTAACACTTAAATGATCGGCACATGAATATCGAAGATTATTAAGTGTCATCTTAGGTGTAAGAAAGGCATATCGTTACATAAATGTTACCTAGAAAATTACTACGGACACAACTATGCGAGTCCCATGGCCAAAATTGGACGTTTATGAAGATTCTCCTTTTAGGTTAATTTTTATCTTTTAATTATATTTTCCTATTTATTTTCAGAAACTCCTAGGGTGTTACAGGTATTTTACAACCAATGACTAACAATGTATGTAAATTTATGCCAGTATTTTTTACATGTATTATATATTTCAACAATATTTATGAAGTATTTAACAATATTTTTAATACATTCACAAAATGTTATTATATGCCCGACCGCAACAAGTGGAAAAAAAGGTACTTGAGTTATATCAAGAGGTATTTTGATATCAAGATGCCTTAATGCAAATTGTTGTTTTGGAATCAAATAACTACAAACGAAAATCTAAATATAAATTAGAACAAAAATGTAACTATTTCGAACAAAAATATGGTACAAAAAAAGCCTTCTTCCTAGGAAAAGCTTTAATTCCTACATATACGTAACATTAAATATTTAATTAAAAGCTAATTAGTTTAATGTACTGTAGTAAATAAAAAAAATAAGGAGATAAACTAGGAAAAAAAACAAAGTGAACATTGAAAATATTTGACCTTTTGTTAACTTGGCCATGTTCGAATGATTGGTCATGCTTCTGCATCTATAATATATATTCAATAAAAAAATACATCTCTGAATGAAAAATAGTTTCCGTGTTTGAATTTTACTCTATAAGTAATTTTATTCAAAATTATATAACATATAATACATCGGTTTAGTATTTTGTGGTTGCACTTATAGGGCACTGTTATATCAAAATCCATAGTAAATCATTTAAGTAATTTTATAATATAAGAATATACAACTATTTTAAATCTTAATTATATTACTCCTCAACTACTATAAAAGAAGGCAATAGAGTCACATATGACTTGAATTTTTATCAATCTTTGTGTTTTAATGCATATAGTTATGTTCTATGCAATGACACTCTCAGTCAATAAGAGATTATTGATGTAAGTTTTTTTCATACATGAAAACAATTTTCTATTTGTTTAGTTGGTTATTAAATAGCAATTTGTGATATTTAATCTTAGCATTCTTAACATGATGTTGTGATCATAGAAATGATATATTATTTTGTTCCTTTTTGCCACTTTCCATTTCTTATCTAATTTATTTTATCATGTTCTTCATGCAAGCATTAAAATCTAGATATATACCATATTAACTCAGAAAATGGATCAACACCCAAAAATCAGATGAAAGCATCGGTTCTATTAAAAGTAAAGGAAAAAACAGACAAAAGTAAAGGAGACATACGAATTTTAGTAGCGATTCAGCGTAATCTCTAGCCTACATCCACTTTAATTTGTTATTAGTTGGTCTCTCTCTGAATTACAACTTCTTATCTTAGATCTGACCACAATCTAGTGGATCTCAAATTCAGAATAATGTTTCTAAAGAGTTTGAGAGTCACTAGTACTGAAGATTTGTTGACTTACGTCCTAAAACAACAAATAGTAGCATCATAAGTGATTCTAATATAAGACAGGTTAGATGTGAAGAAGAAGATGATCCAGATCCAAAAGCTAGAGAGCTAGAGAAGATCCGCTTTTGTTGCAGGCGTGCTGTTATTTATAGGGAGACGGATGTACTGGTCCAGAAGCCTACTTGCATTGAAGTCTACGAGATAGCCCGAAGTTACACAAGAAAAATTGGAGACCACTGAGCCAAAACCATAGCTTGGTATCGACCTATCTATAGCTTGGTATTGGGTTATGTATCTTAGTGAAAGTTAAATCATTCCACTTGCTTTTCTTTTCTTTCATCTACTCAAGTTATTCTAAGTCCTTTTCCTTCGGTTTTGAGTTGATTCTTATGATCTTCCTAATAGCACTTGAATTATTCTGCTTTCATGGCTTTCTTCTTGTCAAACCTTGTAATTGCTTGCCCATATCATTGGAAAATCACTTAATCACTAGTTATTGGAGTAGCACAAGAGGTGTATGGTGTTTAGGAAATGAAATGGGGAGGATCCATAGGTCGGTACCGACCTATGATAGTTCGGTGCCGAGTTAAGGGCTTAGCCATTTTTCTATTCGAATTTTCGGAGTTCAACTCTTTGGTCTTTCTAATTGTGTTTCCATATTTGTGAATCGTTTCATTCTTATTTTGATCTTCTAAGAAGTTGAAATCTGCTTTGCTAAAGAGCGGGTTAACAGTTGGCCCCAAAAGTATGCCTTTCGAATATAAGGCGTGCATTGCTCAAGAACAAGTTTCATCAGCAATCATTCTTTGATAATTTAGTTCTCTGGATATTTCAATCTTGATCAATCATTCAGTTCCTTCGGATTCTCTTGCAAATCAGAAGTCTTTCTAGACTTGTTATAGTTTTTGGACTCTAGTCCTTGCTTAAGTGTTTTTATACATCATTATCATTCTGATTATATTCGAAGTTGTCACATCACATATCAAAATCGTCCCGTGTTTATCAAGGGTTTGTCTATTTTACTCCAATTATAAGGCATTCAAATCCTTTTATCAAATTTATTTCCATTATAAGGTTCGATCTCTCCAGATCATTTTGAATTCAATTTAATGTGCAATCTATCTAAATCATTCATAATCCAATCTAGGATTTGTCCTCTTAGAACCATTTAACTTCCAATTTGAGGTCCGATCTCTCCGGATGGTTTATTACCCAATTTGGATTTTAATCTCTCTGGATCCTTGTTGTATCTACTTGCTCTCTAGCAAAGAAACTCAATGATCAAGCAAGCCTATCTGCTCATTCTCCGGTGAGGGGACTTACTTTTCATACAAGCCCATCCACTTGCTTTTCAATAAGGAAGCTTGCACCTTGCAGTCTAGCCTCGTTTCTTTGAACGGGAAAGTGATCAATATCATATAAGTCCATCCACTCGCTCTCCGGTAAGGGGACATGCACCTTGCACTCCGGTCCCGTCTATCTAGAAGGGACTTAAAGTGATTAATACCGTACAAGTCCATCTGCTCGCTCTTCAACGAAGGGACTTTCATCCTGCACTCCGGTTCCGTCTCTCTAGAAGGGACTTAAAGCGATCAATATTAGTCATTACATTCAATGCGAATTTTCCAAAGGTCAAATATTTAAATCAAAGAAAACAAGAAGAAATCCTAATTATCCATCATGGATATCCTACTTAGAGCGTACCTATGGAACAATCTAGGTCCCATACATGTGTAAGTGGTCCGAGGTTATTATTGTTGTAAATAGTCATCTCAGACATCCGACTTAGACCATGCCTAGAGACTAATCTAGGCCTTGTACATGTGTAAGCAATCTGAGATTATTATTATCCTAATTATTCAAAGCAAGAAAAAGCAAAGTGAGGGAGTTAAGCTGGCTCTCGACCATCCCGATCATGGGATTTTAAGTCTCAGGCCAGATCCCTAGTTGTTCCTTGATGCATTTGTTGGTGGTTGCTCCGGCTGCACCATTGCGGTTTGGTTTTTGACACACTATTGTAAATGGTTGCTCCGAACCAGTTCTTATATCAGATCATGTAGGTATCGACATTCGTTCGTTTATGTACATCCTGCTTATGGAAGATGTAGCACTTTCCAAATCTTTTCTCCCAATCAGTAGGCTCTCTCCTAGCTGGCTTCCAATAGGGGTTGTATCCTTTGGTGTCTAGATATCCTCTTAGGGGTCTCTATTAGCTTAGTGTAAGAAGAGAATTTTGGCTTCCTCCTATGTTATTTCAGTTCCTCGAAGTCATAATTAGCACTTCTTTTCCCTTGGTCTTTTTCGTTTCCTGCTCTAGACAGTCCTCTGTCATCCACATCACTAATTTCAGCATCCTCAGCTTCAGCGTCTTCCTAATGAAAATATCTCTCAGCTTCATGATAAAATTCCATTAGATCCATCAGTGGATCTCTACCCAAAGCAATCTCGAAGTTGGTCTTGCTTGCGAATCCAAATATTGCTGCCATTAAGATTATGGATGGACGCGGCTTCCATATTGAATCTTGTCAAATAACTTCTCAAGGTCTGTCCGAGACTTTGTGTCATGGTTAATAGCATTATTACATTATTTAGTTGTGAAATATGAACTCTAAACTGTCTTATAAACCTATTCACTAGATATGCCCACATGCTTATGGAACCATTTTCCAACTGTCTGAACCACATCGTCATCAAGTTTGTTAAGCATAATGGAAAGCACCGCCCCATTACCTCCTGAAAACACCAACAACTCTATATGTTGGATGTAACTCATCAAATGAACCGTCGAATCCTACTTTCTATCATATATTTCCAGCGTCGAAACCTTAAAATTAGAAGGATTTCTCGCACTCCAAATATTAGAAGTGAATGAATTCCTGTTCACATATTCCAAACTCTGATTTGGAGGTCTACCTCTAACTATTCTCCCTACTAATTTGGTGATTTTATTTTCTTCATCCAATTAATTAAGATCTTCATCCAAAAGCGTTATTCCGCTCCTTGTTCCTATAGGGAAACTCCGACATATGTTCTGGCACATACTCCTCTGGCTGTATGTTAGCATTCTGATCCGTACCTCTGGCTTTATTTTATCCTTTGTTTATATGGGGAAGCTTTGGCACATATTATTTTGATTTTTGCTCATTCATATTTTGATTTGCATATCTAGCACTATCTATCCCCAACACCCTAACAGTCACACCAACATTGTCCCTGAGTATAGTTCTCTCGGAGTGAGTGAATTTGGATCAATACTGAATTGTCTTGTTAACCCAAAAAATGGATCAACACCTTGGATCGAATGTGAAAGCACTAATGTAGATCAAATTTCTTATTTGGCCCAATTATCGATTAGAAGAAGCACAAATCCTAGATAAAAAACAAATAAAAAGCAAAGATAAGTAAACGGACATTGAATTTTTTTGCGGTTCGGCCGACTCTGGCCTACATCCACTTTATTCAATCTTTATTATAATTATACAAATTGAATCTCCCTAGATATCAACTGGTTAGTCATTAGATCTAAGTTATAATGAGTTAGAATAAGTCACATGTACAAAGGTTGACTTGAGAATCATAGTAACCTCCTTGATGACTATTGTGAGGGTGAAGAAAGTTGAAGAAGTGGAGGAATTACAGTAGAGTAATGGCGGCCTTTCCTGGAAAAGATTCATCTCTAGTAGCAGATAGGTGAGTATTTATAGAGGAATTCAGTAAGTATTGGGCTAGAAGTCCAAGTGCAGAAGAGTCCAGTTTTTATGCCAAGTCATCACCGAAAATCTCAATTAATCAGAGTCATTTCTATGGATCGCTAACTATCCATAGGTGATGGATCACTAGCTGTCCATCAACTTAGTATATTTTTCTACTATTGGCCTTTAGTGCTATTAAGAGCTCGAAAAGTTTGAGGGTGATCCGGCCTATCTTGATGGATCGCTAACTATCCATAGAGGATGGATCGCTAGCTATACATTGAGGATGGATCGCTAGCTATCCATCCACTTAGCATATTTTTGAGTGATCTTAGTTTTTGTCTTCCGATCTTCTATTTAAGTGCATTGTCTAAATATCAAGTTTTTTGGAGTTCGTTTTATCATCCGTCTTCATGGGTCATCTAGTCCAGAAGAATCATCCACAACTCACTCGATACTTAACCAAATCACACAAAACATTACATATGCAATGTAGATGAGTAAGAGAGCCTCCTTTATGGACCAAAGTCATGGGCCCAATCCTCATGGGCCAGAAGTGATGGATTAAACTAGCCCAATTTGGAGAAGAATCATGCATAACTCGCTCAAAACTTAACAAAACTAGATGAAACTTTGCACGTACTCTCTCTAGGATGTATGGCGCTGAAACTAATTTTGCTATAACATTTTCGTTTCTTAACCAAATCCGATAATTTTAGATGTTATAGAAAGCTTTGAAAAAAAACTACAAGTTTCATGTTTTCTAAAATTTTGATGTTTGCTTGATCAAAATCGTGCTTGTTTATTGCTGTCCCGAGAGCAAATGACAGCAACAACAATCACAAGTATGATATTTTATTTTGGTCATAACTCATTCATTTCTTAACAAAATTTCATAATTTTAGATATTTTAAAAGAAAAGAAAAAATCTACAAGTTTCATGTTTTGAGTTTTCTAAAATATTGATGTTTACTTGATCAAAATCATGCTTGTTTGTTGCTGTCCCGAGAGCAAATGACAGCAACAACAATCACAAGTCTGAGATTTTGTTTTCGCTATAACTCATTCATTTCTTAACCAAATTTCATAATTTTCAATGTTTTGGAAAGTTTAAACAAAATTCTACAAGTTTCATGTTTTGTGTTTTTTTTTATGTTTGCTTGATCAAAATCGTGCTTGTTTGTTGCTTCTCGAGAGAAAATGACAGCAACAATAGTCACAAGTCTGAGAATTTGTTTTGGCCATAACTCATTCATTTCTTAACCAAATTTCATAATTTTGGATGTTCTGCAAAGCTTAGACAAAAAGATATAAGTTTCATGTTTGAAGTTTTCTGTAATTTTGAAGTTTGCTTGATCAAAATTGACGCGAATTAAGAGCTAGAAATTCATATTTGGAATTAGGGTTATAAATAACTATCTAAATGTTATTTTTACTTACTGATGAGATGAGGTAAGCTACTTTATGATGATTTTACGATGTTGATATGTATTATGATGGATTTTACTTGTCAATGAGATGAGGCAAGTCACGATGCCACTAGTACTCGTCAATGAGATGAGACGAGTAGGGTATTGTATTTACTCGCCGATGAGATAAGGTAGAGTTATATTTTTATGATGTTTTATTAGTGTGGTACCAACTAGCGGCTAGTAAATCTTTAGGTGCGAACGAATGATATACGACGTACATTAACACCTATTGGATTCCTATCCGAGAAGTTGAGTCACATTCACGATGTTTAATAGTACTATAGACCAGGAGTACTCAATTGGAGTCATCACGATGTAGTTGTGACTCCGATCATCACGATGTTATTAACTTTGGTCTTTGTGATTGGGAGTCGTTATGATATTATAGACTATAGTCATCACGATGTTCACAATGTTATGATGTTACTTGACTCTGTTCATCACGATGTTTATGATACCAAATATTAGTACTATCCACGATGTAAGCACGTGCAGTTTTCCATCAAATTTTAGATGTTTTGATTTCACCTCTTTATGAGGATGTTATTATAGCGTTGAGTAAGATGAAGGCTTACATGTATTAATGGTTTTATGATGATTTCTAATATGATGTTTTGAACCCTCATTGAGTTCTACTATGATGGATTTATGAGGCTTTAGACTGTTTTATGATGATTATTTATATGATTCAAATCCTTCCCTATTTCACTTATATAACTATAGAAGACGAATCACAGTTAGATAACCAATTGAATTCCCTTATGAAATCATGATGAACCCATAGATGTCTCACCTTAGAGATGATTTTGATGATACTTATATCGTTCCGTTGGCAACAACGGAATGGTTCTCCCTTTTCTCCTATTACTATTATTTTTACTAATGATAAGTTCTAGCAAGCCCGACCCAAGTATTTATTACTCGGATCAGACCGAGTTACAAGTTAAGTATGGATTTAGCTCACTCCTTGGATCCATTAGCTTGCTTGTATCTAGACCACTTTATTTTTTTTCAAACTTGGACATTGTACCTATTATTTTGTGGGATGGTTGTGTATGTATATTTTGTAGTTCATGCCAGTTATGTATGTTGTATTATGTATGTATGTATACTCTGATCTGGGTTTGCTGTTCTGTGACAGTTTATATTTATTTGTATATTGCATTTATTCTGAAATAGTCCTAAACCACCATGGTATCGTATTAGTTAAGGACAAGGTGTATCGACCATATATGAGGTAATGCAAGAAAAAAATATTGACATACTTAGCTGTTAGCTAATGCATTATCATGAGGGTTGCCCTTATCCAGCCCTATTCTTTGCATTAGTAGACAGGATTACTTAGTAATTCTCTTTACTAATGTGGGTCTCGAGGTGGGGCATCATAGCTTAACTTAATTAAAATACAATAAATGATTAATTTCACCTCAAAAACCTCAAAATAAAGTTTTTAAAACTTTATTTCCATCAATTTGAATTTATTCCAACAATTAAATGTTGAATTACATTACTTGGTAAATTTATTAACTCAAATTTACCTAAATTCCAATATTTTCCATTTTATTTAACTAAAACTCCAAAAAAATGAATTTTAAACCCAATATTTAAACCTACCCTACAAATTTCAGGTTGTGGGGTCCAACCTACATGGATCGTTAGCGATCCATCTAGTTAGGTTGCCAGCGATCCATCAAACAACCTCCAAATGATTCCAATTTTTCTATGAGCCTTCTTTTATGTCTTCTAAGTGTTATTCCAAAATTTTAAGTCAATCTAACTCTGTAGGAGTTCTCAAGATCCATTTTAAGTTAGCTTCTTTGGTCAAAAAGCGGGTAAACATGTCCTATTTGTGGGGGCATCATTCTAGTTTGCTCCACTCCAACTCCAGACGTTCCTACATTTGCTTCTTGCTTTTGGTTCTGAATTTTAGCAACTCCAACTATTACATATTGTCCTATCCTTTGGAAAAATCCCTCTAGCATTTCATGTTATTGAGTCATTAAATCATCATGCAACTCCTTCATCATTTTCTCCATCTCTTCTTTGGTCACATGGATGGGTTAATGAGAATTGAGGACACCTCCTTGTTTCCCCCATGCTCTGATTGGCTTGCTCCAGCCTTAGATCTAGTATTAGGTCTCTTCATTTTCTCCAAATTTCAAACCCGAACTTTAGGTTATGAAATCTAGCTTCCTTCTTAGTAAAAGCATTAAAATGCTAGCCCAGAAAATGGATCGACGCCTAGAAATCAAATGAAAGCACCGGTTCTATTAAAAGTAATGGAAAATCAAACAAAGCAAAAGTGGATACAAAAATTTTCATAGTGGTTCGACGTAATCTCCGACTTACTTCCATTTTAATCTTTGTTATTAGTTGTTCTCTCTCTAAATTACCACTAGCTGTCTCAGATTTGACCATAATCTAGCGGATGTTTGATTTACAGCGATGTTTCTAGAGAGTTTGAAAGTCACTAGTACTGGAGATTGTTGACTCAAGTCCTAGAACAACAAATAGTACCTTGATAGGTGACTCTAATGGAGGAGAGGTTACATGTAAAGAAGAAAAAGTTCCAGATGTAAATGTTAGAGAGCTAGAGAAGATCGCCTTATAGTTGCATGCAGGCATGTATTTACAAAGAGACAAAGGTAATGGTCCAGAAGCCTGCTTGCACTGAAGTCTAGAAAATAGCCTGAAGTCACAAAAGAAAATATAGAGACCACTGAGCTAAAACCATAGCTCGATACCGACCTATCTATAGCTTGGTACCAAGTTATGTATCTTGGTTCAAGTTGAACCATTCCACTTACTTTGCTTTTCTTTCATCTACTCAAGTTGTTTTATGTCCTTTTCCTTCAGCTTTGAGTTGATTCATATTATCTTCCTGATAGCACTTGGATTACCTTGCTTTCTTATCTTTCTACTCTTCAATCCTTGGAATTGCTCGTCAAGCTCGTTGGAAAATAACTTGATCACTAATGATTAAAGTAGCACAAGAGGTGTATGGTATTTGGGAAGTGAAATAGGAAGGATTCATAGGTCGCTACCGACCTATGATAGCTCAATGTCGAGTTATGGCCTTAGCCAATTTTCCATCCAACTCTCTGGTCCTTCTAATCGTGTTTTCAAGTTCGTGAATCGTTTCGTTATTATTCTGATCTTCTAAGTCCAATTGAAATCTGCTTTGCCAAGTAGTTATTAGTTTTATTAATCATTATATATTTGGATGAGTAAAAATCATATCTTATAGATTTGCAATGTTAGCATTATCTAGTTATGCATTTGTATTTCCATCTTCAACCATATCTGATTCTTATTCTTAATAGCTCATGGCAATTTAATTATTTACTTTTTGCATGCGGTGATGAAATAGTTTAATAGTTTCTTAGTTTATCATATTCTTCTGTATAGTCAGTTGTTCATAATAATAGTTTGTGTCTTCTAATTCAGATTGCCAATCACCCATAAGTAAACACTAAAATCATCTATTTGTATCCTTTAAAACTCATGATATCATTTAAATCAATATTTTTCATATGGAGAAAATACTTGTATTGTTCATTAATGTGAGGTTGTTGCATCAAGCTTGTATTTTATTCTTCTATTTCAGATAAAATATATGGTTTATTTGTCCGAACAAAGTTATCATGTTTTCAATGTAATTAATAATCCATTACTATATAAAATAAAGATTTTTCCTTAACAATCCTATTTTATTTCCCATATTCAATACAATTGTATATGTTTTAATTTTAATTTTGATAAGAAATATGAACTTGAAAACTCAAATATCACATGAATTATTTAAGTCTTTACATAAAATCTTTATTGGTAGATTAAAAATATCTATCATATATATATATATATATATATATTGATATTAAACATATAAACCAATATGAGTCCTAAAACATAGCAAACCTCTTTGTTTATTTATTACCTGTTTTAAAGGAGCCAAATTCATGTATTTATTAAATTTCCGTATCATCTGGTGAAGGTTATAGGTAAAAGAAGCAAGGATAAAAGTAAGTAAAAATGGTCTAAACTTATCATTGGAAGGATGATAAAAAATTTGGGTCACAAACATAATGAGTCGTAAAATGTAGACTACCACAATGTATAATGGAAGCAAGAGCATTGCCAATACAAAAGTCAGTCAATCGAATAAAAAAACATTACTTTTCACTAACCCACACTAACTTACCCCAACAGCATACAACTTTATCTGGCATTTATAATGCTAGGTTAATCTTGACTATATACTTATCTTGTATTATAAATGCTGGATAACTCAGTGACTGCCAGGTCACCAAAGCGACATTGGCAGTCATTATTGAGTCCAAAACTGGGCTCACTGATCGCTATTGGAGGTCATCCATATTGGAAAATTGATGGGAAGGAACAATAAAGAGAAAGTAATTAAAGTTATGCCATGGATGAGGCCACTGCACTAAAAGAGAAATTCGACATGACTATGGTGCAATCGATAATTATTGTCTGCTCCCCAAAGTTAACACAATGATCCTTCATACTTGTGCACTCAAGGTTGAAGAAGTTGGAGATTTGTAGAAGCCAAAGTCCGTGAGCTTTAAATATCTTTTGAAAGATAGATTTACTTTCAGAAAAATTGAAAAGAGAGGAGTTGAAGAAGAGAATTTTGTTTTTTGTAGATTTTATATTTCTATCTTTATGATGAGAGAAATGAGAGAATGAACTAAACATCAATCCTTCTCTCTCTTAATCACAATAAATAACATTCCATAAAAACATTTTCTCATTAATAAAGGATACAAAAGGTTGGTTAATGAAAAGACTTTTGTGTTGTTATAATTATCAGACAATCCCCTACTAATTAAAACAAACATAAAAGAAGATTAATGAAAATAATCTAGGCAAGAAGAAAGTTTCATATGTACATACCACTGTCTTTCGATTGAACTTATATAGAAGAAGTGAGTTCAAAACCTAATTTAAGTATTGAATTTCTTCTTGAACAACATTTATTTGGGTTGATATCTCACAACATATGCTAAACTTTCAATTTTCTACAAACTTTGCGATAATGTGCGCTTTTAATGGCCATACGTCTACCTTGGGAACTCATGAGTGCTCTAGAGAAAGCTCAAGTCTCTCATAGAAGGTGGCCATCTTCACAGACTCAGGTATGTGAGTCCATCAAATGCTCTACTCTAGCACCACCACTTATGGCATGGACTCATTGAGAGCAAAATACTCAACCTCACAAAATAAATAAACATAATTCATCAAGTGCATCTAAAAAGCACCACCAATACTTATGAATTATATATAAGTAATAAGGATTGACTCAAATATATGAGTAAAATCCATCTAATGCGTCTCAAAAGCATCACCAATGTTTCTTATGGATTTAAAAAGAGCAAATAGGCTTAAACTAAGATAAATCGTATATCAATCAAATGCATCTCAAAAGCACCAGTAAAACTCGCTATGAAGTATACAAAAGCAAAGGAGTTTAACGTTATAACAAATAGTAAAATCCATCAAGTGCGTCTATAAGGCACCACCGAAATTGGCTATGGAGCATACAAGAATAAAGAAGCTCGAACTTATAATAAATCATAGAATCCATCAAGTGCATCTTAAAAGCATCACCAAAACTAGTTATGCATTACATAAAAAGCAAAGAAGCTCAAAATCATATCAAATAAAAAAAATCCATCAAGTGCATCTCAAAAGCACCACCAAAATTGGTTATGGGTTATATAAAAGTAAAGAGGTACAAAATCATATCAAATAGAAAATCCATCAAGTGCATCTCAACAGCACCACCAAAATTGGTTATGAACTATATGATAGCAAAGAGACATAAAATCATCTTTACTATTATAATGAGAACTCCTTAAATAGGAATTCAACCATGTCCTTTGAAAATGCCATAAATACCATTCTCAATGTTCGCTTTTTACAATTTCACCCCATTCATTTCTTCTTCGTATCATTTTAATCCACTTTCTTTCCTAACCCTAATCGCCATGCTAATTCATCACCGTCAAGCAAATTAATCCATTGTTATTACCAATCCTTTATCAACCCTAACTCATAACTAACCTTAGTCCATGACTTTCACTCAAATTGAACGCTACCGGAATCCATGACATCACTTGATAATCGCATTCTCGCCTCTTCGATCGACAATATTACCTTCGCCCGATCATCCATCGAAGCTCTACTTACACCATTAAGTCCCAATCTATAGTCATTGGGTTCTAAGACCAAAGTGTTTTGCCTCCAAGGGGTAATCAGCTGCTTGAAATCTACCTGATATTTTGATGAGTTAATCGTAATTTTACATCTCAGTAATTTTAAGTATCAAACTTCCAACCCTATCCGTTGATTCTAATCCATTAATCAAATCCAATCCATTTCGATGCCTCATAAACATTTTTTATATCCATCTCGAACCCAAAATTCATCGTCGTAGTTGAGTTTACCGGTTCTTATTTCATTCTAGGATCTGATAATTTATGGGTTCTAATTTTGTCCTCCCTAATTTGGATCAGCCAAGGTAATTTAATTTTAATTTTTAGTGGATTTCTTCATAGTGGATTAGACTTTTGCTAAAATGTTAGTAAACTTTGTATTGTTCGAAATCAGATTCGTGAATGAATGATATCATATTGGTGATGAAACAATAAAAAGATTCTGAAATCTCAATTATAAAGTATTTTTCACAAATATTATGTTTCTATATTTGTTATGAATTATACTCATTTTCGTTGCTTGATTCAAAATGCATTAACACCGCAATTTTTGTGAATTTTTCTCTGAAGTATAGGCTCGCTTTGAAGAACACATTTATTATTTAGTCTTTTGTGATTTGTACTTTTAATCTCCACCTTTATATATAATTCTTTTTCCAATAATAGAGGATCTCCAAATTACATGCCCAAATTAAGTGAGGTAGTTTTGCTATTCTATTGTTCATAGCGCTCAAGTAACTTCCTCTTCTCTTGCTTAGTATTTTTTTCCATGCTTATCTACTCGGTTACTGCCAACAATATGCTTTTGTTTGCATAATTCATAAGCGGCAGTAGTTGGAAAAACATTACTCACAAATACTTTGTCATGCTTAAACAAAAATGAAAATTGTTCTTCTTTTACCTAATTTGTGGATCTTAGTCTGCTTTTCATAATTGTTATGATTTTATTCTCACTATATATCTACCATTACTTACAGCAAATCAGTTAACTCTTCTAAATCAGTATTGCTGTAAGTATTTTAGAGACGGCATTAGACGAATTTGATACACTCCTCAAAACTATGACTAATTCTTTAGCTACATAAATTTAATTCTTTAGCTATATAAATTGGGCCTCATTGCTGTAATTCGCTGCAAAAGTTGACATTAATTTGTACAGCTAGCACGTTTTGCAATTTACAACATATATGACATAATATGTTAACTAATCAAAAACATCGCCATTAATTTTTGTAAATTGATATTTGTATAAATTAATATGTAAGCTAAGAAGTAATATTTATTATCGCCCTCAATTTGAAAATTTATTATATTTTCCTACTTTATTTATTCATTATCTTTTATTTGTTTCTTTATGGTCGTAACCTATTTACTCGCACCTTTTACTCTTTGATTGGGAATGATTCGAGGTTTTCAAAAGAAAAACTAGATATATTTGTATAACAAAAATAACACATTTTACTCTTTGATTGGGAACTATTCGAGGTTTTCAAAAGAAAAAAAATATTCATATAACAAAAATATCGGCTTTAGAACTAAGTTTTTTGGATTTTACTGGGAAATTGATCTGATTTGATTTGACTTATAGTTAGATGGTAATATTTATATTAAGTTATTTTTACAATGTTCACACTATATTAAGCTTTAATAACTAATGTTGTTGTTTATTTGTAGGTTAGGGCTTCATTATGTGTCACATGAATTAGTCTTCAACCTGTCTATGCTTTTTAACTTGCGCTCGAGAGATGTGATGTAAGGTTTGTTTAGGTTCATAGGTTATTGGATTATTTACTGAATAGAATATTCATTTTTACTACTAATAATAAGAATTCAATGAATAGAAAATCAACCGCGTCTTTTTGAAATACCTATACTACCCCTTCTTTTTGCTTATATCTGGATTCCCAAAACTTATTAGAAAAAACTAAATCTCCTTCACCACTCAAAGAAATAAGTCGACTTACATGAGCATAATTCAAGAATTTCATATACAAAGAGAAGCTAATTCAAAGTATAACTTCTTAGGTAGTATTTACTACTTATAATGAATGACAGGTTAGTTAAGGTATTTACATATACATGCACGAAGGGACGCCAACATTTATTCTAACCACAAAAGAACTTTCTCCAGATCCACATGGCCACTACAATAACAGGAAGGAACAACATAAATATCCAATATTCCAGTCTATTCATTACCAGGCTTTAAGGTGATAGGGTTCTCTATAGAAAAAGCCTCTACTCACAGTTATGTTTCTATTTACGGTATTGATGAATGAAGTTTGGCTGTGTGCAGAAGTAGACTGCAGATCCAAAACATGCTCATATGAAGTCTGCTAGAGTTTAATACAACTGCAAAAAAAGTTTTCAGGTAGTGATTGTTTTCTTTTGTAGTTGGAATAAAAGCTAGATCTATTCATATATTAGTTCAAGCTACTCATTTGCTACATAATAGTTTCATGTGTAAGTTATTCTATTAATTATACTTATACACTTTTAAAAAGGCTTTAGAACTATAAACTTCACTAATCACACTTACTATTAAACTACGGTTATAAGTCCATACAAGAAACATATCCCATCATGTTAACTAAAATAATGTACATACATGAGCAGATTAAGCTAAGTTGTGTACAACTACATTGAGCTATAGGAGTTTTACACTACTCTTATTTCGTCATGGCCAAGTTTTACAGATTCACGGTTAACTCATTTTAAACTGATGGCACGTCATTGGAAGCGTTATAGAAAATTTATACAAGTGCAAAATAAAAATGTTGGCAAATAGATTTAATGCATGAATTTTAAATGATATTTTGATCAGAAGTTATAATTGCATTAGGTGAAGTAAACATAAATTTATGTACATGCATGATTTTCTTTTGATTACATGCATGCCTGTTTTAGTATTATATATATTTTAAATTTGCAGTAACACATTGGTTTATGAAGATATTTTTCCTAAATTTAGTAGCTACTTTCCGTACAGATTTCATGATAATATGCGTCTAGGGAGAATGGATGTGTGTTGGGAAAATGAATTGTCTTGGGCTCATGTTTGTTTGAAGGCAGTCCATCTGAACTTATAACATTCGATGACTTTGTGCTTCACCTACTACATGAGTCTTCCTTACGTATGTTGTTACTATATTTTCTGAAGGTTAGTCAAAATCTGATGAACTCTAGCTAGAAATCGTATTATGTGTAGAACACTTGAAATCATTTTGAAATTGCTTGAAAGTATTAGGCCAGTTCTATAGTTTCTCATACCATTAAAAATTAACTTTGTCTCAATGGAAGAAGATGGAAATATTTTAACAGACCCCTAATAATTATTCCAAGTAACTTCACCTAGCCGTCTTTGCTTTCAATTTATAATAACATACGTGATTGCTTTGTTGTGTTTTGGAGTAATTCTCCTGTTAACAATATATAATAACTTACGTGATTGGTTTCAATTTAAAGTAACTTTCAAAGTTTCACATAGGTTAACTAAAATAAATCTTGATTTTTACAGATTGAGTGAGTTAACTGTACATCTATCTACCATTGAAAATGCTTGAATGTTCACGTAAGAAAAGGTGTATGAAAATGTTTACATCTGGGGTTGACAGTCACAGTCATGTACATTCAACTATTCACAAATGTAGGGATGATAATTTTGATGGTTGGTCGGTACTTGCACAAATGTGATAAACAAGAGTTACAGAATGACAAGCATCAAGGCTGAATGGTTTCAAATTACAAAACTTATTGACATAGCTCAGTTGCAATAATTTGATTGTGCTCTACGTTCATCTGAACTTTCAATAATTTGTATCATAAATCTGTACATACAGCTGTATTATCTTAGTAATTTTAGTTATAACTGTCAGTGTCTATTTTATGCTTGTAGCTCAGCTTTTGGCATTTATTACTTGCAATACGATGTCATCTTATTACTCAATTTTCAGATGTATTTCCTATGCTGATTACTAGACGTTGAATTGGTACTTAAATTGGTACATGGTAAACAATATGTGCGTTTGTGCAATGTTCGTTCAAGTTGTATATTTACTGTTCATAGCTATATTGGACTTCACTTACGAAGAACATTTCTAGGTTAACTATTTAACTGTAACAGACAAATTCATGAGATATTGCAACAAATTCGCGAGACATTGAAACCTAATATAATGGACTGCACAACACATACAAATGAACGTTTCGAGCATTTTTTTCTATTGTATATAAATGTATTCTAGAAAATCTTAACAAATCAGTACAAAATAATAATTTCATCTATTTCAAATGAGGGAATGATTATATATCACAAAATAGATTCTTAGTCATCATTTACCTAAACTGAGGTGTTAAAAATAGCCCGTGTGCGAAGCATGGGTCTTATACTATATTCATAAAGGCATGTATCTCTGTATGTATGTGTATGTGTGTGTGTATAAGCCTTGGAATAAATTGAATATGAAGGCGAGAATGAAATGAAGGCAATTATATATATTACACATGAAGTATGCGAAATATCTTTACAATAGTTGTAATAGCTTCGGTGTCACACTTTTTTGGTATCAACGTGAACTACCAAAAATGCCTCACTGTATATAATTGAATTGTAATCACTTGAAAATACGATCTATTATTATACTTCTTCTACAAATTCAAACGCTCCTAACAGTAGGATCTAACAATTAAACATGCTTTACAAATCAAAACGTTTCTAAAAATAGGATCTAAAATTAAACTTACTTTATAAATTCAAATTAATTATTTACAAACATACAAATCTTAATATCACTTGAAAATAAAAAATATTTTTTTTGAATGATTCAAACATGTACAATTTATAAGGATAAACATTCACTAGAAGTGGAGCATCATGGTCAGCCAAAAACTTGATAATAGGTCTTAAAGTGGAGTCTACTTGAGAAGAGAACTCGCAGGCAGAAGGAGAATATGCTACATCTCTGTTTATCCATTATCAATTATATTTGAATATCCATTTGAACAAATTCAATAGTGCTTTAGTGAGAAATTGTGTGTGTTTGTATATATCAATATTCTAAGAGGTGATGGCTTACACGAGATATTTTTTTGGTTATAAGGCAACGCTTAATTTTCGAGGTTGAGGAAAATTCTTTTCATGTAAATGTTATATACACACATACTACAAAATTAAATATATAATAATATACGCGGAACATTTAAATAAGAAACATTGAGCATTCAAAGCAGTTCAAATACATATAGAACATGTAATTAAAAACTTTTTAACATAAACAACATTTATTAATAGAAATATAAACATAGTTTACTTCAAAAAAATTACAAAACTTAGTGCAATTTCATCAACTTAGAAATTTATTGCTTTAATCACTTCGTGAATTGAATTATTAAGACTCGACTACTTTGTTGATGTAAAGCCGGATAGTAGTTTAGTTTTTATAAACAAGAGTCAAACGTCAAAACCAGAGATAGAAGTTCATATGTATAACAAAAGCCACGATGAAAGTCTCATGCATTGAATTCTACCTATTACTAGACTAGATAGAAGAAGAGATAAAAGAGATGAAGCCATGTTGTGAAATGATGATGCATATAACATATTTCCATATTAGTTAAAAGAGCATATGGATGTATAAGTACAAGCATCATTTCCATTTCCAGTAGTATAAAATAAACTAAAACAAAAGAAGCAAATAATAAAACTTTAGTACTATAAAAAAATTGGTTCATGGCTGTTCTTTAGTTGTTTTGACCTTCTCAAATGCTGCTTTAGGTTCAGTTTATGCAGATAATGATACTGTCAAATTTACTTTTAGGGGTATAACTGTAAATTCATGCATATTGTGATTTGCAGGCCCATCCGGGCGTGCATATACACTCGTATCAAAAAAATCCATCAAGTGCGTCTCAAAAGCACCACCAAAATTGATTATGAATTAAATGAAAATAAAATAGAATAAAATCATATTAAATAGAAAAATTCATCAGGTACGTTTAAAAAGCACCACCAAAAACCGGTTATGGATTATACAAGAGCAACCAAACTAATAAATATAAAAAATAGGAGGGGAAAGGGTAAATATGTTGCATTGATTGACCACTAATGGGTACCCATCACATTTTTCTCTACTCTAGGCTCGATGCTCATTCCTATTGAAAATTCAAGGACTAATTTCCTTTGAAGGCAATTTAGAATGCAAACGCATGAAGTTCTATTTGACCATATTCATTTTAATAAATCACTTCTTTCATCTATTTCTCAATTGTTTAGGTCTAAAATAGATTTATCTCTCTTTCCACTGCATACTCCTGTAGAAATTACAATGTTCTTCAATATGGGTATACATGTATCTCCTTATATCATAAGTAATAGCATATTTAATAATTCATGAGAAACATGTCGCTTCCTTCAATTTAACACATTTATCTTTGGCTAATCATGCTACTTATTCTTATATATGAGAGAACCATGGAGAGATAACATAAGCGTCACATAAAAACATTTAAATCTTTCCATATTTTTCTCAGCATTGTGAGATCAACTTTAAAAAAAAATCCTCGCGTTAGCCCTTTGTAAATCTATTGCCTCATATTAAAAGGATAAGAAGGAGCTCACAATTTAACAATTAATGTCCACTGTTGATTTTTCCAAACAACGGTTGTCCCACTTTAGCTAGATACCCCCACTTCAAAAAATCATAGTTTGGAGGAACACCTTTTCATAATCTAGCAATAGTTGTTTCTAGTTTTTTTGGTTGGGAACCATTTTGAGTATGAAATAATCTAACAAAGCAGTTTCCCCCACAAACAATCTAACTTCTAAAGATTGGTATATTCAATTTTATATGATCGATTACATTTGATATAAGTTTAACATAGTTTTGTATTTTCATACATCCAAACGTAAATCGACACAATATGTGTGAAAATAATGATCAAATAAAACCAATCATGAACTAATACAACACTCGATTCAACAGATGAAATTCTTCTATTTCCATGCAAAACTCATAACGCATGTACTTATTCGTGTGATATGTCGAGCATGAGGTCTCAAAATCGAGTTCATACAAAAGGGAAAACACATAAATCATCATGTTTATACATATATTCCATATATATATTTTCAGGACTTATAATTAAAACTTCAATCTCATACATGTATTTGAAATAACTAATTTTCTCGTATTTATAATTCTTATATTGGTAATCCAAATACATATTTCCTTAGCAATTTTTTTCTTCTTAGGCCCATATCTAGACCAAAATAACTAGTTTTCATATATTCAAAAATGATAAGTAGAAGATGGTTTACGAGTATAAGTATCTCAGTTTAAAATACTTTATGATATTCTTTAAAAAAGATCATTATACCATCATAAATTGTAATGCATAACAAATATCATTAGTTCTTTATTTTCAACATATTCATTTGTATCCACAAAGTGACTATTTTAAATCCTTTCAGAATATATTTCTATTGTATTACCAAATAAATATACGTATAACAAACATGAATGAGTTTTGTATTACAACAACAATCAAATTTTGAATTATACTCATGTCTTTGAAATGATAGCATACTTCTTCTTTTGGATCAAAATTTTCAAGACCAATGTATGGATTAAATATTCAAAATTTCACCGTTCTCGTACTTGACATAGTATAAAATCCTGATATATTTAATATATTTTTTTAACTAGAAATCTTTATACAAAAACAATTTCTTAACTTTAACATTAAAATCAATAATAACCATTTTCCAAAATAGGATTGTGATTACCTTGATATTATAAAAGGCTAACTCTATTCAAACACCAATAGGTACGTAACATACACCGAACAATATAACAAACTAATGTACACTAAAAAATACTTTACGTAAACCATTTGTTTACAAAATTACCCATGATCTCATATTTATTCTCTCTTTCAAACTTAATACCGTTTCACAAAAGGCTAAAAATTTCTACTACTAAATTAAGTCAAAATTCAACAAAATAAACTCTAATTTTTACCACTAATATTGCAACTTCTTTATAGATTTTTTTTTAATTTTCCATTTTAACAATATCAACTCTGATTTTATATGAAAAAAAGAACAAGTATTTTAAAATTAGAGCAGTGAGTAGAAAAAATATTTTTTAACTGGTATTTTTGATTTGGTGGAGATTTTCATAGAATTCTTCAAAAGAAGTATTGTTTTGATCAAATCCAATAAATTTAACATTTTAATTTGATAGGTTATAGGAAATAGGATAAAGATGCAATTAGTAGAATTATAACTCGTAACATATATTCTTGGAAAAATATTGGTGTATGTTAGTTAATTAATGGTGTATGAATAGGTTTAACCATTATAAAAACTTATAATCTTTATATTTGAAATCATTAGATTTATATTCTTCTCATAATAAATCCAACTCTGTAAGTCAATAAACATAAAGTCTCTCCATTAGTTGGTTTCGTCATTTTTTAATAATAATTTGTCAAGTAAGTTCAATTTTCATTCAAACATTACATAAATCGTTAAATGTTCATAATTTACTTCCATAGATAAACCATAAATCAATTTTAAAATCTCATGCCTTTAATTTTTATAACATTATTCGAAAAAACAATTGAAGAAAATCAATATTTTGATAATTTTCTTATATATTATTTACGTATTTGCACATTTGCAATAAAGACTCAACATATAGGTTAACTCAATTTAGTAAATAGACAGTTGTCATTTTATTTTCAACTCTTAAGTACATTAAGTATAATTCATACAAATTCATTTACAGGTTTATCCATTTGGATATTTAATTTTATTATCAAAAAAATAACAACGATTGCTGAAGCAAATTGAGTGAATTTTGAAATTAACAATATTACATATATAAGCATTTATGATTTGTAAATGCTAATTTAACTCCTTCTATAAATGGAAGGAATTTTTTTATAATTTATACCAAGAGTTTCAATAGTTCGTCATATTATTAATTTTTCATTAAATGCTTACTTTTCAAATTCACGGCCTATGCTGGAACGCTTTATAGAGGAAAAGTCTTTAATTTAGATAAATTTGAATTCACAAAAACATACAATTTTTCATTTGCCTCAAGTCAAATAATATGATAATTTCATACCAATCCAGATCGTGGCCATTAACTATAACTTGTGTCATATTTAATAATAAAATATATCGATTTGAATTTTACTCTACACCGTACCTAATTTATTATTGCGTTCCACTTATAGAATGCAATATTCTAAATCAAAGATACACAATTATAGTGTCTAAAATTTCTTTCGACCTAGTTGAAACTAGATTGAGCAGAGGATGAAGAAGAAAACGAGGAAAAAACTCCAATAGGACCTTTCGAAGGAGTCGAAGGGATGCCACAATTATAAGTCATACCCTTTATCCCTCCCTTTTTACCCTATCAAAAGCTCAGTAGACGTTTATATCGGGGCTTTTGACATTGTCGAGAGATATTTGTTAAGTGTTAAATTTTCCTTTCCTTTTGACTCTGTCGAAAGTTCAATATATCTCATTTTTAACTTTAACATTCTTCCAAGAATTTAAAGTTTCTTGTTTTGTTTGATGTTTAAATTGCTATAGTAGGTTTTTATTAATCCTTGAAAGAATGTCAATTTTATAACAAACTGTAAATTCTAACTGAAACATTTTCACCTGGAAGAATCATGAGTTCTCCAAAGAATGTCAAGCTACTTCAAAGCGTTCTCCGATTCCACTCAAGATGAAGTGGATGCTATTCCCAATGATTATGGAATCACCAGAGTGGAAGCCTTTCCACTACAGAGAATGACACCATCAGTAGCCCTCCTGAAGGGTTCTTCGCTTACACAGCTATAATATATGGCACGGAGGGTTCCTTCCATTCCTTAACTTCTTATCTAGGTTTCTATCTTATCTTGGAATTGATCCAATCCAGCTATCTCCGAAGGTATACATCTATCTTCTATCTTTGGAATTGATGGCATTAGAGTCTGGCATCCATTCTTTGAATGCCAAAGTATTAAACCTTCTCATCTGATTAGTTAAACTCAGCAATCTCAAAAACCAATTCTTCAGGGCGAACCCTCCTAAAAAGCAAATATTAGAGGGAGTGAACAAATTTAGAGACTGGGAAAACAAATTCTTCTTTTTCAGATGCTTCTCAAACGTGAACATGACTTTCTCTACTCCTTGTAAGCTTTGATTTCATTATTTTCTTTCTTATCAAGTTGCTTTTCTTTGCTGGTCTATGTTTTCTATCAGGTGCTCCTGCCAAAGAACTGAACGAAGTAGATAAGAGGACGATGGAGTCTCTAGTTGCAGCTTCAAGTAAGATCGAAAACCGATTGAGGCTGTTGAATCCTACAAATTCGAGCAACAACTCTCTCCTCCACTTTGCTCAAAGGATTGCGGCAATCTCCTCTGATTCAACACACATCTCGAAGAAAACGCTTCCTTTCCCTAGGAGATAATGCAAATTTCTTCCCAATGTCTCCTATCTGCTCCGAACACTCCGATAAGTTATAGATGCAGTACTTGTTTTCTATTTCTGTGTTGTTTTCAAATTATTTTATTGACTTATAATCTGTTTGAATTCTTTTCAGCTGTACCTCAAGTGGAAAAGTATGCTAGTGGTCCAGCTCCTCCTCCTTCGACTTCTCGCATGCCATCCTTTGCTCAATCTCTTGCTAAATCGAAGATGGCCGTCAAAAGAAAGTTGGAGAAATCCATTGTGGTGGAACCAACCCTCAAAATAGAAAAAATAGTCAAAGTTCCTGATTCTAAGGGGGAAGAATCTTTAACTATTGACAAAGCTTTGGAGAGTCCAATTGTTGAAGCTCCTCACGACCAATCCAAGAAGACTCCCACTGCGATCGATCCTCTCTCTCGCATCTTTGCCTTGAGATCTCCGGCTGTGCTTGAGTAGATGTGGAAATCTCTAGAGATGATCCCTTCTCAAAAGCACGTTCCTCCCATGCCATCATCTCCTTCATCCTTCATTAATTTTGAAGAGATAGTCAAGTCTACCTTAAGCTTTGCATCCTTTGCTTCTATCCGCTCGCCTACCTCTGTTTCTGAATTAGCAGGTCACTATCATTCCCTAATAGAACGACAACTCTTGGTAAGTTTCCCTTTACTTTACTTTATCGTTACTGTTCTTATTTAAGTTTCTGACTTATGTTATACGTTTTCTTTTAGATTTCCGAGAGTTGGTTATCTTTGCAAGAGGATGCATCTCAATCTTCCATCAAATCCTCTAAGCTTCAGGAGGAAATCTCTGCTCTAAAGAATCAAGTCTCTTCCTTATCTACAGAAAAAGATTAAGCCACGTCCGAACTGGAGCGATTGAGAGCTTCACTCGCCCAGTCAGAATCCACTATCTTAGAGGAAAGGAAAGCCTAACAACCCCTCACTGACGAAAATTTGGCAATGCAAATGACCATAAAAGAATCCGACAAGGGGAAAGTTCGAATGGCGGCAAAGAATGCCTCTTTGAAGGAAAAGTTGAAGAAAAACTAGGCTTATTTTAAACTAGCAGTCGATACTACTTCAGATACAAAACGATGAGTGTCACAGTTTCTCGATACTATACTTGATGAAATTATGATTAATTCTTTCAAATAAGCTCTGACGCTCGCTTATGTTGACAACATCGGCAAATGCCTTGAGCTAAGCTTTCCTTCACTTGAATCTTCCCTTGTTGATAGAGTTATGGAAAAGATTAATCAGATGGAGTAGGGAACTGAAGCAGCTAATAAGAAGGAGATTGATTCCTCTAAGATTCTTTCTTTCGAAGTCCCTTCCGTCAAGTCGAATCCGACTCAGAAGATGAAGGCAACAAAGATGATGTCGTCAAAGAAGAAGGGGACAACGATAATGATGACAACGACGATGATAATGATGATGATAACATCAATGGCGGATAAGGATCAGGTGGCAACAGGGATGGCTATACTGAAGCTTCTGAGAAAGATGAGGATGATAGTTCGAAGTCTACCGAAAATGATTCGTCTCTGCATGAAGCGATTCCACCTAAATCTTCTGCACATTTCGGCACATAAGAAGAGACTGCTTCTATTGATGCTGAAGCACCAAAAGAAAGGGGGCAAGCTTCTCAAGCACTGATCCTGGTATCTAAGGTATAGGATTCTCAATTTACACACCTTTCACTTCGAAGATAATAATGGTGTAAATCTTTTATTTAGATAAGGAAAAAGTTTGTCCACCCTTATAAAACTAAGCTTGAAAGAAAACAAGCGGAGGTAAATAGTTTATATAGGGAGTTAGATAGACAATTGAAGGAGCACAACATTGTTTCGATAAATACCACAGACTCAATAGAAGTGCGGCAATGTTTGCCTCATTTAATAATCAATAAGCTGCCTCATGATCAAGGAGAATGCGCCTTTGTTATGATGGTCTTCTTAAAAAGAAAATCGAGAATCAACCACCCTCCTTTGGATGTTGATCGAGGAGAGAGACATTTTAGTTAATTTCTTATATAAGGCCTATTGTAGACACCCAACCGTTGATTTCTCTTATTTAGATGATTTTAGTGGGGGTTTACTTAGGCGTTTATACTAAAGGTATTTAGATGAATTCAGATCTGACCCGCATCCCGGAGCATGTTGGAACTTGCCTCGAGTCAAATCAATTCCTCAAGACCTTCCTTCTGAAAAACTCAAGTTTTATAAGGATGATTTTTTTTTGGAATTAATTGCTTAGTCAGTTTTGTACGAAACAGATGAATGATTGTAGACATGTAGTAATATATTGATTTGTAAATATTTGTTTTAGTCTTGCCTTTTACACTTAGTTTCATTTTTTTATGTTATCACAGAGAGAATGTTCTTCAAATAACCTTGTCTCTAGAGATTACCTAAGCCAATATGTTAAATTGAGAAGATTTTATCTCGAAAAGGCACCAATTTTAGAATCTTCAAAATTGGCAAGATATTGTTTTCTTAGGGATTTACGAAGACTTTACATGGAATGCCCTCGTCTCCACTTTGACTTCCTTGGAGAAGAAAAGGAGAAAATACACAAAAAGATTCAGACATTGCACACCAATATATATGTGGACGCGATAATTCCCCTGTCGGATAGTGGGATTACAAAAAATATACACTAGTTGTTACTCCAGAAGGAATTAATATTCCTTTTGACTCTAGAGTTACCCTTTCTGCTAATTCATCAAACAAACTAGAAATGTAGTTTCTCAACTTTAGATGTAAAATAAATATCCAATATTACTCTTTTAGTTTCATTGTTATCTAAGTTGTAATCATTTATCACAGTAATAAAGGAATTCTTCATTCTGGTTCTGACTCCATTCTATTTCCTTTTTATTTAAATAGAATTTATCGTTTCTAGCAGCACCTCTCTCACTTAATTCGGCATCACGCTGTACTAATATTAAAGATAAGCTGTTATCAGGACTTAAAAAGAGTAAACTCCTCGAAGGTACCTCACTCGCTTGCTTTCACGGCAATGCCGAAGCTTTAAGATGGCACAAATCATTCTTACTTCGAAAAACTATGTCAAAAATTTTAAGGACCAAATTGTCATCTTAGCAACAGATGTTAGTAGTAAGGATGAAGCGATTTCCGCTATGAAGCGTCAAATCAAATCGAATGCTTCAATCAATTTTGATCACAAAATGTCAGAACTTTTTCAATAGATAAGTGATTTGGAGACGAAATTGAAGGATAGTCAAGCTCAGTGTGAGTCGTTGGAATTTATCATGGGAGATAATATCTCGAGTATTGATTTATCAGTCTCCTCTGCTACTTCATATGTTGCTAAGGCTACGAGATCCACTTCCCTTGCTATTCAGACACTACAACAAATCCTCCTCGGGCTTAGTTGAAAAGGCAGTGGGCGAGTGGTGTAAAAAAAACTAAGTTCAAAATGATGAAGACAGCAGAAAGTTAAATATTCACAGTGCGTAAACGAATATGCTGCTAAAATTCAGAAGCTCAAACGTGAGAATTATCTTCTTTTGAAGCGCGTTGCTGAATTAGAAAGGGAAAACAAGACCCTTAGAGGCGTAAATGGAGCTTTTAATTGCGCTTTTAAGAATACAATCAATGCAATTAACGATGTAGATAGGAGAAGAAAGAAAGAGAAGAAACTCAAAGAGGTCCTCTGCATCGCAATCCATCACATTGTAGATCCTTCAATTGTTGAAAATCTGAATACGGCTACTCAAGATTTATGATCGATTTATATTCATGAAATGTATATACTTATTATGTATATTTGTAAATAATTTCATAAGTCGTATAAATCATGTAAATTTGTAAATATCACTTGATTTGTGATCCTTTTTTGTAATGTTATTTCTAAAGCATTTGTTTGATAGCTTATACCATAACCTTTGTGTTTGTTGAATTTTTCATTCTTCTTTGTTGTTTTGATCTCCCTGAAAAGCATGAAGCAAACAACATTTTTTATTGTTAGCTTGAAATATGTGTATAAGTCTATACATATCATTTGTGAAGATTAACAAACCATCATGTTAATCATATGAAAAGTAGTTTATATTTGATCAAATGTTTAAATCCCATCTTGGGTTATGACGAGAAATTTTAACCATAATGATGGAATATCCAAAAAAAATCGGTGAAAATCCGGTCCTGAAGCAGGGGCATAAATTTAGAGAGTCATCCTCTAGAGAATAGTTAATAAAGAGCTAAATATTAAAAAGTCCAGAAATCATTATCTAGAAATTTGTAGTAGAAATCCTGTGACCCATACTCGAGTATTAATGAAATTTGAAAGCTTAGAAGTCCAAAACCCAGATTCGGATATTAACGGAAACTCGTAATAATGATCTCTTTGGGAAAAAGTCTTTGACCCAGATGTGGGCACTAGTAGCAGACAATCAGTAATCCATAATAAAAGTCTCAAGCCTAGATTAGGGCATTAATAAGTAATAGTCTCGAAACCGAGATTCGGGTATGAAGTTCGAAAATGGAAGCCCTAAAACCATGATTTAGGTATTAATAGGTGAAGTTCTATTCTAATCCTTTGATTATGTCTTCTTCGACATGTATGAAACCTTTTAGGTCTTGATGTAGTTGTGATTTGATTAGTTGCTTCCCGAGCTAGGACCTCTCTATCCATCATTTAATACGCTACTTCTCAAGCTTGGACATCTTAGTCATTTGGATATATGTCGTTTCTCTGGCTTGGATATCTTAGTCTATTGTTGGATGAGCCTCTTCTTGGGCTTGGACATCTTAGTCCATTGTTTGATGAGCCTCATCTTGGGCTTGGACATCTTAGTCCTTTGTTGTCTGGTGCTATTGGTTTGCTCATTCTTATAGGCTGGAACAAAGGATTTACCCAACCTCCCTCCAGGAGGCACTTTGAGCTGACTAGAGACACGACCAAGGGCATGTCCGATGCTTTATCCAGGCCATAGCATGGCGCAGATAAAGGCTTACTCCGACCTTCGTCCAGTAGGAGCCCTGCCTTGGACATACCGTGGCGTGGACAAGGGCTTGTTTGGTGCTTTATCCTAGCTATAGCGTGGCGTGGATAAAGGCTTACTCTGTCCTCCCTCCAAGAGGTGTCTTGACTTGACTAGAGGTGCAGCCAAGGGCTTGTCTGGTGCTTTAACCTGACCATAGCATGGCGAGGTTAAATGCTTACTCTGACCTCACTCCAAAAGGCGCTCTGCCCTGGCCAACTCGGCGTGGACATATGCTTTTGAACGTCAAAGGTAGTCTCAAAATGCAAGGAGTATTTCACTCCCAACTATGTAGATCTTTCTTAGAAAAGTAATTCTTTATTTATTTTACTCATGTTCTCCTTACAAGTTCGTTAATCCCTTCTAAGGCTCTTTAACAGTTGGTTTCATGTTCGTTCATCGTGTGATAATGATAGTAGGATCCCCCTGGATTCCTTTCATATTTTGGCTTCTTTTTCCAAGATGGGCAATAATTGAGCTCATCCTTGGTTACCAAGTAGACATTCTCTATGAATGTTGTTAAGTTGCATTATCTAGGAAGTCTAGACTTGAAACTTGTTTCTTAAGGATGGCCTTTTGATTTCTTGTTTCTTGGCCTTATAGTTTCACATTCTTCGTTTGCTTTTCTTTTCGACACCCTTTGGAGTTATTGTGTTGGAAGAGTTCTTGTTGTAGTTTGTTGCCATTTATTGTGCAAAGGCATTATAGTCAGCTATTATCTCTTTTTCAAAGATTGTGCCTTTGGAATAATGTTGAATAGTTCACCTCGTTTGACTGAATAAATTATCACTTCCACTTTTCATTTTTCCTAAGGCAAAGATAGGGGTGGGACCAATGTGAAAGGGGTTCAAGCTCCATTTCTATGGATCATATGATTCCGCTTTTTTCTTGTTCACAATTCTTAGAGCTTCTAATTTTAGCCTTTGCTCTTTATATTGGTTGGAATCCTTGATGGTTCTTGGGGAGAATCCTATCAATGTGGTTCGAAAGATCCTTGCTTGGATCTTTGATTCTTCTAGCCACGATGGTGTTAGACCAAAGTAGATAAGCTTGAGATTGAGTTGAGTTTGGTTAGAGACAAGTGGTGTGGCATTTAACCACAAGGTTGAATGTTCGATCCTCCTTATAACCCAAAAATGTTAACAAGAAATCTTGTCAACACCCCAATATAAAGTTGAGAAAAGAGGTTGGTATCTTTTCATCTCCTTTAATTAAGTTGAAAAGATTGGAGAGTGTAACAACCCGTAAATTCAGTAAATATTTTAATGGAATTTTACTTGAAATTTTGTATTGAATTATTTTTATATTGATAAAATTGGAATTTTATTACATATTATGGGATTTGATGTGAAATATTTTTCCAAATCTAGTAGAATTAAATTTTTTCTCAAAATTCAAATTTTGAACAACCCTGGTCAAAGTTTGACTTTCTGTTGAAAATTTTCTAACATTTGATTCTAACATTTTCTATGCTTTTAGTTTGGTTAATTTCTGATTCAACTTCTCAAAATTTGCTGTTATCAGTGTATTACACATAAATATTTTCATATTTTATTTTTCCTATTTGTTTTGGATTTTTGGGCTAAATTGATTAGACTCTAGTTAGTTATTTTGTTGTTGGGCTTAGGCTAATGGGCTAGGAGGTAAATGGTCACCTGAATAGCCAGTACATTTGAAAAGCTACCCTTTGAGAAGAAAAGTACGTACAAAACTTCCTTCTGACTTCTTATTTCTCATCTTCTCATTTTACTGCTCAGGAAATATTGTAAGTTTCTTCTTCTTCTTCTCAAAAAATTTTCTCTAAATTTTTTCTCCTTCCTCCTCATATTTTTGGCCATACCTTTTCATCATCTCCACCTCCTTCTTCTCCAACCAAGGCCGGCCTCCTCCTCTCCGTAGCCGTGTCCACTCCCCTAGCCGTGACAACCCAAGGCTGAACCCAACACAAACTAAGGCCAAACCTTCTTACAACACAAGGCCGACCCACTTCATGACCTTCCCCCTTTCTTGCCTTGTCGTGGCATTGCCTTCCCATAGCCAAACCTTCTTTTAGCCGTGACCTTTCCTTCGTCCAAACCTTGCTGTGACCTTTGACCTAGCCTAGCCGAGCCTTGCCTTGACCCAAACATCACCGTGGCCGAACCAAAGCCTTTGTGTTTGCCTTAGGCCGAGCCTTGTAGCCACTTCCCATACCATGCTAAGCGAGCCTTGTAGCCATTTCCCTTAGCCAAGTTTAGACCGAGCCCAAACCTAGTTTAGGCCGAGCCAAACCCTCATCTAGGCAGAGACTGTTAGCCCATGTGGCTAGCCCATTCACTTGTTTTTTTGAAACTTATATATACTTTTATTTTATCTATGCAAATTTATTTATTTACATATGTACTTACTTATTTTATAAGCTTTGGATTTGGATTCTCCTTCCACTCAAGCTTATTTGTGATTGTCATGTCTATTCGAAGTTGTTGTGTTTTGTTTGGAATCGTTTTCTCTAGCTAAGGAAGGTGAATAATCATTCTTGACTACATACTTATATTCTAGTGAATCGATTTCATTTGAATTGTATTGATATGCATTGTATGTTAGTAATTTCACATCTGCTTATATCATATTATCTCACCTGATGTTATACCTGTTATGATCATATGCCGTGATATGTTATATATATTATTCTGTTTATTGTATACTCTGTTCTCATATTGCAAGTTCCTTCACTATGGGTTGAAATGATACATACCCAATGATCTTTAGATTAAGAAAAAATCGTTATGGGCTGAAACAATAGTCCCAAGCGATTTTTATTTGACTTGAGATTGCGGATTGAAATGATATAAACCTGGGAATTTAATAATTTCGGACTGAAATGATATATCCGTATTTACTTGACTATAGGTTAGAAAATTTTATACAGACTCTGTGGTCAGTTTCAAAATAATTTTCTAAATTTTTTAAGTATTTTGGATTTTTAAATATATAAATTTTAACTTAAATTTAATTTAATGATTTTATAAAAATTTATATAATTATTTTCTGTGAGTTAAAATTTTTATAAGTCAATAAATGGTTTAAGATGTAATTTAATATTTGGGTTATAATATAAAAATTTATTTAATAGCCTAGTTTGACTTAATAATAATATTTTTAATCTAACCTTGTGTATAATTTTTAAGTTAATAATGTATTTTAACTTAATGTAAGAAATTTCAGCTTTAATTGGATATTATAGTAATAAATTTTATTTAACCAAAATCATAGTTTATTTAATATCCAAGTAAATAATTTTGTATAAAAAATTAGATTTTATATATTAACCATGTTAAATTGTGAGTACATATAATATTTTGACTATATAAACAATTACAGTGGAAAGTATCATATTTCCAAAATGCTATGATTTCTTAAGGTTATGTTTTCAAAATGCTATGATTTCAAAGGTAATGTTTTCGAATTACTATAAATTCTAAAAGGTTGCATTTCAAAGTGTTATGGTTTCTAAAATATTTTGTTTTCCAAAGTGTTATAATTAAGTGTAAATTTGAAAATGTTACGAGTTTGAAAATGAACATTATTTTAAAGGATAATGATATTAGATTTATATTGTTTTAAAATGAATATGTTTGACATGTAATATAAACCATTTGAAAATAAATAACCACGGGTTATAATAACGTTTGGTTGTTAAAGAGACTGTGATCGCTAATTGTCATACTCTCTGCCAATACCGAAAACCACTTTAACAACTTTGTATGCGGTGGAGATTCCAGAATGAAGTGGATGGTTGGCGACATTCTATTTGAGGTATATACGTGGACCTGACTCCCACGAGTTAGCTTAAGGTGGCTAAAACAGGAGCAATTAACGGGCTAAGTGAGGTAGCTCCTCCGATCGGACGCACTTCTTCGATCTCCATTCTATTACTTTGTGATTAATTGGTGCACACGTTTGATTTGGGAGTGTGGATTGAGGTGGGCAGTAGCCGCGACTATGTTCTACCACTAGCCTAGAAGTGTAATTGGTATACCTACACTGGCATTGCCTGGTTGTGTCGTGTCACCTACCTTATCGAGATCACTACGAGTTTATTTTGTGTCATACCTATGGAGTACCCTTTGGTAGCCTCCAGTTTATGGGGGTATTACGGTATTGTATAGACTATGACACTATAAAATGTGTTAAGGGGGATATGGGTAACGCCTTAGCTATTTTAATAGTTTATCTTACTTCAGACATTGTTATAATAGCGTATATCTACATAGTAGATAGTTTAATGGATCCTTAAAGGATGGACGGTTCCAATCATCCTTTAAGTTACTGATGCATTTTTATACAGTTCACTTGAGTTGATTTACATTTTATAAAATGTCCTAACTCGAGTGGTTTGTGTTTTGCTTTACGCTCGGGTCAGCCTGAGTATCACGACTTTGGATTCATCTTTTGGTGCTAGAGATCTGCAAGAGATTTAGCTATCTATCTATTATTTCTATTTCAGTTGTTTCCATTTAGTCTTTTCTTATGTATTAGTGGACTTATGTATTTTGGATTTTCAGTTGTATTTGCTTTCAGACTCTGGTATTATGTATTGTTTTGAGACTATGTATCTAGTAGCTTCATGAACTACTATGATTATTTTATTCCGCTGCGAGTTATTCTGATATTCTGTATCTATGATTCTGTGATTGATTTTATTTGCCCCAAAAATTTATTAACAATCTATTGTTTTGAATTATTCAAGTCCGGCATGTGTGGTTTTATTGTCGATTTGAATAGTCCAAAATAGCAGGATGTTACAGCGAGTTTGTATTCTCTTTGATTGCCCTTTCGAATAGGATAGTTTAGTGAAGACTTTCTTGTATCCACCTTTCGTCCCAGTCGAAACGATTAATCTCCTTTCTTATCAGTCTCTCGAGCTTGCTGAGATACCCTTCGAAAGCCTTCCTTTCGAAGTCGTTGCAAAACACAAATGGATAGCTCTATGAATCTCAGAGTAAGGTTTGACTTAGTGGGTTTCGACCTAGTCGATGGTTAAGTTACTTAGTGGTTACGGGTTTAGTTTTGGGATCCAAGGCTAATTCAGCTAGAATTGAGGTTTCGATTCTGTCGGAAGCTGAAGTCTTAAGTATCTTGGATTTGATTTAGGAACCATAGGTTGAAGTTAATTGGAATAAGGATTCGACTTGTCAAAAGTAGAAGTCAAATAGAAGGTGGCCTGGTTGCTATCATTGAAATTGCTGAAATATGCAGAGGTTTCGATCTTAGTCGGAAGAGTTCTTTCGACATGGTCGACACCAAAAAGACAATCGGATCTGATAAAAACTAGAAAAACAGCTAAGTAATCAAAAATATTGAAGACTTCCCTTTCTTAACTCAACAAATTCTTTATTGCTCAATTTCTCCAATTCAATTTACAAATTAGGGTTATAACCATTTGAATTAAGAAAATGCAAGTGCCAAATGACTGAGTTCGGATCCCCCAAACCTTACCCCTAAAGTCTTATTTATAGATGCAGGTCAGCACCTTTCGATCCCAATGCTTTCGACTTGACCGAAAGGTGGCTACCATATTGTCTTTAGAATGCTTCTGGCTTTGTCGAAAGGGATGGTTGCACCTTTCTTTCCAGTGTTTATTTGTAGGAGCTTTAGACTTTATCGATAGGCTTTATCCAGTGGTTTCGAAGGTGTTGCAACACAGATGATTTCGACATTATTAATTGCTTCTGAATTTTTGCCTGTGACTTGATGCAGAACCTCCCTAAATAGTAATGGCTTTGAACGATTTGAAAGGCTTGGCTTGGCTTTCGAAAGGGTTGTTCAAGCTAATACATGCTTTCGAGTGGAGTGAGTGAAGGCGAAACCTTTGGTTTCGAAAGGTTCGGCACGTATGTGAAGAGCTATCATTCCTTGCCTTCGAAACTTGTTGTTTTGACTCAATCGATAGGTCTTCAAGCATGTGGAATCATTTTCTTTGAAAGGCAGACACTAAAGCGAAAGGGTGATTTTGACCCTTTCGACCTCTTTGAAAGGTTGAGAATCTTCTAGACTTTGACTGTGGCATCCCTTCAACTCCTTCGAAAGGTCTTGCTGGAGCTTCTTCCTCTTTTTCTTCTTCGTCTTCTGCTCAATCTGGTTTTGATTGGGTCGAAAGGAATTTTAGTAGTAATAAATATATATTTCTTTATTTTCGTAAAACTATTAGAAATCTTCGCCATAATCTTAGTGATATCTCTTTTATCTTAAACTTTTATATGTTCGTAGATACATTTCTATACCACAGCATATCAAAATATATGTTTCTAATAATTAATATTTATCATTAACCAAAACAATTTCTTCTTAAACATGGTACGTTCTCAATAACATCAATGATATGAAATCATTGTCAAAATCCAAAATTAATTCAAACAAGAAGGCAAAAGGTAAAAGTAGAACGTGCCTTGGTGTTACTTTAATATAACTCTTATTGTTCCAGTGATTTGAATATCTCGAATTCAGTTCGAATATGTATAAAATCCACGATTTTCTTCTCATTCACTAATCATCATAATATTCTTGCATTTGCTCCAAAACCCGAATAGCTTAGACCTCATGAAATATGAATTTATTTCCACTTTCAAATTGTTAGAAAATCGATGGGTAGGAATAATAAAGAGAAAGTGATAGAAGTTATGTGATGGACTAGGGCACTGCCTCGAAAGCGTAATTCGGCACAATTATGGAACAATCGATAATTGTCGTCCGCTCTCTAATGTTAACACAACGATCCTTTATACTTGTGCACTTAAGGTTGAATGATTTAGAGATTTGTAGAAACCACATCGCGGGAGTTTTAATTATCTTTTGAAAGACAGATTTACTTTTAGATAAAATTGAAAAGAGGGAAGACGTAGACACTAATAAAGAAATGTTTGATTTTTAATATTAATTAGCGATGCCACAATGACGTGGCGACGCTAAAATTTTGATCGTCGCTTAGGTGTCTATGACATCACTATGACGTCAACGATTACTGACGCCTTGGCGTCATCTTTCTCAATTTTATTTTGAAAGATAGGTTGTCACTAAGACGCTGAAAATTCTATACGCCATAGAATATGCCTAAGGAATTTTCAACTTCTGAGTGATGAACAGAGAGCAGTCTGCATCCTCGTTTAATTTCATTGATTCAGATCTAAATATTTAACGCTTAGAACTAGTCATTCGTGTGCATTTTATGAATGATCAAAGGTCAGATTGTAAAAAGAATGAATCCAACAATACTGAAACGTCAAATTTACATTAAAAAACCTTACAATTGCATGAGTATCTAGTTACGCCTTCTCCCGTTTTTCCCTTCTAAACCCAAATCCAAAAGTTATCCCCAAAATTTTCAAGTTGTTGTAAATAATGATTTGTTAACTGCAAACACCAGTTATGTTAACCAGTAAATTATTTATTTCTTTTTTCGCATCAGGAAGTAGATTAATTATGGTTACAGATGGAAGACTTGTTCATCATGAGAGAGCCTGTCAAGTTGATATATTGATCGGTAAAATCCACTATGAACGAATATACAACCTTCTGCATACGGTCACTTTGCATTGTGAATAATACCAACCCATTATTCTTTTGTTGTATTATATCTGGGCCTTTGTATTTTAGCCCAATATCTTTTTATAAATACAAAGTGTATTACAACAGATCGTTATCAATTTAGACTGTATCATCATTATCAATTCAATAAAGATAAATATTATCAATTCTTTCAAACTCTATTTTGGTATCAGAGCGATTTACATCATATTGCTTAACAGCAGCTAGTAATACAAGAAATCAAATTGCTTAACAGCAAGAAGAAGAGAAGCGCCTTGCCAGTGACCTCTCAGAGTCGATATCATCATAGAGATTAGGCTGCGTTCTCAAAGATCATCTGAGAATCAAGATTCTCATCATTTGATTATGTAAAATTCGGTCATACCTGTGCAGAATATCAAGATTCTTGCCAATTTCATTATCTGATACTGCAAAGTTCGTCTGTTCTGAGTTTGATCTGTGCCACGCCAGAAGGAACTGTCAGAAATCAGTTCATCATTCAATTCTCTTCGGCTGCATCAGTGTTTCCTTATCTTTCTCTCCCACAGTTTTCTTGATTTCAAGAACATCACTCTGCTTTACACAGTTGCTGTTCAATGGCAGAAGAGGGATCATCCACAGCAAGAAATTCAGATTCAACTTCTCAGAGATCTGCAACACAAGTTCTAATCAAAACACTGATTAAACCACAAAGTCAAATTATCAATGTACAACTGGATGAATCAAACTTTTTACTCTGGAAATTTCAGATTGAAACAGCAATTACAGGGTATGGATTGGAGGACTATGTTCATGGAACATTGATCACACCACCCAGATTCATAACAGATAAAGATGGGAAACTCATCAGTAATCAAGATTTCACATCACACCAAAAACAAGATAGCCTAGTAAGTTCTTGGTTACTTTCTACAATCAGTCCTAATCTTCTGCCTCAATTAATTGGTTGCAAGTCTGCAAATGAGATTTGGTCTACAATTGAACAAGTGTTTAATACCCAATCAGCAGCAAAGGTCATGTTCTATAAAATACAGTTACAAAACTTAAAGAAAGATTCTCTACCAATGAGAGATTACTTGTCCAAAATTAAAATGCTATGCGATCAATTGGCCTCAGCAGGACACAAGATCTCTGACTACGAACAAATATTATCTATTCTGAATGGTCTAGATGAAGAGTATGAAGCAGTTGTAGCAGTAATTTCCTCCAAAGAAACCACTCCCACAATTCAGTATGTACATGCTACTCTTCTTGCTCATGAAGGCAGAATTGAACAAAAGAAAACTACCAGTTCGGATTTCACAGCCAATTTCATTAGTATCAGTAGAAACAAAAATCAGGGAAAGTACAACAACAACAGAAATCAATTCAACAATCAAAGAGGTGGTCGGGCAAATAGAGCAAGAGGCAGAGGTGGTAGACAGAACAGCAACAACAATAACAGAATTCGATGTTAGATATGTGAAAAGTTTGGACACATAGCAAGCAGATGCTACTTCAGATATGATAGCAATTATGTACCACAGCAACAAAGTAATACAAAGAACTATCAACCAAATGCTAACATGGTCAATGCTCAATCAAATCAGAGGAGCCAATTAGAAAATACAGACCGTGACATAGCAAAGTCAGAAGACATAAATGATGAATCCTGGTATCCAGACTCAGGGGCTACAAATCATGTGACAAATGATCTGAGCAAACTATACTTGGTAAGCAAAGAATATAAAGGTACACATACTATGCATATGGGGGATGGCAAATCCATCAAAATCACACACACTGGAAATGCAAGTTTCATTGGCAAAAAACAACTCTATCTTAATAATCTTCTAAGAGTACCTTTGATAAGGAAAAATTTACTAAGTGTGTCCCAGTTTGCCAAAGATAATAATGTGTTTTTTGAGTTTTATCCACATTATTGCCTTGTAAAAGATATTCTGACAAGAGATATTCTATTGCAGGGTAGAGAATTTAAAGGACTGTACAAATTTGATGTAGCTAAGTCAAGAAACTCAGGTCTTAAGGGTAAATGATGTAATATTTCTGAAATCAAATATAAAGATGACTGTAAGATCTTTGATATGTGGCATTATAAACTTGGCCATCCAAATGTAAACATTGTTAAACATGTGTTGAATAACAATGCTATTTCTTTTGAAAAAATCTCTCTACCATATGTTTGTACACACTGTCAACTGGGAAAAAGCCACAAACTTGCATTTCCAGACTCACAAACTGAATATAGTAAACCCCTAGAATTAATTGCTATAGATTTATGGGGACCAGCACCAATCAACACTGATTATGGGTACAAATATTACATTTCATTTGTTGATGCTTATACCAGATATGTATGGATCTATTTTCTCAAATCAAAATCTGAAACTTACAAGGCAGTGCAACAATTTACAGTTCAAGTGGAAAATCAACTAGGTTGCAATGTAAAGATTATACAAACAGATGGTGGAACAGAGTTTCACCCTCTAAAAGAATTCTTCTTACAAAAGGGAATAATTCACAGAACAACATGTCCATATACTTCTGAGCAAAATGGTCTTGTTGAAAGAAAACATCGACAAATAGTTGAGACTGGTCTAACATTACTTGCTCAGGCATCTTTACCATTAAAATTTTGGCCTGATGCTTTTTCTACAACTGTGTACTTAATCAACAGACCGCTTACTAAGGTTATAGGTTTCAAAAGTCCAATAGAAAAGTTACAGGGACTAAAACCAGATTATCAATCCTTAAAAGTTTTTGGTTGTTTGTGTTTTCCCTATTTAAGACCATACAACAAACATAAATTGAGTTTTAGATCATCACCATGTACATTTCTAGGGTATGCCACAAACAAAAAGGGGTATAAATGCCTAGATAACAAAGGAAAAATCTTTATATCAAGACATGTGGTGTTCAATGAAAATGTTTTTCCTTTTAGTAACACAGATGTAAAAACATCTCAAAAAATTTACAATCCAAGAGTTTCTATACCTGAGTTACCAGAATACTTAGAGAGTGATAATCAATCTCATACAAGAGCAAGACAGGATACTGAGTTCACTATCCCTGTTGAGAGTAGTAATGGCTCACAAAACACAGTGATCAGGCTTGAACCAGGTCATGAGCAGTTGGAATCTGAGGTTCAAATTCAAGATGCACAGCATGATTCTGACATCCAATCAAGCAGCCATCAACCATTAGGTGATTCACAATCATCTAATGGCAATGAAACTGCAGTTGAAAGCAATGATCAACCACCTGCAACAACTGGTCACCACATGATAACAAGAGCTAAAAGTGGGATTTTCGAGCCAAAAACTTATAATACTGTCACTGAAAACAGAGAACCAGATACTTACTTTGAAGCAGTGCAAGATGAACCATGGAAAACTGCAATGCAGGAAGAATAGAATGCACTGATTCGAAATAAGACCTGGACTCTGGTCACTCTACCATCCAACAAAAATATTGTTGGATGTAAATGGACATACAAAATCAAAAAGAATCCTGATGGTTCAGTCTCTAAGTATAAGGCAAGACTAGTAGCAAAAGGCTATTCACAACAAAATGGTTTTGACTTCAATGAAACTTTTTCACCAGTTGTGAAACCTTCTACTATCAGAATAGTACTTACAATTGCCTTAAGTAGAGACTGGACTATCAAACAACTGGATGTAAATAATGCATTTTTGAATGGTGTTTTGCAGGAAGAAGTATACATGGAGCAACCACAGGGATTCAAACAGAAAGGCAATGAAAAACTTGTGTGCAAGCTAAACAAAGCAATTTATGGACTCAAGCAAGCACCCAGAGTTTGGTTTGACAAACTAAAGACAACACTGATTAATCTTGGCTATTCATCAACCAAATCTGACAATTCTTTATTTACAAAATTCAGTAAACATGAAATTACATATGTACTAATATATGTTGATGACTTTATTGTGACAAGCAACAGTGAGACAGAAATCAGCAGACTCACTGAATATCTTAATAAAGAATTCTCAATCAAAGATCTAGGATGCTTAAATTATTTCCTGGGAATAGAAGTCAAAAGAATATCTACATCAATGATTCAATTAAGTCAACAGAAATATATATCAGACATTCTTGTCAAGGCTAAAATGGACAAGGCAAATGCTCTATCTACATCCATGGCAAGCAATGTACATCTATCCAGAAATAAAGGAGAGGCAATACAGAACAATACACACTACAGAAGCATTGTTGGAGCATTACAATATGCAACAATTACTAGACCTGAAATTGCCTACAGTGTGAATAAAGTGAGTCAATTCATGCAAAATCCTCTGGATGAGCATTGGAAAGCAGTAAAAAGAATTCTAAGATATCTAAAGGGCACACTAAAACATGGATTAGTCTTGGAATCATGTAAAAACTTGAACATCAATGGTTATGCAGATGCAGATTGGGCAACAGATCCTGATGATAGAAGATCTACAACAGGATACTGTATATTCCTAGGCACAAATCCTATATCATGGTGTTCAAAGAAGCAACCAACTGTCTCCAGGTCTAGTACTGAAGCAGAGTACAGAAGTGTAGCAAATGCCACAGCTGAGTTACTATGGATAAAATCACTTTTAAGTGAACTTAAAATCAAAATTGACAATAAGCCTACAATTTGGTGTGATAATCTTAGCACAGTTCTACTCAGTGCTAATCCAGTTCTACACAGCAGAACCAAGCATATGGAGATTGACCTCTATTTCGTTAGAGAATAAGTTACCAGCAATAGATTAAGTGTAAGCCATATACCTGCACCTTACCAAATTGCCGACATTCCGACCAAACCATTATCCAAGAAAAATTTTCTCCTCTTCAAGCAAAAGCTCAAAGTTAGTACCACTGACAATGAACATCAGCTGTAAAGCCATGATCTGGGCCAAAGTTCAAAACTTTACTTTCTGTCTTTAAACAGAAAGTAAAGATCGAAACTTCAACATTCCCAGTGGTTCATGAGATCATCACTCGCATAACAAATATAGTCAGAAGTCAGTATATTTGAAAGAATGAAGGTGTTAAAAAAAAGGATAGGAAAGATTGCTCACCAGATCCGACAAACACTTGGAGACTTTCCAGCCGTAGGCCTCTTCCAACAAAATCTTAGCTCAATCAACAGTTTTCATCAGAATCAGTTAACATCCGAAGTTATATCTCGAGAAAATCAAGTATACAAAGACTTTGATAACTTATCTGCAAACTCTCTCATCAAATTCGACAATTAAAGACTCTCAGAGGTTCTCAGTATCTCAGAGGGAGAAGCAGAAAGAATGCATCGTCTTCTGATGAAGATTTTTGAAGATCTCTCATGTTGGCGGCGTCATTTTTCTTTCCATTGCAAACCCTAACTGATGTAGGGTTTGAGGGCGCATATGAAAGAATATACAACCTTCTGCATACGGTCACTTTGCATTGTGAATAATACCAACCCATTATTCTTTTGTTGTATTATATCTGGGCCTTTGTATTTTAGCCCAATATCTTTTTATAAATACAAAGTGTATTACAACAGATCGTTATCAATTTAGACTGTATCATCATTATCAATTCAATAAACATAAATATTATCAATTCTTTCAAACTCTATTTTCCACTTTAATTTGAATTATCATGACTGCTTATTTTTATTATAAGAAAAATTATTCCCATGCTGTATAAAACTTTTAAACTACCCTGTTACTCATTACTGGGACTAAACTTATAAATATTATGTGTACTGATATTCAGTTTTAATTCACTTTATATTTTCGAACTTCATGCTGAACCGTGAATTTGTCCGGATGAAACAATCACAGTTCAATAAGGTTTTATGCCCTATTCTGCGGTTGTATATTGACATAGATGTACAAAATTTCTTTTCTATAGTCTTCAATAGGAAATATGACATTTATGTGGTTGGAAAATAATACCCGTCTTTCAGGGTTGTACCTATCTGTTTTTCAGCTGCATTTTTCCATCATGTTTCCATTTGTCGACTATGCATATATCTTTTATGTTTTTGTTTGTAACCTATGATATATTTGTTTATATATCATAAAGCATGAAATAAGAAGTACTATATGATACTGAAGTCAGTTGCCCTGATTATATGCTGAAAGTTTGGTTGGTTCACGTTTGCTACTCTACATTATTTTTGTAACCTGATGTTTGTAATGAAAAGTTGCTCCATACTCATTTTTTTTACAATTTCTTTTACAACAAAGCATGTTATTACCGCTTAGGTTCTAAATTCTGATATATAAGATGTATTAATAATACATGCATAAACATTTTCTTTTTACTAGATATGGTAGTTCGTACACATCTCCTCACCTTACAATACGCATTTAGAAAAACTTGAGATACTGGACATCATTAATTTGTTTGATTAGAGACAATGTTAAAATTTGGGAAGTTACATTGTTTTGATATTTATAGAACTGTAGGGTATGCATTACTAAGGAATATATTTGGGCATTCTTTGAGCTGCCATCTATACGACCGCTAACCGGCACAAACTGACTATTTTTGTTAGCCGATTGTCGTTGTTATTAGCTGACTGCCTTAGTAAATGAAACAAGCATTCTTGAAGCTATCTGAAACCACCATTTTTATTAGCTACCATCATTATTAGCCAAATGTCGTTATTAGCCAGTGCGGTTATTAGCTGACTGCGTTAACAATGCTGCTAACCAGTTAATAAGAGGTTTACTTGGGCATTCTCAGATCTACCTTCTGATTTTTCTACCGTCGTTAGCTACATCAACTCGATTGCAATCTGAAGCAATTACAATATAGCCTGCTGTTAAGCTGAGGTATCAGGCATAACATACAGTGTACTTTGGCCAGTTGATTTTGAGATGTGAGTTATGCACATAAGTTTCTTTCACTGTATATATAAATTAGGTTCATGCTATCTGTTATGATAATCTTTTATTCTCCCTTCCCCTCTTCTTTGGCATATTGCATAAAATGGATACATAATTTATTTACCTAATAAAGTTTGAATGACTCCTTTAACAATCTAAAGTCCTTTTCAATGTCTGAATACGACCGACTGCCCATGTGCGAAGCACGGGTCTCATTCTATTACGTACGTAAAATGCATGAAATAACAGTTACTCTAATAGTATACAGAAACATAGATGATGTCAAATTCATCTGTCAAACTATTGATCCTAAATCCATCATTAGCAGCCGAATTCATAAACTGTCTACCCATTATCTGCTTTTTGATTCTAATTTGCTACCAATCATGGCTCTGCCTGTAACGAATCAATAGGTTAACTGTGCTTATTGAAAACCAAACACAATTGCCTTGCTTCAACTAAACAGAAAATGTGATTGCATTAACCTTTCTGACAATAACTATACAAGTGCATACTTAGATAAATTTATAAGCTCTCCCTAATTCAATGCATTAACCTTTTGCACTTAAATGTCGAATAATTCATCATATTTTTCATCATAAAAAAGGAACAGGAATTAAAAAGACTTTAAATTTAATTGCACAGCACTATATGAAAATTCGTGAGTGGTACCTTTTCTCTTCTTGCAATATGAAAAAGTGATATGCAGCAGTAAATTCAGTTAGTTGGTTAGTTAATTGGATGCAAGTAAGTATCAAGTATTTCTTCATTACCGACTACTAATTGATTGTTGTACTTATGAATACTCATACTTTGAAATGTTAACCTTCCAAACCTATATTTTATTTTCTTATTTTAAATTAAAAACATTTACTAATATTACTCTTCCTTGTTTTATGCTTACAAAATCAAACTGCGTCTAATTTTCCTTATCCATAAGATGGTGATACAGAGCAGCTGGCCACAACAGGATCTGGAATCAAGATTCGGGAGAAGAGGCAAAGAAATTAATTTTTGGAAGCTAATGATCTTATATTCTGCTATAATTCCATTTTTAGCTACCACTTTTCTGTATGTTGGCTATGTCACCTTTTTCTATTAATCGTTAACTCTTTTTATCTTACCTATTTTATATATTGTATGCCACGACGTATAAGACTGTATCATTTTGCTTACACATACAGTACGTATATGTGCATGTTTTTAATTCCAAACTCCAACTTTCTGCTACAGTACCTATTCCGTTTGTTTTGCTTACATGAGTATCCGGTTACGCCTTCTCCCGTTTTTCCCTTCTAAACCCAAATCCAAAAGTCATCCCCAAATTTTAAAAACCTAATTTCTTTCATCTGTTTCAATTGTAATGTGCTCCAAGGAAGCAACTCGCAGCAAAAGATGCTTGCAAATCTACTATTCAATTGTAATGTACTCCAGCTAGCAACAACGTGAAGAAATTCGACCATGGACCAGTGCTCTTTGTGAGATTGGTGATTTGGCCATTTCTTTCATTCTTCCTAACTTTTTCTTCTTTGTTTCCATTCGTCGTTTATAACAATTACATTCTGAATTTTGAATACTCCAGTTACAAAAATTCAGATGCCCATGAAATTTTACGAATGGAGATGCATTCGATTGATCATCCAATGTGTGCGATAAGGATTTCAATTGAATAGTTAGGTCTGATTGCTCTCCTCCTTTATTAATTTCTTATCTACATTGTACTTTTGCTAAATAATGGTGTGAATGATAAGAAAAATAATAAAGTACAGTTATTCCTGTCTGAGATATCTGGTGCTGATACACTTTGCTATGACACACAAATCGTGCCTTTAAAAGTTCTATTTATTAGCTTCCGAAAATTCATGCTATTTTGTTTGATTTAAAAGACTGATTCGCCTATGATGATTAGTCTTGGTTGCAGAATTCAGGCAATAACGCTTGTTATACGTAGAAGTCTTACTACTGACTAGCACGGTCTGAGGCTACAATTTTTTTCGTCTAATTACATTGTTGTGGTAATACATTGAGTTATATTCAGCTCGCAATGACAAAGTCATCATATAAATAATACTTTGTTGATTTGAGTTCGTTAATTATGGTTTAAAAAGTGGAGTACAATAGAATAAGTACAAGCTTTCATGATGATTTAAGGTTGACTCACACTTCAATTTTTGTATAATGGCTAAAATGCTTGTAGCTTTCCAAGAACACAATTCTCAAATTAGGAAAAGCAGTAGTATACTGATGCTAAGGATAAGTCACCAGGTGAATTCAAAAAGCGCTTGGACTCTCAATGAACCTAATTTTTATCAGGTTGATGCTTTTATCTTTTTTGTTTATTGATATCTTTAATTTTAGATAATAAGTGGTGTGTAATGACTTAAACATAGTGCAGTTTGGTGCTACTGTCAAAATGTTAATGCATAAACCAACAGTTGGCTACTTGATTTTAGAAAAATATATGCAAGTTGTGGGTCTTATATGTCGATCTCATACTTACCACATAAAATATAGTGAAAATTAGGTCCACGTCCCTAAAACCAAATTTACTAGCCCAAAACTCTTTCCGTTTTAAACTTGTAAATCCTGTTCCTATTTTTTTTCAATATTTTGTTTCCTTAATTACCCTCGTTTATTTCATGTCGACTATTCTCGTGTGATTGAATTGGCGATCAAGATTTGAAATATTCGTAGGGAAATCAAATTTAATTCGATCTACTATTCAATTTTTTTTCGATTCATTATGGCTCATCATCATGCAGGTAAACGCGTGATGTAATTTTCATCGACTTTGTATTATTGTTTTTTGCAATTTTTTGATAATTTAGCAATGTTTTTCGTATAATTATGCATAGCAAGTATAAGTTATATTAAGTAATTTGAATAATATGATGTTTTTTGTTCAAAGAAATTTTATTTTTAATCTTGTATGTAAATGCAGAATTGTATGCAGTTAAGTAAAATAACTGCAGACTCTGCTGCAATTATTGATCAGCTCCTTTTTGTTTTTTTTGTTTTTGCATCATTCTTTTCTTTAGTAAGTTCTCGAGCAACAATTATGGATTTATTAGAAAACCCTCTGTTCGTTTTGTATTGCCGTCTCAGCTTTTCTCTGTAAAAAATATACAAACAGACATTATATAATTTTTATAATAATTGCATTTTCTATGTAACTATTTTAAATAATTGCATACAAAGATAAAAAAACTTAAATATGTGCATAAAAATATGCAATTATTTGAAACTAATTCTTTTGTAATTAAAAACTGTATTTTAGCATAGATTTTAACTACATTTTTCACTAACTTTTAACTATGTAATACATATGTAGTCTTAAAATGCAGCAATTCAGTATCAAATTTTTTTAAGAAACTTTTTAAATTTTAATTGCATACGTAAAATGCATTTAGAATTTGCATTTAACAGCTGTATTTATTAACTAATATCAAGTATGTGGTTAAAAAACACATTTAAACAGCTGCAATTTTTAACTGCATACGATATATGCGTTAAAAATAATACAATTCATAATTTTGTATTAGATATGTGTGTAAGTATAATAAAAATCTTATGAATTTTTAACTACATATATGAAATGCACTTCAAAATTTGCATGATTCAAGCGCATGTTTAAACCGCATATGTTATATGCAGTTAAAAATTGCATTTGACATGTGCTATTTTTCACTGCATAATAAATATACGGTTAAAAATGGTGCAATTTATAACCGCATAAGTGAAATGCAGTTATAGATGCAGTTGTTCATAAATAATTCCAAATGTGTATGCAACTATTTATAATAATTTCATATATGTATGCAAGAATAATAAAAATCTTATGACTTTTTAACTACATAAGTGAAATGCACTTAAAATTTGCATCATTTAATTGTATGTTTTAATTTCGTATTTCATATGCAGTTAAAATTTGCATATAACAGCTGTGATTTTAAGTTGCATATCAGGCATGCATTTAAAAATGATGCAATTTCATAAGTGGCATGCATTTAATAATGCAATTGTTAATAGTAATTGCAAAGATGTATGCAACTATTCATAATAATTGCATATATGTCTGCAACTTTTCAATAAAATTGCATATAACTAAAAATAATCAACATATGTGCATATAGATGAAAAAATATTTGCTGAATTTTTTTTTCATTTTTAATTGTATAATTAGATGCTTCACTATAACTGCCAACAATATTTTTGTATTGTTTTATGCATTTATTTTCAATATTTGCAGATTTGACTGTAAAAATTAAACCACAATGCTGGTTTGCAATAATTGCAGATTTCTCTTCAAATACAAAATATAATCGCATATATGGCTGCAATTATTGCATATAATTGCATACAAGAGTGTAGTTATATAAAACTTCTACTACCGTAAACATTTTGTAGAAAAATCTATATTAATTCAAAATATTATATATTAACTTGGGAAGATATGTTTAAATTTTTCATGGACTATTTCGACGCATTAAATTAGGCATAATATTGTTTATATGTGAATGTGTTTGAGCTTTTCTAACAAATATCTGCAAATTTTATCAAATTTAGTTATTAAAATAGAATAAAATCGAAATGACGAAATTTCTTAATAGATAACCTTTGATTTTCTAATTTGTGTTGTTTTCATCTTCTAAATCTCAACTTTCATCAGTTCTGGACTCGATTAGGACATTGTTTTTGAAGCATCAACTAATTCCGATTTATAATTCAGGCGATTATGGTTTTCTTTTTTTAAGATGTTAGTTGATGAAATTTTTTTAAAGGGTTCTGGGTTTTGTTTGGAGAAGACGTAAGGGTATCCAGGGAAATCTTTTTGTCGCGTTTAAAATTAAGGATGAGAAACTTATAATTAAAACGGATGGACATTTTGTGTATTTTCAAACCTATTAAGGATGTATGTCAAATTTTCTCATAAAATATATTTAGCTCTGGTTCAGTTGATTTACTTTGTACAAATCTACAGACCACCACTCATATAATGTGTAACAACAGATGTACAGGGGAAACAAAATTTGTTGATCTTACAGGTGTTCATGATTAAGTAATGATCCATACCTTATCCTGCATGGACGCATTAAATATACAAAGGCAATGTGATAGTTACCCCTATCATCATGATTTGCTTGTAGCTCTAATTTGTGCTATTGATGAGCCTTGTTCTCTCTCGGACTTTTGGAAATGTTCTATGTCTTACATACAACTTTTAAGCAAGATATTTAGTGAAAATGAGAAGCAGACAATTGTTGTTGTGAATATAACTGAAATAAGTAACTCATAGCATCATACACAAATTCTTGGCAGGCCTTTTGTTGTTCACTTGTTGGTGCTCAAAAGTCACTACTGCTTTAAATAACTAACATAACTGAAAGCATAAATTTGGTTTATGTCCTGTTTTGGTAATTTTGGTTTGAACTGCCAAATTGAGGTTGCATGTAGTACTGGCAAAACATTTTATGCGTAGTTACTCTGAACCAAATAAGATTTTATAACTAACTCGTTTTCTTAGTCTTTTGGGAAAATGCTAATTTGCCTGACAATTGCAAGAAATAAACATCTTTGATAACTCGAAGGCCCGTCATTTATGCTATAGCTGTATATGTTTAGTGCTTTTAACTTTTCAAGAGATGGTTGATTAATATTTCATAATACATCGTCACCACCAAATATTCAGTCCTAGTTTCATCTGCATCAGCTCTCTTGTCAATTTTCATATTTCTTTATGCGGTTTCTTATTTCTTGAACATGATTTCAAAAGGTAGCCTTTTTTGCATGCAATTCAATTTATACCTATAACTGTAAATTCAAATTGTATTGAATAGTAAATTAAAATTGTAATATATCAGAATTTATGTGTTTATAATGATTAATCTCTATAGTAAATAAAATATTTTCTTCCTTTTTCTTCAATGGCTTCTTGTTCTATAGTAAATAAAATGTTTTATCTAGATGTCAACCAGTGGTTTACACAGCATGGAGGCGTAGCTAACAATGAGACAGAATGGAAGCTTTCCAATGAAAGGTTCTTCGTTGCCAATAGAAGCCATTGTCATATCTGCTACACATAAAAATCTTTTGGTGGTATGGGAAGTATATGTTATTTTTTAAAATATTATATTTTCTTTCCATTATAGAATATAGAGCAAATGCTGACTCTTGTTTTGGGCCAGAACCCATCTTATCTCATACAAAATGTGGTTATTGGTTATCATCGCAAGAGAAATAATACTAGTAGATGATGGTAATGGAATATGAAATTTTGCAAATTCACATTGTTAGTGTATAGAGCCTTTTTATAAACAAATGAACAGTCAACACCCAAATGGAAAATTGTCAGGTCTGTGTCATAAATTGCAAATCTTGAGCTAGCAACCTAGTATTACTCAGCATAAAAAAATTACAGATCTTGAGCTAGCAACCTAGTATTACTCAGCATAATCATTTTTAAAATTTATTGATTCTATTTATTTCTTTAGATTTGACGAAGTCCTACGATTCGATGACATCTTATCAAAACCTATTTTGTCTATTCTTTCTTGCATTTTTAAATTTAATTTTTTCAGTTGCTAATTTGTGTTTTTGGAACTTAGAGTTTGAGCCATGGGAGAAAACAATCTCTCTCTCAAATATAAATCCAATCCTCCTCTTTCTCGCCCTTCTCCTCAAAATAGGCCACCTGAATCTCATTTCAGAAAGCCGAATAAAATCATCTTAGATAATGAGGGCTTCCAATTGGTTCAGCCAAGATCGCAGAGAAGATATCAGCCAAGAGATTATCAGATTCGGTCTCAGTCTAATGATGTACAGAGAAAGAAAGATGATTCAAAGACCAACTCCTTCCAAGACAGGACCAAACTGATACAAATCAGTAAACCACCAACAAAGTTCTCTTTGAATAAAGAACTAGGGCAGAAAACTTGGGCTGATATTGTCTCTGAGCAATCAAAGGAACCAAGGGATGAAGAATGCAGTCTTGAAACCATTGCTCCCATTCGAATCAATAACAAGAAATATGGTGTTGTTAAGGAGGCTGTATGTAAAAGAGCCACAGAGTGCTGCAATAACTCCATTTTGGTTTATGTGGTTAGCAGTAAACCTTATTTTTTGTTTTTTAAGGAATATATTAAAAGAGTTTGGAAACCAAATGGAGATTTTGAAATCTTTTCGAGAGAGAATGAGTTCTTTCTAATCAAGTTTAATGATTCACGGGACTGCAATCCTATCATTCAGAATGGTCCTTACTTCTACAACGGCAAACTCATCATCATGAGAAGGTGGACTGAGTCTTTGAAGTTGGACAGAGATCTTCTGTCAACTATGCCGATATGGGTTCGGTTACCCAGTGTAAACCTCAAACTATGGGACAGAGAGGCATTTAGCATCATGGCGAGTATAATCGGAAAACCCATAAAGATGGATGCAACAACTACCATGAAGTCGAGATTGAATTATGCTCGACTTCTTGTAGAAGTTTCTGCAACTGATGAACTCCCAAATGAAATTAGTCTAAATCTTTATAATGGTGAAATCATTACACAAAAAGTTGAATACGAATGGGTTCCACCAAAGTGTAGCATCTGTAAATGTTTTGGTCACAATAAAAGATCAGTGCAACCCGAAACAGATGTGGATCCCCAAAAAGAATGATAAAGATACAACAGTGATTCAAGAAAATATTTCTGAAATTGTTCAAGAAACAAGAAACAGTGAAGGCATAAAAATCCAATCAAGATCCCAGGAGGGCAAAGATCGAATCTATCAAGAAATCATTTTCGATCAAGAAAACAATAATAGAGAGCTCACTGGCCAAAATGATCAGATCATGGCAATGGAAGTTCATCAGTTAGTAGAAAGTGTAGAAATCTCAAATGTTCTGACTTCGCCAAGTATAGAAGAGGGTAAAAAAATACAGTTCTTTAACTCTGAAACCCCCAATATTTCAGAGCCATGTTTAAATACAGATCAGACAATTACAAAAATAGTCAAAAATATTCAACAGCCATCAAATCCGAATCAGGAAACTTTAATCGAGAAGGGACCTTCCTCTAAGCTTGCTGCAGATGCTGAGAGAAAGAATAGTAGCTCAGCATTGCCTCGCAAGGGTGATCCACTTCCAGAGCAGGCTGCAGTGACTGACTGCAATGAGCCAGACATGCCTCGCACAGCTTCTTTTGATATTTCCTTAATCAAGATCTCAGAATCTGCACAAATGGAGGAAAATGAATCAGAGAAGGGGGATATCAAAGAGGAATTTGACTTATCAGGTTTACATATTGCTAAAACAAAATCAGCTGGTAAGATAAAGGGAAACAAAGAGAAAAAAGCCTTCAAGCAAAAATATATCTCAATCAATCCAGAATGGGATCAAATGTCTACTAGTTTGAAAGCTAAAGGGGCTGAGAAAAAAAGGAGAGGTAAAAGCACTATGGTGTCAGGTGGTATCTAAAATCCATATTTTATTATTATATATATGTCAATATTTGCTTGGAATGTAAGGGGGATGAATACCCCTGCAAAACAATCTGATATCCTTTATATGATCAATATTTACAAACCTTCTATTATTGCTTTAGTTGAGAATAAAATGAATGATGAGAACTTTGAAATATTTTGTCTTAAAATGTCCAGTAACTGGAAAGCTACACATAATAATGACTGTGGTTGTAAAGGAAGAATTATTGTTATATGTGATTCTAATGTCTGGACTAGCACAAATATTAATAAAGATAGCCAATTTATTGACTGTAATTTTAAAAACATTGGTGGCTTTTATTTGCAAGTTACTGCTGTTTATGGTAGAAATTTTGAAATAGAAAGAAATGTGATGTGGCAAAAACTTAAAGCTCTAAGTTACATATATGATTTCCCCTAGATTGTGTTAGGAGATTTTAATACTGTCTTTCATGTTAATGAGAAATTTGGAGGAGTTAAAATCCCTCATAATAAATTGGATAGAGTCAATAAATTTCTATTAGAATTTGGTCTTATTGAACCAACTATCAGTGGTAATAAGTATACATGGAAATCTGGTTTAGCTAAAAATATTCACAGCAAACTAGATAGAATTTTGTATAACAAAGAATTTGCAAATAGTTTTCCTGATAGTATATGTTCTACTTTGGAACAAAATTTAAGTGATCACACCCCTTTAATGGTTAATTTGGTTGTAAATAAAGTTGGTAACAATAAAGCTCATCCCTTTAGGTTTAAAAATAGTTGGGTTTTGGAGGATGATCACAAAACTTTAATGGAAAATTGCCATAAATTTTCTTGTGATGGTTCTAAGCAGTTTCAGTTCTGTATGTTTTTGAAATTCACAAAGAATAATATTAAAAATTGGAATAAAAGCAAATATGTTAATAAAAATAAGATTATTAGTTTGAGAAATGAAGGTAAAATTTTACAAATGAGTGTTGATAATAAGCCTGATGATATCAGTGAAATTAACAAATTCTTCCAAAATCAAAAGGAATTGTCCAATGAAATGTATAAGGAATCAGTTGATGCTAGACAGAAAGCAAAGACTGACTGGCTTACTTTGGGTGATGACTGCACCAAATTTTTTTATGCTAAAATGAGTAACAGAAAACACATAAATAATATAGGTAGCATAATTGATAAAGAGGGAAATTTAGCAAATTCATATGATAAAGTGTCTACTGAAGCTATTAATTTTTACATGGAGCTATATTTTTCTACAATTAATAATCATGAGTTTCCTGATATTATATGTAAGAATATTTTAAATAGTAGTGCTTCAGAAATCTTACTGGCCCCTGTGGGAATGGATGATATTAAATATATTGTTTTTAATGCCGGGGACAACAAAAGTCCAGGTCCTGATGGTTTCAATGCAAAAAATTTCAAAAATAACTGGGACTGTATTAAACAGCAGATTCTAGATGTTGTCAATGAGTTTATGGATAATGGTAAAATTCTGAAAAGTATAAATCATACATTCATTACCCTTATCCCAAAGAATAAAATCCCTACTGATATTGGTGATTATAGACCTATATCTTGCTGCAACTTTATTTACAAAATTATTGCTAATGTTCTTAGCAATAGAATAAAAGTTTTTTTGCCTTTTCTTATCTTAGAAAATCAGAGTGCTTTTGTTCCTGGTAGGCTTATATATGAAAATTCTCTCTTAGCACATGAGATGGTCAGAAAATTTAACACTAAACAAGGAGATAATGTATGTATTAAAATTGATCTTCAAAAAGCATATGATAAGGTAAACAGACATTTTATTCATCATATTATGAAATGTATGGGGTTTCCAATAAAGTTTTGTGACTTAGTGTTTGAGTGTATTAATACTCCTACTTTCTCTATTCTAATTCAAGGTAAGGCTGAAGGGTTTATTAAGTCTAATAGGGGACTAAGGCAGGGGGACCCCCTTTCACCTTATCTTTTTGCTATTGTAATGGAATATTTTTCTATCCTTATTGAAATAGAGAGTATTAAGGGTAAAGTTCACCCTATAAATAGAATCCAGCCATGTGTTAATCATCTGATATATGCTGATGATCTTATGGTGTTTTTAAAAGCCAATAAAAAAAATGCAGACTCTATAAAATCCATTTTTGATAAATTAAAAACTCATGCTGGGCTTCAACTTAATGTAAATAAGTGTAAAGCTTATTTCAGTAAGGCATGTAAGTTCAAAAGAGAATTCTTAAATGTATTACATATAGAAGAGGGGTTTCTTCCAATCAAATATTTAGGTCTGCCTCTTTCTACAAATATGATTAAGGATTCAGATTGTTCTATTCTTATTGAAAAAATTCAGGATAGAATGGAGACTTGGTCGTGTAAATTACTTTCCATTGCTGGAAGACTTGAACTTATTAAGACAGTGATTTATGCTATCATATTATACTGGCTGCAAACTTTTCAAATTCCAGCTACAACAATTAAAAAATTGGAAAGTAGATGTGCTGATTTTTTATGGAAAGGTAAATATCACAAAATTAGTTGGGAGAATGTTTGCAGACCTAAGAATGAGTGGGGTCTTGGCATTAGAAATATTAAGGATCTGGGTTCTACATGCCATTTAAAATTACTTTGGAGATTCATTAGTTCTGAATCATTGTGGGCTAGATGGATGAGATCCAAGTACTTAAAAAATGATAATTTATGGTCTACAGTTCATAGAAGTAACCAATCAAATACTTGGAAACAAATATTAAATAGTAGGAAAATTGGTAAATCATTGATTGAAAGAAAATTTAAAAAGGGTAAAGATACAAGTTTATGGTTTGATCCTTGGTTCAAAAATGAGTCATTTATAAATAGGGTTGGGTGGAATAGCCTTGTTATATGTGGTGGATTAAATAATAAAGTATCTGATATTGTAATTAATAATCAATGGCAACCACAAATTCATCCTATTACTAACCCCCATAAAAATGATATTTGCATAATTCAATTTGATAATGATGCAGAGAATGACTACTGGGAATGGAAAGCTAACCACAGAGGGAAGTTTTCCTTTAAAGAAACTTGGAATTTTACTAGAATCAAATTCCCAACTGAAGAGTGGTATAGTTGCATTTGGAATAGAGTGAATTGTCCCAAGATGGTTTTTGTACTTATTTTGCAATCAAAAACATATTGCCAACTTGGGATAGATTAAATAAATGGGGAAACAATATGAATTCACTCTGTTCCTTTTGCAACTTATGTAATGAAAGTGCTAATCATATATTTTTTGAATGCAGCTACTCATATTTTATATGGAATCAAATTAGAGTTTCCCTAAACATAGATGACAACAGGCATATGGATCTTATGAATATTATCAAAATTATCAACAGCAACTTCAGAGACAAATCTAAAGAAACAGATTATGCTCACATTCTACTTACTACGGCTATGTTCAACTTATGGAAAGAAAGAAATTTGTGTGTGCACAACAAGGGCAGCAGAAGTAAAGAGCAAGTTTGGTTAACTATTAACACAGATAGCAAGATTATTCTGCAAAAATCTAAGAAAGTATTGAAAAACCAAACCAAGTTTGCTTCCCATGCTGAAGACTGGAGTTCTGAAGCTGGTAGCAAACATTTAGAAGGATATCTTTTGCACTCGAAATGTCTGCAGACCAGCATCCATAGTGTCAACCAACAAGAGGCTGCTGGAATTGTTGAAGAATTTAGCTTCCTCGAGTCTACGAGTTACAGCGCTAATCCTCACCAATCCACTGCCATCAATCCCTCTAATATCGAAGATAATTTGGGTAATAACTTCAGCTTGAGGATAGCATCGTCAGATTTAAGTCATGTTGACGTTAGATCTAACAATTTTGTGGAAACCAGCAAGCAATATCAAAGAAACCGTGAGAATCTGGGTGGTATTTAGAAACCAATTGTGTCAGTTTATCATGTTCAAGTATTTAGAAACCCCTATCGATTTAATGGCGTCCCACTGTTCAACATGAATATATACGCCACTCAACAAACAAATCAACACAGTATAAAACCATTTTATATTCACTAACAAATACGCGTTCATATCTAGTAATACTCTCAACTCATTCTAGAGTACTACTGACTCTATCTCTAACGAGTAATTCCCACCAGAGCCAAAGTTCTCACTTAACCTTCGAAACTGATACCAAATGTAGCAACCTGCATTTCCGTTTTGAGTTGATAATAAACCACTCCTATTCAACCCAAATTATACGAAAGAGCGAATAACTAGGGTAAAGAAGAAGAAGTTGATGGAAGAAAATAGAATAACAAACACAAAATCTCACAAATGCAGCGGAACAAATATAATATATAATAACAGATTTTTATACAAAAGAATATATAACGGTTATTCGGAGGTTAACTTCATTCTATCTCTATCACCGGCATAGTCGGAATCGCAAAATTCAACCAAGTTGAAATCTCTTCCTCTACCGCTAAAGACAAGTCCATGGTTTGGAGTTCCTTTAAGGTATCTAAAGATACACTTCACTGCTCCCTAATGTGTCTTTCCTGAATTTTCCATGAATCTACTCACCAATCCAACAGCCTGTGTTATGTCAGGCCTAATGCAGACCATGGCATACATCAAACTGCCAACTACACTTGCATATGGGCCACTGAATAGTGTTGGAAAAAATCCCTTCAGATGATTAGTCTAAGGGAATAAAAAACCCAACGCGGCGGAAAACAACTGGATCATGATTGTAGTGAGACGGAACAAACAAAAGATGAACACCAGAATGGACAGTCACATATCTATGCAATGCAGAAAAATAAATAACACCATTATTTTTAGTGGTTGCACTACCGCTAGGCAGTGTACGTCCACTTGGGGAAAAGAGATTTTATTAATCATCGAAAGATTAGAGTTATAAGATTGATTTACTTTTGGATGCTATACATAAGAAGAATTTACAATACAAACAAAATTCTGCAGAGTTTCAGCTCTCTAGGATAGCCTTGAAATCGGGTAGAATCAGCTCTCAATTTCGGCTGCCATTGTTGTTCAGAAGCTCCCATATTTATATAGTGAAGATATGATGAGGGGTAGCTGCTATATAGTAGCCCAGAGATTTGGTTTGGCGTCAAGCTGGTCCGGCAAAGCTCTCTGTTTGGCATGCATCTGGCTTGACATCACTTTGGTTCGACAAAACGCCGAAAGAAAAATTTGGACCAGCATTTCTCTTATTGGAGCGACATGTTCAAATACCGAACGAAATATTTTGTTTGGCAAAACACCGAACGAAATATTTCGTTCGACAATTCTTTTTCACGACTTCAAGCTTTGCCGCTCCATTTCTCTTCATTACCGTACGAGTCTTCATACCCTAGCCTTCACCAAATCACCGAATGAAATCCCTACTTCCTTAAACAACGAATGAAATCATCACAAAGCCTTGGGGCGCTTCGTGACTTCCTCCTTCTCTTGGCTCCTTGGGTTTCGGCTTTTCAATTTGGGAATATCGGTATCAGTTTCTAACAAATAGGTCCTTTTCACTAACTTTATACAAACAAACTTTGGCAATATACATGTCTGGATACACTGATATGCCCGATACTGTACAAGCTTCTAAAACTCACAAGAACTAGTTTGTAGATGAATGTGAAGGATTTTAGGAGGTTAGAAATCAGAATATCAATGATAATAATTAAATGGACGCTACTTTGAAAGTAGTAAGAAAATAAGGGTTTTAGAAAATAGATTAGAGAATTTGAAAGCATGTAAGGTGATTGATGCTCTTGAACCAAATTATTTATAGAATTGAAAAGGTTTGAAGAAGAGATACAATTGTTTTCCTTTGGAGAAATTTGCATGTGGAGTAAGAAGAAGAAACACGATCATTCGGTTTAAAAAGAAATTTTAAATCACGCTTTAGAGCTATGGAAAGAATTCATACACCAGTCACCGGTGGCCTACCACCGGTGACGATAAAGTCCAGAATTTTGAGGCTTTTAAAAAATCTTAAAAATATAGTATCACCCGTAATCCGCACATACTAGCAACCAAATTCCATAAGTATCGCATATATCATTCTATTGGGGGTAAAATTTAAAATAACAACATAAAGCCCATCTATCACATCTACTATAATACTAAATCTCAGAGCGAGAGGAAAATAAATTAAATATCAATATAAATATATAAAAGACTAAGTGCATATCATATTATATCAAGAGACACAAAATTAAATACCATAACGCAACTTGCAAATGGTACATCAAGTCCTGTATATAATATATCTCAATATGAATACATAGCCTAACATGTTAGTATCTTAAAAATATTAGACATATAGTCATAGCAGTAAAATAACTATGGCTCTATAGATTGTCTCTAACTAGCAGAATTCCCAATATCTAGTCAACATATTCAATGAATAGGTAACAATGACAACAAAGAGAGGGTCAGACATAAAATCTAATGAAAAAGTCACCAATCCGCATGGCTACCAAAATGCCATTATATCATAAAAAATGTCAAATGACAATACATGAGGTAATGAAACCATACCTTAATTGCGTTTTCACTTACATCCAACAGATTAACGCATTTCTACCGTAGTGATATGTTGTACGTGATAAGTCTGTCATATACTAACCATCATCGCACTAATCGTGACTCAACTATTACACACTAGACTAGTCGATCCTGGGTCTTTTGGTAAGGCCAAAACCCACTAGTATAATCACTGATATAAGGTCAATACTACGACATTTCGACGTATCGTTCACCACCTACAATCGTATCGAACCAAAATCGCTATACACAATCTTAATCGCTATCATTTATTTAACAAGTGGACTTAAGACAAGTAACTCAAAGCCGATCACCTTTTACTACAAAGTAACTTGAGGTCCACCACCTTTATCACTGAGATAGAACTTTTTCTATCCCCGAATCAATATCGCCAAACACGCAAAACTGAAACACAGCTCCACATTCTATATTTGATTTAGAAATTTGAAATCACAAAGTCGTAGCTAAGGGATACAGACTTCCTCCATATACACAATATTGTATGGAATCGCTTATCACAATGCCCTAATCATCACGTCTCAAAGCCACTGAATGACTCTATAAAGCTACCATACGAATCAAACCGCGTCTCAAACCATTGCTGTATCTCTATCCGTCCAATCTTTTTTATCAAGATAATACTTGAGATTAAGCATATTTTTATATATAAATGATAGATATTTGTTGTTTTATCATGGCAATAATTCATATTATCATGGCAATAATTCATATTATGGATATAGAAATGAATATTTGTTGTCCAAGGCTGATATTTGTCATCATATATTTATTTCTTGTATTTATGTATTTATGTTAGTAATATCATCAAAATGGATTTATATTGGATTGAATATTTTTCATCTTTTGAGTTTATTAATTATTGACACTACAACAAAACAACCATATTACAACCTTTCATTTACAACCAACAAAAATTGACAGTTGTAATAGGTATTTTTTAACAACTATTTTGTTTCAGCAGTTGTAACAAGTATTTTGTAACAACTGTTCTATTTCAGCAGTTGTAATAAAGACACTTTTAACAACTATATTTGTATAGCAGTTGTAATATTTATTTATAACAACTATTTTCAATAATTGTAACAAATATTATATTTCATCAAACACGCCACTTCAATCTCCCTTCTTTCATTTCTTCGGCCGCCCAAACATGAGAAAAAAAAACCTAAATCGCTCCTTTCTTGTTTCTGAAAACCTAAAGCAAAAAAACCTAAACAGCAAAAAAATTTCGTTTTACCCTCCTTGTAATAATTTAGTCGCGGATGCAAAAAATCCTAAATCGTTGTCGTCAATCGCGGGTTGCAACTATCGCTTCTAGATCGCTCGTGCTCGCCGCTTGTACTTGCTCGTGCTATCGCTCAAAAGGTTTGATCTTTTTCATTCTTCTTTAATCTGTTGATTTTAATTTCGTTTTCTGGATTATTATTTTTGTTTGCATTTGGTTGCTAGAGACACTGTTGGTATTTTTATTTCTCTTTGTAGTTGTACTAGTTGGAGAATCAATTGTGCATCAAAAGTTTTGAAATAAACTTTTATAAGCAACTTGTAAGGCTGTAAATTTGATTTCGGTTATCGTCTTTTTTACTTGTCATTGTTCTTATTTTCCATTCATTTAGTGAATGATTATGTCAACAGCTACTTAGGACAAATCTATGTAATTCTGTTGTTGAAGATAATAAGATCCAACTCATATTGGCAAACTTTTGAACTCGTATATATATTTGACAATATAAATGTGAATATGATATGAGATCTGAGAACGAACTGAAGTAATGGGATGGATTTTTTATTTTATTGGTTGTGATAAAACATTCATTACTAATGTCAACCTTTTTAAGCCCTATAACTATTTATTCAACTTTTAGTTTTTAATTATATTAACCAAAATGAGCTGCATAGACAATCTTTTTACTGTATTTGATAGTCTCCATAAGATTTTGATACCAATATGTGTCAGACTACATTTCAAACCGATGAATAAGATTAATATTGTTTTGGTGGTTAATATTGACATACTATTTTGAATGTGTAGCAGTCTAGGAATGATATAAGCTTTCATGTGTATTCAATCTTGATCAGTTTAGTTTCCATTATGTTTGCAAACATTATACAGATTTACTAGGTTAAACATTTTTGAATGATGTGCATCTTTTTTATGTCATTGCTTTTATGTAAGTACAAATGAACACACACATATGTATACATTTGTGTGTGAATCTGTGTGTATCCATTTGTATGTGTATAAACAAACACATGAGTATAAGTAGGTATACATTTGTATCTAAATTCACTAAAATGGCATTCTTGCACAAAATAACGATATCAATGTATCTTTAGGTCCTCGGGAAGCAAGCAAAAATGAAGATTGACCCATGGACAAATTTCGGTAAAGTGTTTCCCTAAAGCTTTTATTAATGAACACTTGATTTCTAATTGAATGTTATAAAAGTTGAGTAGCTAGTTGTAACAATAGTTCAGGTATTCTGTGAAGCTCCATATATGTTGCATGCATTTTGGTCAAAAGGTCTTTAAAGGTATATGTTTTTTTGTAAATGCTTATATTGATGGCCATATGTTATAATTTCTTCGTTCTTATACTGAATTTGTACATTAATTGATAGTTACTATACACCATTTTTCTATTTATATATTTTTGGAAGTCCAGTGATAATTTATGCTTATGCTTACAAGGTCACCTATACTTGGTTACTTATAGAGACTATATATAGATGCTTCTTGTAGTGGCAAAACCTACAAATTAAAAGTACTAATGTCAATAGATGCCAGTTTGATGTTTACTTAACTTACATATATCTTTCATATTTCTTACATGTATTCAGATAGAAATTTGAAACCTATTGAGCTTTGGTTGTCGCAGGCTGTGGAGTGTATGGCAGCATGAATAATCTTCAAACCATAACAGTATTGTAATTTTTTTCTAATATGTTTCCAGACTAATTTTAATCTGTAACGATTGTCTTTGAGCATTAGCCAAGCCCAGCACTGAAAATTAGTTGCACGAACTTTATGACTAATACTTCCAAGGTAGCTAAATCAGTCTGATGTCAACTCCCCTTGCCCCAAAATATCCTTGACCAACAACCCTTTGCCTCTGACTCTTCAACAACATCATCCCCTAGTTTTTAAATTAATCTACCCCCTTGCAAACATAGTTCGTACCATAACAATGTAGTTTTACCATTGATTATTCTTTTTTCATACACTTCAAGGCATCCTCCCTAATCTTTATTAGGAATTCCCAAGGGCATGAATCCTCATTTCTACTCGACATCTCCCATAAAGACCACTTTTGATGTATTTCTCACTCACAAACTTAACCCATGTCCCTTCATCATTAAAAACCCTTCATATAAGGTAATCATTTGTATATGTCATACTATGGTAAAATTTGTATGTCTGAATTATAACACAATTTACATAGATTTGTACATGTTAAGAGATTCAACACATATATCAGTTTGCATAGCTTACTAGTATATGCATTAGCTTACTAACACAGTTTGCATAGATGTCTGCATATAATTGCTTTGCTGTGTTTGTATCGGAATTTTGAGTGCTTGCTTTGTAACCTGGTTTTGGGTAGTGTTAGCAAGTGATGCAGTAGCTTGTATGGTGATTCTGTACATTTTTTAGAATTGAAAGCATCAAAAGGTGCCGGTTTTTAAATTTCGAATTATTAAGATAAGAAACATAAAATAATGAACTTGGCTTGTTTGACATGAAGCAGTTGATATATAGCTTAATTGCAATGTGTAAAGAAGAAAGAATGCAGCTTCTATAGTTTATTGAAATCAAAAGATAATAAAAAGTGCATGATGTGAAGAATAAAAATAGATTTAAAGGCAGAGTGATTCCTGTTCTTCCCTTTTGAGTCATTTTTTTAGGCAATTTTTTATATTAGTCTTAGAATTTGATTATAGTTAAGTACGCAGATAGTTTGTGCCACTCGATCATGTTTTAGGACTTCCTTTATTGTTAAGTCTTAGAATCCAACTTATATAAGGCTTTATTTGCAAATAAATGTTTTATAAAGCAGCTTACACTACCTAATTATAATTTCTTTAGTTTGATAATTCATCACTTAGCTAACTTTCTTGTTCTTTGTTTTGAAGAGCATGATTGTTTTATCATTATGCAGAATAACCCGATCTGTGAATCTAGAAAAACATTTATATATTACTCAAATGCAAAGGATGCTTTATGTTAAAACCGAATCTTTTTTCTTATACTCTACCGATAAACTATTTCTTTTTGACAGAAACTATTAGAACTTATCTTGCATCATAATTCATCTTGTTTTTCTTCTTCTTTTAAATGTTAACCACTGCTAGAAAGGTCAAACTGCGACGTATATCTATTTAGGCTGTCACAATTGTGGCAAATAAAAAAAAATATCTTTATATTACATGTTAATTAGTACCAACCTGTTTTCCTATCTAACATTGAGTGCATGTCTTTTTCCTTATGTTCTATTTAATGTGAGTTTATAAATGTGAAGTTTGAATTTTTATTACAAGGATAAAGAGCTCAATTTAAAACAAATCAAGGTGTTGGTTGGATTTGATTGCATTATACAAATCAAGGTGTTGGTTGGATTTGATTGCATTATCCATAGAATGATGTAATGTCTTCCAATACAAGATAGTTGTGAGGCTAAAATTTGGTACGTCACAGAGAGCTTATCCAGCAAACCTGATGTACTGGGAAACACCCTTTTATTTCAAAGGTAAAATAGTTACAAGCCTTCTCCTTCTGTTTTAAAATAGTTACAAGCCTTCTCCTTTTATTTCCTGGATGTTGTTGAAAAGCATGTAATACTACTATCCAAAATATAGTTTCAGTTTTGGCTGTGTATTTGAATCATTTAGGAAACTGGATACAATTTTAGACATGTAATAGTACTGGATATAGTTTTGGCTTGAAGTTGCCCTCATGTTATCCAATCTTAGCGGTAAATTTTTATATTATAATTCTTTCAAGTGTTTATGTCATGACATAGAAAATAAATAATGTGCAGTTCAGACAACATTGTATTTGACCTGGTAACTCTTTACATGTAACTAACTAAAATATGGTTAAGCAGGGATGGCTGCGTATGGCTATTGTGATGAGGTTGTGGTGTGGATGATGGAGTGGAATGTATGGATGGATGGTATGGCCGAAGTGCACAGTGCGTTATGACAGTTTGCTAAGGGGAATGTATAGGATGATTAAAGTTGTTGTGAAGCGGTGATGTTTTGGAGCAGTCAGGTTTATGGTAAGAAGAAGTGGAATGCTAAAGGCATTGAGTGTGTTAGTGAGAATGATGGACAGTGGGATGGTGTGTATGTGATGTAGTTGTATAAAAAGCAGGGTGATGTCTGGTGGGGATGTATGTGATGCTGTGTGTTTATACGAAGTTGGTCAGTGCAGTTTTTTAGGTGTTGTGTTGTTGAGGTGGTTGGTAGAGGATGTGGAGTGGTGTGCAGGTAGAAGGCAGTGGAGAGGTGGTGAAGCAAGGCATTGTTAGGAACTTATTGGCTACGGTGTTGTGAGATGTTGGAGTTTTGTTTAATAGTGACAGAGGTATGGGGATGTGAATGTTTGTAATGTTGGTGATGGTTGATGAAGTATGGTATGGCAGAGTTGAGGATACATCATGTACCACTAGGAGCAGATATTTGGAAAGTTTGGGTCGATGCGGTGGTGTATCCTTAAGCTCTTCTATCTAAGCCTACTGCAGATATCTATACGAGTGAACAAGCGGTTGGTACGTCTATTGCTTGACATAAAGAAGTTATCTCTTTTGATTAGTACGTATATGTACTTTTACTGATTTATGTATGTATTTAGTTATGTTTTGGAATGAAGTTATGAATTCATAAATGGTGTAAACTTAAATTGTTTTTTGAATGGAATGGTTCGTGTTGTTTTAAGTATTTAAATGATTGTGGTTATTATTAACGAAATATTGGTTTTAATCATGATATTATGAAATTTATGGTTAATAGAAATTATGAAAAGATGAATTATAGTAGTTGTAAAATTATTTTTTGCAACTGTCATCATCAGTTGTAGTAGATCCTACAACAACTATTACATATTGTTGTAAAATGTTAACGCAGCAGGCGGAAACAGTTGTTAAAATATTTATTACAACTGTCGATAGCACTTGTAAATAACTCTTTTACAACTGCTATTTGCAGTTGTAAAAAGACTTTTTACAACTGCTTTTGCAACTGTACGTACCCCTTGTAAAATAATCCCGCTCTATTACAACTGCGGATATAAAGACTGGCGGGCGCCAGTTGTAATAGACCTATTACAACTGTTTTTGGCAGTTGTGAAAGGGTATTTTTGTTGTAGTGTGACCAAGCAAATAATATAGGATATCCGTTTTGTTTCCACGAAAACATATATCCAATACTCGAAAATAGTTTTGGTGCTAAAATGACATTATCTGCATTCAAAAGTATCATTTGGCAATACTTTAAAACTAATTTAAATGAAAAAACAATACTTGTTAAGTTTAATAGTTTAACCAACATCCTGGTTACATCAAAATATTATTTAAATATCATTCCCTACTCCGACATGTATGCTATTTTCTTTTTCTACTGACATCGGTGTTAAGATTGAAAAAAAACAAGAAGAGAAAATAATTGCTATAACAATAGTCAATATGTTTTGAACCACATGATTTTACTACGTCAGTTATTTTCAGTTAAGTTTTTAAATTTCAAACTGTTAGTTTTTGTCATCCACATGGAAAGCGTTTACTGTTTGTAGTGACTATTATGTATTTAACTAGTGTGTAAACCGTGCGTTGCACACGGTAATATTATAAAATATAATATTATATCTTTAATGTTAAAATGAGAACTTTGTTATATAATGTATGATAAAATTAGTGAAATAAATGAACTACAAATTAAAACTGGTATTATGTTTGTATATAATTTATGTTGTATAGCGCGCATGCGCACACACACATATATAATAATAAAATAATTTATTCAATTTTGTTAATATGGATATAACATACATGTTGAAACTAACGTATGTTAATAATTTTTTAGATGAACTGAAAAATAATATTTAATGAAATTTGTTTAAATAAATCAAATATAAAATTATGTAATTAGTTTACATACATGGACTTGAAAATAGACGATAGGAAGAATCGAGAGGAATTTTGTAAAAAATTGTATAATTTCAATGTGGATATATTGAAGCTAAAACATAATTTTGTAATATAGCGTATGATAATTTTTTTTTTTTTTGAAAGCCCAGGAGAACCCGGCAGGCCAGTAAACTCCTAAGGAGGATACAGTAAAGCCGTCCGTTAATCCAAGCCCCCACACCTCCCGGTAAATTTATATAGGATAGGGAAGCGTATGGTAGGAATCGGAACTTGGGTCTTTTTACCAGAACCCAAGCCTCCGTTCCACTGCGCTGCACCCGCGGACATGTATGATAAATTCTTAACATAAAGGAATTATAACTTATTTACAAATTAATTTGTTATGATATTTATGTACATAATTTATGTTATGTGATTTATGTATCTTTATACTTGAATAAAAAAACAGTCTTACAATTTTCCATAATGTGAGCGTGTGTATGTTAAAATTGACATATATTTTTATGATTCATTAGAAGAATAGATTAACTATTCATTGAAATTATTTAAATTATTTAAATTTGAGATTTCATAAATAGTTTGAATACATGGATTTAAATATAAAATAATAGAAAATAATTGAGGGTGGTTTAGAAAATAATTGTGAAAATGTTAAAATGTACGTATTTGAAGCTAAAAATAGAATTTTTCAATGTAATACAATATAAAAAATTTAGATATATGAATAATATATTAAATATGGAAATATTGCTTATGCATATTATTTATGTTAGGTGACTTATATATCTTTATTTTTAAATGAAAAACTAATTTTATCACCTTTGCGCCTGATATGAATATGGTATACATATTGGAACCGTTATATCTTAGCATTTATTAGATGAATTAACAAAGATTTATTAATCGAATTTATTTGAATAATTTAAATTCAAGATCACATAATTAATTTGAAAATATCGATTTTAGTATACAATGGTAGTGATATTGTGAAGTGTTTTGTAAGTAATTGGATAAATTCAAAATGTAGGTTTTTGATGTTAAAAATGGGTTTTACAATGTAATGCATGATATACATATTGATATAAATAAATAAAACTTTAAACTTGTAATTATTATTTATGAATATAATTTATGTTATGTGATCGATGTATTTATATATTTGAATGAATTTTTTCATCATTTTTGTTAATATGAATATGGTTCATATTGATCAACTTATTTGACAAATCGGTGAAAAATTGCATAGTGAAATTATTTAAATAGTTTTCAAGTTGTGTATTGATTACGATATATGACTTTAAATGCAAAATATTGTAAAGGAACTGAGGGGAGGCTGTAAATGATTATAGAAAATTTATAATGTAGGTGTTCGGAGTACAAAAAATATAATTTTGTAATGTATTTCATGATAAATTTATTGAGAAAAATGTGAAAAAAGGATTTATTATTTTATTTATGTATTCACTTTAAGTTATATAACTTAGGTATCTTTACATTAATCATTTTTTTAAATTTTGTTAATATGAATATGGTGTACATATTGATATTTTCATAAATTAGTAAACGAATTAACGAATATTAGTTAGTTGGATTTATCTAATTAGTTTAAATTTAGATCACATAATTAATTGATACATATAAGGTGAAAAGTAAAATATTAGAAGAAAAGTGAGGTAAATTTTTGTGAATAATTATGGTAATTTTAAATATAAGTATTTAAAGTTAAAGTAGAATTCATAATGAAATGTATGATAAATTTATTGAAATAAATTAACTACAATTTTTTATTATTGGTTTATGTGATTTATATATCTTTATAGTTGAATGAAAGATTAATATTATGGTTTAGTTATTTAAGTGTTATACATATTTAAATTGTCGTTCTTTGGTATTTATAAGAAATATTAATTGAATTTATTTAAATAGCTTAAATTTTGGATTATTTAATTAACCTAAATGTGCGGACTTAAATATAAAATATTAGAAGGTAGTTGATAAATTATATGTAAATAATTATATAAACTTTAGAATACATGTACCAAAATGTAAAATAATAGAAGAGAATTAGTAAAATAAGTGTCAAGTAATAAATTAAAGAATTTGAAAATAAAATATCTAAAGAGAGAACTAAGGAGAAGAAAAAAAATTCCTAGAATCAAAGAGAGAGCCGGAAAATCTTCTGCTTTACTATTATTTAATAGATACGTAGAGTAAGCATTAACTATATATTTATTTTGTTTCTATGCACCAAGTACATGACGATTGCATATTATTTGGTTTGTTTCGCATGTTATAATGTGTTCTCTATGCATTACTTATTTTGTTGTGCATGCACGGAGCAGTTGCTATTAGATTTCAGTTAGGACTATAAACTAAGTAAACATAGAAATATAAAATATAGTTTCCATCAAATTTCAAACTCGCAACAAATAAGAGGTAGAAACATATTTATTGAAAGCGGAATTCAAGCTGGTGATGTCAGACAACGTAAATATAAATAGTTATTTTTGCAAACAGGATTCACATTCGTTCTCCTAGGCAAACAAAGTGACATAGAATTTATAAGAAGTTCAAGAAATTTGTTTTTCCTTTCAGTTTAGCCTAATTTATTAAACTTATTACATTTTTAGTCCCATTTGAAGATTTATTACACCTATAGTCCACTTTCACCAGTACAGCGTTAGGTTGGCAAAATACATCAACGATATTTTAGAAGTCACCGTTTCTTTTTAACTTATATTGAAAGTCAATGTAAAAGTAAAAAAAATAATCTAAATAATGTTATAATATATGTAAATATAAATAGTGAATATGCTATATACTGTTTTGTATTTAGGCCCACATCGTGAGATTAGTTCTACCTCAAGCTCCTAGGCCTCTATATAAAGGTGCTAATGTAATGTAAATAGATAATCTATTCTTAGAAATAAATAATATGTCTTCTGCCTCTCTAATGGCTTCCTATTTTTTATTCTATAACACGTTATCAGCACGATCTATGCAAAAAAAAAATTATGGATCTACAATTGTGATAATTCATGAAATCATATCTATTCTTTTCCAGATGCAATTATAGATCTCATAACGGTAAGTCATTTTTCTGATGATTTAATCTTCCAGATCATTTTTTTTATATCTCATTCCATTCTAGATCTACTTCTTCAGATCTGAATATGTTGTCTTATTTTTTAAATTTTATTATATTAGTCTTATAATTTTATATCTTATATAGATCTAAACTTTAAGATCTAATTCTTATTTTGTTGGTTATTATATTTTAGATCTAATTTGTTTGTTTTTGCTATTTTTCTGATAATATTATATTGTAGATCTCAATATCATACTTATTTTTATGTTTTTAGTTCATTTATTTTGGAATGCAAGTTTGAACTTGACAAAATTTGATATTGTTGATTAAAGCAAATTTTTTGAATTTGATTGTATTTAGTTTGGACATGGATTTGAGAAATCAAACATGGTTGGTAAACGGGGTTTTCATTTTGAAAACCTTTTGATTTGATTTAGATTTGGATGAAGACTTTGGAAATTATTTTGATATATGATTTATATTTACAGAAAAAATATTTTATTGTTTCTAAGAGAAACAAATATAAATATAATACGTATCTAGAAGATCGTATTAAGTGAATGGAAACATTAGTAAAAGCTTACATGATAAGCTTAATATCTTCCAATGTTTCCTTTAAAAAAAAGGGAAAAGGACATAATAATTGAGAACCTGCAGTTTTCATAAATCAGTAAATTACAAGTTTCCTCAAAATAAAGAAGCAGAAGTTCTAACTAAAAAAAAGGATTATATATCAAAACTCAAATATATAAATTTGAGATGTGAAGCTTTGAATTATTAGAAAATCTAATTCAGATTATGGTAAATTTCAATTGCAATCAAACCTGAAGTTTGATAATGAAAATCAAGTTGTACCATGTAGGATCTAAAGTACTAAATAAAAACTTTTTTTAAGGTAAAATTGGAACCTGAAGTTCTAAAAATATTTGCCAATGGTATTAACTACTAAATTAAATAAATGTATAGAAACTTGTTCACTCTAGAAGTAGTGAAAATAATATATTAAAAACAAATCTCCAGAAGAGATTTGTTGATATATTTGGTGTTTTTACTAAACCAAATAAATATATAGAAACATATCTACTCTTCTAATCTCTTTCTTTTTAATTAAAAATAAGACATTATAATAGGAAGTTTATATCCTATTTTTTTCCTTCTTCCATGCATCCAATCACTTTTCAAAAGGTAAAATATAATAGATCAAATATAATAGATCTGAAATAATCTTAATTTCCTAAACTTCTAAAATAACTTGTGTTGATTTGAAGATTTACATGTTTGTTTTGATATATTTGGTAAAGAATTATGAAGTTAGTTTTCTAATGAAAATAATAATGATTTGGATCTGAGACTTATAGTTATTTATGATTATGAATGATATGGATAGATCTGAGGTAATTCTGTTTATTTAGAAATTCTGATTATTGGGAAATAAAGTTTCGCTTTAAGATATTTATTTTAATTTTATTATTGAGTAATATTGAACCTATATTTGAGATGAAATTGTGTTACTTTGAGTACTGTTTGTTCAATTAGTTCATATATTTATAATGAAATTATTTTGCTATGACAGTAGCTATATCCTAAACCACATAAAGGTTAATTGTAGTTATTTTTATCACAAATGAATTAATTGCAAGTGTTATGGTAATAAATTAAATCATTTATTGTCATAAATGCATTAAATGTATTGATTATTGTAAATTAAATGACGTTGTATGTTTGTGTTTGGAGTAAGAATAGACGTATGATTTACTATTTGATGTATTTATTTTGACAAGTAATGTCTGTTGTAACGAAAAAAATAGGTTGAACAACAACTTGAAGTTGTGCAAAGGAATTATTTTAATAGAAGTTGTATAACTCAAAGTCCAAGGCCTGAAGTCTGGAATTATGAAAAGATTTTATGACAAACTTTACAAGCTCGAATTCTTGTCAGTATTTTTTTTAATTTGTCAAAATGTACAAGCTTTTAAAAAAAAGCAGTTTACACAAAATTTAAGAACCCGAAGTTCATAATAAATTAGTGAACTTGAAGTTCATGAATTAGAAGCCCGAACCTCTATTGAAATTGTGTAAAATGATAAGATTGTACTTCTTGAAGAAGTTAAAGAAAAATAATATATTATCATATGAGATAATAATGCTGCATTCAAGAGATTACAAAAATCTCCAAATGAGTTATACCTTACCTTATATCTTCATATTTATATTATATTAACCAAATATCCTGAAGATATTATGTTATATGATATATCAAACATCATTGGATGTGTGTGTATTAATCTCTTGAAAAGATGTTTTAGAGATTTATTTATATTTATATTGCAAAATCTAACATCGCAGAAGAGATGTTATAGGAACTTTTTTTTATTACATTGCAATTCCTTAAAAGGAAATACTATATTCCCTGAAGGAATAATGATATAAATTTTTTGAGTAATAACAATAATTTATCGGGAAAAAAATATGATATTGTATACCAATGTTACACTCCAGAAGTAGTGGTTTTATCTTTCGCATCTTACTTTCATTTTGTGCATCTAATTTTGTTACTGTATTTAAAGTCTGATATGTCATTTCAAAGATAGTTACAACAACAAAAATTTCCAGTAGGGATGTTTTATGTTATTGTAAAGGTAGTAATTATGTAATTTCTACAAATAGAAACATTGTACATTGATATGACATTCCAATAGTACATATATATATCTTTAGAAGAGATAAGTTCACTCCAGAAGTAGTGATAATAAAATATCCCTAAAAGAGACTAATAAATTAGGAAATGATAACATATCTCTAGAAGAGATTTGCTTATATGTTTGGTAATTTTATTAAACCAAATAAACACATAGAAATTTGATTATAAAAGATCCTAATTTAGTTTAGATTATATCCTAAAAGTTTGAGAGCTATACATACGGTCCTGAGGAAATCTGTATCTGTAACATTTCAAGTATCCAGAAGATACTATTATTATTTTTGCTGTAATTTTTTTTTACAGAACTCTCAATAGAGATGTGTAGAAATGTCTATACGCAATTAAAAATTACTCTTTGATAAGTAATCATAATTAGTGTTCAAAACTGATATTTGAGATATAATTGAGAAATAAAACTTAACAACTTGAAGTTGTGTGTATATTTTGTTCGAACCAGAAGTTCGATATGGTTTCAAACCAAATGTTTTGAACATTATCACGCGGTTTTGACAGGTTTGCATTGACATTGATTTATAAATAGAAATTAATAGTTTTGATCCCTATAATAGTTTGTTCTAAAAATCACTAATTCAAATGAGAAAGAATATGAAAATATTATAATATATATGTGATACATGGACGCACGTATAGATCCATATATGTAAATATTTAGCTAACAACCTGAAGTTTGTTATAAGCTCATCTTATAGATTATGCATAGATATTATTAGTGATTTAAAATTCAATTAACATAAATGTTGAATGACCTGACGTCATGTATGTATTCAAATGATCTACACAAGTAAATTCCTCCAATAGCTTAGATCAATGAATGAGAACAAACTCTAATAATCAATATCAATTTAATGCATCTTATCAACGAATAAAAGAATTATCCTCCTATTATTAATATGTATGATGTATTTGCTAGTAGCAATATCATAATGGATCAAAATAAGAATCCAAAGACGATAATTATTCAATGTTTGTCAACATTGAGGGGGAGGATAAAGGGATACAAGTTCATTTTGATCATCAGTGTTAAATATTTGTTAAAATATATAATGATGCAAAATATTATCAATATTATGTCTAGTAGACTTTCTCCAATATAGATTTGAATCCCTAAAGGATCAAAGTTTGTAAACCACATCTGAAATATGGTTCAAAAGTCAGTTCAAAATATTTTTGGAGTAAGTAATAAAGATGCAAATAAAGGAGGTGAGTGTTCTTGAAGAAACACTTAAGGATGCTCTGAAAGAGATCCATGACATGATTCTCAAATAACCCTAGAAGTGGGTTAGGTACCTAAAACATGATAATTAAAGAGCTCTCAATAAATCATGTCTAGAACTGACAAGAAATAATCATCGATGATAAATTTATAAATAATAAAGCGCTTATGTTTATAAATGGATTAAAGATCCTGGATTAGAGAAAAACATGATTGGCCATCATGAAATTCTCCTTAATAAGAAATCTGAACTTGTAGTCCGCAAAGTACCAAAAGTACTTGAAATGCTTAAATACCCTGAAGGTATAAATATGGTTTAAATCATATTAAATAACGAAAGTATACAAATTCCTGAAGAATATAAATTACTTTCATTGTTATAAAGAATGCAAAGAACAAGGAGAGTAGATTTCAACCTACTTTTAAGTATTGTTGTAATGAAAATCTTGATATAATTCATGATGAGTAGATTACTTCCTATTTTTAAGTATTGTTGTAATGAAACTCTTAATATCCATTGAAGTGATAGTTGCGATATGCAAATACTTATTAAAGTATACAAACTTCTGAAGAATATATATAACTTTTGTAGTTATAAAGAATGAAAAAGACATGAAGTCTAGATTACAAATTTCTTCTAAGTATTGTTGTAATGAAAATCTTGATACATCAAGATGAGTAGATTACTTCCTGCTTTCTAGTAATGTTGTAATGAAATTTTTAATATTCATGAAAGATGTATAGTTGCAATGCGCAAAACTAATTTGAAGCATAAAAATGAAAGCACATGAAGTGTTTTTCATAAAAGTAGCATACAAATGCATAAAATGCAAACCATATTTGGAAGAAACAATCTTAGAAAATTTGATTGTATCAAAGAAAACTATTAATAAATTGTATTATGAATGAGATACATATTTATGGATCCAAAAGTATCTATAACCAATTTAAGTTATCGAAAGACGAATATGAATTCAGAGGAAAAATTAAAATCAGGGGGAGAATTCATAAGTATTTTATAATGCACTCTTTTTCCTTAACTAAGATTTTTCCCACTGGGTTTTTATTAGTAAGGTTTTAACAAGGCATTATCTTGATCCAGAAGTATCAACTCCCTAGTAACATTTGAAATAAGCTATAATGTATTATTTTTCCTTATTTAAGATTTTTCCCACTGGGTTTTTCTTATTAAGGTTTTAATGAGGCATTATCTTGATCTAGAAGAATCAAACATCTTTTCAAGAAATAACATCTCAAATATGTTATTTAAGTTAAATTATCTTTTTATCCTTGACTAAGATTTTTCCCATCGGGTTTTCCTTTGTAAGGTTTTTACTGACGTATTAAATTGATCCAGAAGTATCAAACTCTATCTGATGCAATAAATTATTGAAATATGACATACTATATTGTACTCTTTTTCCTTCACTAAGATTTTTCCCATAGGGTTTTACTTAGTAAGGTTTTAATGAGGCATTAGTTTGATCCAGAAGTATCAAGCTTTATTTAAAGAAATAAGAAAATAAAATATGTCATTGTACTCTTTTTCCTTCACTAAGATTTTTCCCATTGGGTTTTTCTTAGTAAGGGTTTAATGAGGCATTATTTTGATCCCTAAGTATCAAACTCTTAGAAGGAATATCATTTTTAGTATGATATCTATAATTTCACAAGTTGCACTCTTTTCCTCTTTCAAGATTTTTCCCATTGGATTTTCTTTACAGAGGTTTTTAATGAGGCAACGGACAATATTTATATCGACTGAATGGATAAATGCAAGCAAGATAATAATAAGGGGGGAGCAATCATCATACACGTTTCGAAACGGACAATTTCTAGTTATCAGAAGATTCAAGATTTTGAAGACGCATATTCAAAGGGGAGTGTTATAATATACGTAAATATAAATAGTAAATATGCTATATACTGTTTTGTATTTAGGCCCACATCGTGAGATTAGTTCTACCTCAAGCTCCTAGGCCTCTATATAAAGGTGCTAATGTAATGTAAATAGATAATCTATTCTTAGGAATAAATAATATGTCTTCTGCCTCTCTAATGGCTTTCTATTTTCTTTATTCTATAACAAATAACATTTGAAATTGCCTTTTGTACATTTTTTTTTTACTTTTACATTAGCTTCTTTTCAAAAGGAGCCAATGTAATATAAAAAAGAAAAAACACCGACGACATTTTGCATGTCGGCAGTATACCGATTCCTTTTTAATTTTTAGATTAACTCGTTTTGAAAAGGAGTCAATGTAATTTTTTTTAAAGGGCACTGCAACGGGTGAAAAATGGGTTGTAGGTGAAATAAGTTTTCAAACGGGTTAATCAAACCGACCGTTAGGGAGGTTTGCTTACTGTCACTGGCCAAAATCAATTTTTCTGAAGCCAAAAAATCATGGATCTTGTCTCATCGCGGTTTTCCTTAATTTCCTCTTTTTACATCAAAGATTCCAAATTCAAATCTATTATGATTTTCAAATTCTAAAATTTCAATTTAAAATCGACAATTTTGAATGCTTTGATTAATATTAAATTTGAAATTCATATTTCCAAATTCAAATCTCAATTTATTCTTTTCTAACATATTATCACTTAATGTTTAAGTAATATTAACAAAAATTTTAAATGTAAATTTCTTATCAAAGTTATACAATCGAACGGTCGGTTTCTCCACCGTTGTACGGTTATACCAGTAAGATTATAAAACTTAGACTGAATTTAAAAACATTCCAAATTTCAATGATTAATTCTGACAAGAAAGGATTGAGCAATTTTGGGAATTCAACTCCAAAAACGCGTGAGACCGCGAGACAAATACCCAACTTCTCAATACAGGTCATATACCATTTCTTCCGTCAACAGTTCCACAGCTATTTCTTTCACTTAAAATTACTGCAATGCCATTCCGACGATGAACTAAATTTGCGAAAATAACAACTAAACTAAAATGACGAACCCTCACGTTCAAGATCTGAATCCGATCACTCGACAGCCATTAGTCCCACTGGCAACGCTTATCGGTCGCGAACTCCGTAGTGAGAATACCAACAATCCTTCGCTCAAGTACGGACATGCTGGTTTAGCTAAGCGTGGCGAAGACCTCATCTTGATCAAGCCTAACTATTTCAGGATTCCTGGAGATCCTGCTACTGCTTTTTCAGTGTTCGCGGTATGGTCACCTCCTGATTGTTTTCTCTTTTAATCAACGTCCTGATTTTTATGTATTGTTTTTTTTTTCCTTGGATATTTGGGGTATATAAGTTAATATCTTTTGTGTATTCTTACATCCTCTTCATGTGAAATGAATTACAATCGAAATTCGGTCTTGATCTGTCAATTTTGTGTTGGAATTATAGGTATTTGATGGGCATAACGGAGTATCAGCTGCTGTATTTACAAAAGAGCATCTTTTGGAGAATGTAATGTCTGCAATTCCGCAAGAGATTGGTAGGGATGAGTGGCTTCAGGAGCTTACGAGAGCTTTGGTTGCTGGATTTGTGAAGACTGATATGGAATTGCAAAGGAAAGGTAAGTGGATACCAAATGTTTAGATTTAGGTTTAGTTTAGGGGAAATTGAGGAGTTTCAGATTAGAAAGTCTACTTATATCAAAATATATGCTATCAATTTGTGTAGGCATGGACATGGTAAGGATGTATTAATGTGATTCAAGCTATTGATTTGACTACCTCTGTATGTGTCATCTAGTTCTAGATCAGATCAGTTTTTCTTTCAGCTTATATCTGATTGTCTTGTGCATTTGGTAGGAGAGACTTCGGGAACAACTGTGACATTTGTGGTCATTGATGGATGGACGGTAACAGTTGCATCTGTAGGCGATTCGAGATGTATATTAGATACACAAGAAGGAGTTGTTACATTATTGACTGTTGATCATAGATTGGAAGAGAACATTGAAGAAAGGGAGAGAGTTACTGCTAGTGGTGGAGAAGTTGGAAGGCTGAACCTTTTTGGAGGGCATGAGGTATTCTGTTGAATAAGTTATAAAGACTGCTGGTTTTGGTATAATCATCAAATGCTTTGCTATTGAAATATGGGCATTACAATTTTCATATCAACAAAATAGGGTGTGCCTTATTGGTAAACAGTCAGGTGCCATTCTCTGATTTTATTTTTCTTCTAGAATGGTTGTACTAGAAATGTTTCAAAGGAAAGGACAGGATGGGTTCATTGGTAAATAATATTCTGATCAGTTAACTGTGTTCAGGAGCAGTGTTTTTCACATTAGACGCGTTTTACATTCACGTTTGATTTAATTTCTTATGACAGATATAAGCCTTTACATCTGAGATAATTTTCTTTTGAAAACGTTAGGCTTGTTTTCTATAAATTCTTGCTTCGTAGCTCATTTTTCTCTTTCCTAAATTTCAGTTCTCTTCATAAGATCAATGACTTCATCTCGTCCTTAAACTTCCCAACCTGCACTGTTTATGTTTGAAAGGATTGATTAGGGGACAGATACATTTCTATCATGTGGGATTTCTAGAAAGATGCAAGTCGTAGTGTACTTCTATAATGTGTGTGTTTGTTTGTAGAACCAAGATTCCATTTAATGCAAAATAAATGCATGACAAATGTCTTGGTGTTTGATGTCTAATCAGTGACATGCACATAAATTTTAACTCATGGGGGTAGTTGACAAAAGTTTGAAATTCAACCATGTCATATTTAAAAGGCAATATCAACTATTAGACCTTGAATCCACCCTTCTTATTTTATAAAGTTTACTCATGTTTTCAATACAAAGTTAACTCTTCCAGCAAATGAGAATCAAATAATCAATTTGTAATCTAATCATTTACATAAAAGAGTAAGAAACTAATAAGAACACACCGATGTTTAAAATTTCAAGTGTATGTTTGGTTTGTTATGTGCTGTAATTCTTATCTAACTTCTATCAATAGTGAAATCTTTGTCATATTCGCATGATTATATTTGCTCAAATTTAGGTCTAGCAAAAGTAAAAAATATGAAGAGTTGGCAAGAAAGCATAGGCTACTCTTATTTTATCCTATAAAATCTTGCAACTTTGTTATGTATGTGAATTATAGCATTAGAGCAACCCAAAAAAAAAAAAGGTTAATTAAAAAGTTCGAAAGTAATAATGTATTTCCTTATGTTTGAAAGCTTCACAGTTTATCATGACTCAAATTATAGAGAGACTCCGCTGAATCAAGCACATGCTAATTGTCAGTTTTTCACTCTCTTGGATTATTAGGTAAATGAGGAGGAGGAGGGGGGGGGGGTGATAGCTCCCTACCCCACCCCACTAGGTCAACACTAGGTATGTTTTTGTGTCTAATCTACATTAATTAGTTGAACATTACACTTTATGAAAAATAACATATTATGAGACACAATTTGCTGTAATTAACCCTATTGCAACTTGCAAGCTTTACCATCACTGAACGTGGATTTTGTGGGCGTTTGGTTCAATGATCAATTTTGGAAAACAATCTCTTCAGTAATAGAGGTAAGACTGCGTAACTCTTTCCCACTCCAGACCCCGTTAAAGTGAGAGCTTTATGCCACTGGATAGAGAATGACGACGATGATGAAGGATGATAATGCTGTGTAAAATTGCTATGATTGGAGGTGCACCTTGAGATCCGGTAAAATAAACTGTCATGTAGCATGACGATGAATTTCAGACTAGGACCAAGAGTAAGATATTTGGTTTGAATTGTGGACTACGACCAAGAGTAAGACATCAAAACAGTGAGAGTTACAAGTTCAGTTGTTGGTCGGATGCATACATTGTCGAAACTTCCCCTGCTTGTCATATGTCTCGACATAGTGATCCCAATTTCCATCAATACCATTAAATATGCAAGCTAGTATCGTAGTGCATCCTTCATATGGCAACACTGAGGATGATATGTAGACGGTTGATGAGTTTGATAAAAAATTCACGGATATCGAATTGATTTCGACTCCACCTGGGACTTGTCCTATCAAAGGACTGGTCCTGTATCACGAGCTCGTTTTGGATGATCTCAGTCTTCTGCTTGTGAGCTTGCCTCTATTGCTTTTACTCTTCTTAATGATGATTTAGACTACATAGTCATTTGAAATATTAAGCAACTATATATCAAGGAAGGGTGCTTCCGAACATCTATGTTCTAACATTTTTTTCCTCAAATGCTGCCTTTGTGAACTTGCATTCACGAACTTTATTCTATCATTTTTTCCCATCAAATGCTACCTTTGTGAACTTGCATTCACAAACTTGTCCTTGAACGTATCCTAAATACTATACGGCATTTGATGTATGCCTAAAATATAGCTTCTGAAGAGCTTGTAGACAAGTTCATGAATGAATGTAATTAACAACCCTCTCAGCTCATATTTTTAACTAAATAGTAAATACTATATAATATCCATAGGCAATCAAAGCAGTCCGAAATAAAGAAAACTTTATAGATGCCCACAATCTCAAGATCATATATATAACTAGGATGTCTTGAAAACCATCGGTGGAAATGTTTACCCTTTGTCACAGTTATCATTCATTCTAATTAGGTGGGCCCTCTACGTTGCTGGCCAGGTGGACTATGTCTTTCGAGGTCAATTGGGGACACTGATGTCGGTGAATTCATCGTACCAATCCCTCATGTTAAACAAGTCAAGGTGAATTCTTAAGTACGGTAGTACCAACATATATACTCCTACATTTGGTTACATACTACGCTGATTGGTTAAATGATATATAATATATGTAGCTTTCAAATGCTGGAGGGAGGTTGATAATTGCCTCTGATGGTATATGGGATTCAATTTCGTCCGAAGCAGCTGCCAAAGCTTGTAGAGGATTACCTGCTGAGCTTGCTGCTAAACTCGTAGTTAAGGTAAGTTACATTTTTCCTTTTTAGTATTTCGATCATGTCTACGTGTTCAACATGCATTTGCATATTTCTTTTTTCTTTTTTATGATTGAAGGGTCGTGTGTCTTTTTTTTTTCCGGGTCTTAGGAAGCATTAAGAGCAAGTGGCTTAAAAGATGACACAACTTGCTTAGTTGTTGATATTGTACCACCTGAAAATTATGTACCTATATCGCCTCCCTCTCCCACTATGCAACATCATAAATTGAGCTCTCTATGCTTAAATATAAAGCCTCAAAATTCTGCGAATAGACATACAAAAAACCTTTCATCTACGGGGTCCATCGAGGAGCTATTTGAAGAAGGCTCCGCAATGCTAGAAGAAAGGTACTGTAGCTACATGCAACTGTATTCCATAATTTTTTATGCTTCTTATTCATCCGTTCATTTATTTATGTATTTATTCAGTTCTGATTCTACTGCTTAGCTGCAATATCTTGATGTCTCTCATTTGCCCATTTGCAGGATTGACTCTCATAATAGGTTTTTATTTTATTCTTTGGATTCCATATGACAAATACTTTTGACTACTTTGTAATCATCATCATTTGCACCAAATCAATAACATGGAATATTTAGTGGATGGTTAAATATCTGTCACCCCACCACGTATTGTTTTTTAAATAATTTTTTTTATGACAAAAGTGATACTTAACTTCAGCAGAGCACTCATTTAGCATCTTAAGGGTTCGAACTCAGGACCTCTATAACCACAATCCGTAGATCTTACAACTTGAGCTCGTGGTCTTTGATAGTTCCCTGCGCAAAAACAGTTAATCAATTTGAAATGCTTCTACGCAGGTTGGGTGCCAATTTTCTATTAAAGGCAAACTCATCACCGCACAAATGTGCAATTTGCCAAATAGAGGAGAGGTTATCATGTGCCACATCTTCACACTTACCTCAGTCACCAGAGTCTTTAGAAACACCTTATCTTTGTATAGAATGCAGAAAAAAGAAAGAAGCTATGGAAGGAAAGCGATCATTGATTTCAACTTCATGAAGATGAATACATATCTTCATTCTTTTGCTCAAGTCTTGAATTAGAGCTTTCTTTATTTTTTTCATTTTTATTTTTTCATTTTTTTTAGGGGGGGTGATTTTTTTTTAAATGCAATTAAAAAGGAAGAGAAATGAGTGAATTTTTTTGCTTAGAGGTTGGCTTTATTTTCCAATTGTTGATGGCGACCGATTTTAACCTGTTTGTTCTCTACATCGATACTAGTGTGTAATCCGTGTTTTGCATATGATAATGCTGTAAAATATAAATTATATGTGACATGTCAAAAATAGAATTTTATCATGCAATGTCAAAAATAGAATTTTATCATGCAATGTATAGTAAATTCATCAAGTTGAATGAACTACAAGTTAAAATATTTATTATTTTATATAATTTATGTTATCGGATTTATATGTATGTGTGTACATACATACACATACATACATACATATATATATATACATATATATATATATATATATATATATATATATGAATGATAATATTTTTTCCATTTATGTCAATATAAATATGATATATACATTCAAATTGTCATATTTTTAGGATTTATTTAACGAATCCATCAATATTAGTTAATTTATCCGAATAGTTTAAATTTTAGTTTACTTTCCAAGTTTTGTATATGAACTTGAATGCAAAATATTAGGACAAAACCGAGAGCGTTTTGTGTGTAATTATAAAAATTGAAACCGAAGTTGATGATTTAAAGCTAAAACAATAAAATTTTGCAATGCAATGCATCATGAGATTTTTGAGAAAAATGGATCATATATTTAATTTTGTTGTAATTGTTAATGTATTTGATTCATGTTATTTGCTTTATATCCCTTCGTATTTGAATAAAAAAAATAGTTTTACTATTTATGTGAGGCAAAGATGGTATGTTTGTTCTCAGTTTTGTTAGTACGAACATGGAATACAAATTGTAATTGTCATTCTTTTAGGATATATTAGACGAATTTATGAACAATGGTTGATTAAATAGTTTAAATTTATAATTATTTAATTTATTTGAATATATAGACTTAAATGTATTACCTGAGAGTAGATGGTCATGTAAATAATTGTGATTATTCAAATATAGGTATTTGAAGTTAAAAACAAAATTTTGTAATGCAATATATAATAATTTATTGAGATAATTAAGTTAATTGTAAATTGAATTTATTGGTCTATGTGTTTTATTTATGTTGCACAATTTACATACTTTCACATTTGAATGAAAAAATAAATTTACCATTTTTGTTGGCACGATTTTTGATATAATAATATTATTTTTGTTAATATGAGTTTGATATACATAATTAAATTGTCATGTTCTTAGGATTTATTAGACGAGCTATTGAATAATAGTTAGCTGAATTTATCTAAATAGTTAAAATTACATGATTAATTTAAGTATATGAACTTGATTGTAAAATATCATGAGAGATTGAGGGGTGTTTTGTGAATAATTTCATAAATTTTAAAATATAGTTATTTGAAGCTAAAAACAGAATTTTGCTATACCACGTATGATAAATTTATTAAGACATATGAATTATAAATTAAGTTTGTTCTTATTGTTATGTTTATAGTTTATGTTATGTAATTTATATACTGTATATTTGAATGTAAAAATGAGATTACAATTTATACAACATTTTTGTATAAGTTTTGTAGTGTAATGTATGACAAATTTATTGAAATGTATTATAAATTAAAATTATTATTATTATTTATATATTTAATTTATTTTCTTGGTTTATATACTTTAGTATTCGAATGAGAAGTTAGTTTCATCAATTATTTGGAATGCCCATGCTATAATTTTGTCATTTTTATTAATGTGAATATGATATATGTAACATCTCCCACTCAAGGCTCGAAAATGAATGTCGATGATGCTGCAGTCATTATCGGAATTATCTTCCAGAGATTAAATTGAGTTCGGCTTGTTAATTAATACAGATAAAGCAAACAGAGCAGCTAAATGTTTTCATTATATCAAAGTTTACTTAAGCATTCTTTAGATATACTTCGGCCGGAATTAAACCCAGAACATGCTCACGCATGGGTCAAACATAATAGAAAAATAGCATCGAACAAAGTCAAGTCAACATGTGATGATGCGATCCGCACTCCTCAACACAACGGAAACCAAAAATATTTATTAGCTATCAACCCTCCTGCTTCGTCTTCAATCTACTACTAAAGCTCTTATTCCATACATGTCTAATCCTATAAATTCAGCCTACTCAAATGAGCACCCGTAAGTTTATGGAGAAAACAATAATAAAAAACATGGGTCAAACATAAAGTTTGGTGTGAATATTACTTATCCCAAACAATCATATAGTGAGACCAAACCGTATAGCATAGATTAGGTTTCCCCTCACTATGCACGCATCATAAATGTAACAACCATAGATATCATGCAAGTAATTCTTATTTACTAATGCACCTTATACCTTCTTATGCGACCTCTCAATTATTGCAGTGCTTCCGACACAATCACCACTTAGTTCTCATTTTAGATTATTCTTTAATATACATTTCCTAGCAACTAAGGTGCCCTCGGCGCAGTTCCCACTTGACTTCCTATTTAGGTTTGTCTTTTAACTAATGCTGCCTGAAATCAGGCCCCACCGCAATACCATTTTCCCAATTTGGTCTCTAGATTTAGACTGCATACACTCAACCCTATGTAGTGTTCTTTTAGGTTCATTCATTAGTTCAAACTGCATGATCCCATCAACCCGTGGTATCCAACTATTTATTAGCTACGCCCCAGACCATAAAGAAAGATGCACATATAGTCCTACACTTTTTAACTTAGGTTTAGGACCACTACGAAACAACCACCAACTGTCCCCATTTATTTACTTAGTTTTTGGACTACTGTGCAACCTCCACCTACAGTCCTTAAATAACTGTTTAATTGGAAACTGCTTGGAATCACCCACCGGAGTCTTTGGAAGTTGAATGCCTCTTCTCACCTTCTCAATGTGTGCATTCGAGTAAGCATCCCTACCCCGGCGTCAAAGACCCTTCCATCCTTAATTTAGCATAGGAGGTTTCTCCTTTACAATCCTTAGATCCACTCCAAATCCTACCGAATTGCCTTTTCATCCAGCCTCACTCTCACCCTCCCTTAGCATGGTACTCCCCCGCCCTAACCTAGGCGCGCATTTCACTCTTTATTAGTGAATCCCTACAATTAACGGTGTGTAATGTTTTCCACATTTTTATGGCACGTATTTACTTTCCCTTTAAAGCCCTTGGATCCCTTCGGCTAATCTCTACCATTTTCCCTATATGCGCGGTTCCCTTACAACTCGTTAGGCCACCATCTCAGTTCCAAACAAGAGAAGTTTGACTCATTACATCAAAAATTATTTTTGGTGGCGCACAAAATACGCTACATAACTTACGGCAGCATTTAGAGAACGCCGTTAAAAACACGCAACTAAAATCCTAGGACCTTTTGTTGTGTTTTCATAAACGCTACCAAATTTTTTTATTGTCACTCTGTGTAAACGCCACCAAAAAATATTGTTGACACTACTATAAAATGTTATATAGCGTTTTCGTAAACGCTGTTATGGAAGATGCAACTAAAAATTCAAACCATACTGTTGCGTTTTTAAACGCTACCAAAATTTGTTGGTTATTTTGCTGTATTTTCTAAACGCTATTTTACCATGTTGGTCGCTTGTTCGATTTTTGACTGTTCGCATAAGTAATTAGCAGATATGTAACAAAACTATCGATCAAATAGTCACAATTCTTAAACAACTGACAAAACACATTAACCGCATAACAAAAACGATATACATAACCATTCTGACGCAAAAGTCATTACAAAGTAGACAAGTTCATATAAAACCCTTCAACATTCATAGACAAGTTTACACTACTACCAAAAAAAATTCCTACTCTAGCATGAAAATTTGGAAGTTCTGTATAAAAAATAATTAGTTATACACGAGTTAAGAGATTCTCATCAGCCAAGCATATAGTCAAGTCCTCTTGATGCTACATCATGATCTGATTTGATGTTTGAACAAGGCACTAATCAGGCAGAATCTAAAGTTATTCCTATCTCCCCGTCTTTTTTATCTGCATGATATACAAAGTAATTTTCATACAGGTTGTTAAAGGAGGATCTGAATCAGAAATGTATGTTATTGAATGCTTTGATATTTTGTACAGTATACAATCAGTTTTTGTATTTAAAAAGATACAAATGAGTTAAAAGGACTCTTGGGTCTAGATGGGTAAATAAAAAGTTGTACCGGAACTCTATAAGACAAAGAAATAAACAACACTCGTATACACAACTATATACACTATTACTCCCCTTTGAACTCATCTAGGTCTCCACCTTCTCTTCTCACTTGTGCCGCCATGAAAATTTCTTGGAAAAAAATCCTCGGATCTGAGATACGAAATCATGTTAGATCTCTTGGATCTAACTTACTCTATCTACCCTAGCAAGGATTTCTTTTGCTTCATCATAATCGCTGCTATCCACCACTTTTAAATCCATTCTTATTCTCGAGAAGTTCTTAGTTGAGAGGGCCTTTGTTAAATATCCATGCGCTAGTATGCAGTAGGAACATGACAAACGTCGAGCTTTCCTTTACCGATTTGTTCACGAACAAAGTGCAGACCGATCTTGATGTGCTTTGTTTGTGAATGAAGGACTGGATTAGCAGAGAGAGCCACCGTACTTAGATTATCACACCATATTATTGGCTTTTTTATTACTTTAATTCCGATTTCCTGTAGTAATTGTTCGATCCAAATTAGTTCTACAGTTGTACTAGCAACCGATCTGTACTCGGCTTTAGTACTGAGCGTGAGACCGTTGCTTCCTTCTTTGAGCACCACGAGATCAGATTGTCACCAAGGTAATGCAGAATCCAGATGTGGATCTTCTGTCATCTGGGTCGGTAGCCCAGTCGGCATCAACGTAAGCTTGTATATTTAACTCTTTACATGTATGTAATGATATTCCATGATTAATTGTTCCTCTAAGATAGCGCAATACTCTCTTTACTGCCTTCCAATGCTCATCTCTTGGCTATTGCATAAATTGACATATTTTATTGACACTGTGACATATTTTTGATCTTGTGATAGTAACATACTGGAGCACCTACTATGCTTCTAATCATTAGAAATATGTTCTCCTTTGTCTTTAGAGAGATGTAGGCTACTAGTCATAGGAGTTGGTAGCGGTTTGTCTAAATCCATTTTTGCTCTGGCAAGAATTTCTGAAATATATTTATTTTGACTTAAAAAGTTCTGTAGCACTCTTCTTTATGACTTCTATTGTGACGACCTGCCTTTCTCGACCCTCTAAAATCGACACAAAATACACCACAGAATAATATGCCGATGCTAGAGTGCCGCATAGACAGATTGTTGAGGGGGAAAAAAGAAGATAGAAGAAAGAAGGAATTAAACAATAACAGAATCTCACAATCGCAGCGGAACAAAATATAATACATAATATCAGATCTTTACACAAAATGAAAACTATATCTGTTTTATACAATATACCATCAGAGTATCACACACAAACAACAATTGCCAGCCTGACAATTTCAAACAATCGCAGCAGCGGATATAAACAAGTACGGATAATACGTCTCAGTCTCCAGCTCCTCTCCTGAGCTCCACAGCTTCCTTTCCTGCAATCTATAATACTCGGTCTGACCCGAGCATTATAATGAAATAACACCCGAGTCAGTCTGGAATACCAGCTGATAAAAATACATCCTAATTGATTATTAAAGTTCAAAAATCCTATGAAAACAAAAGCATCTCGTAAGACCATGTCACAAATAAACATGTCAGGTTTTTACCTTACGATAGCTAAAACATTTCTTATCAAAATCCTCTGATATTATAATAGTGTCTATATACAAACACTTATTAAAATAGCTGAAATTGTTACATGATTAAATTCCAGCTACTAGCCACAAAGTGGGTTATGCAAGCAAAACTCATAAAAGGCGCGTAGGGAGAATGGATTTCCAACTAATGACTAGGCACTGGGGTACCACCTGTCACAGTACGTGGCCTAGATCACCGTACCGAGGATCACTCCCGATCCTCTGCAACACAAGACCGGGACTACCCCTTACTGGATATTCCCGAGTAAGATCACCCTACGGTTGGGATCAGCAACCGCATCACTAAGCCGAATAAAAGGGACATCTTGACATGGATGACCTTACCATAATGGGTGCTACCCACATAGCCTTGCTGCATAACCCCCGATTTTCAGTCATTCCCGGTTGATGAGGCTCGAGGCTAAGCGTTACCTTTTTAGAATGTTTCTCTTAGAATGCCCATCGTCCACCTGACGATGTTCCGAAAGAATTCATACATACAAGTCCGTCCTGGGTTCGAACGAAACCGAAGGCACTACTCCTACTACATCCATTTTGGAATCATCCTCAGGATTAGTAGTGACTAGCCCTTGTACTTCATGTATGATCGATTTCACCCTAGAGGGGGGGGGGTTGAATAGGGTGATACTGTTAATTATAAAAATTATTGCGGAAGCTTATAAAATTATTTCAACACAGATATATCAAAGTTATAGCAGCACAGATAATAGCAGAATAATAAATAAAGAAATAGAACGACACAGAATTTACCCAACTTCGGCAAAACCCTGCCTACGTGCTGCGCCCAAGGTTTCTATTAGAAATTAAGTAGTCACACGCTTACACACGTAAACTCGCGACACCCGCTACTGACTAACCTAACTCTACGCTCAAAACCCTGCCACAACTCAGCCATTGAGTTGCGAATTCTCATACTACGCCACGTAGTTTGTCCCCTAGTCACACGACTAGTAATTACAATGGTTTAAAGAAGAAAATAGAAAATAAAAACAATTTAGAAAACAATTAAACACCAAATCCCTAAATTTTCCTTTTTAATATAATCCAACACTAAAGAGAGAATGTGCCGGCTCAATATAATTTATCACTAAAATACGCAGCCTCCTTTTTCTCTTTTATCAATGTTGGTCGTTCCTTCTTTCGTTCGTTCCTTTTAGCTTCTGAAATTAGGGCTTGTGCTATCGTAGAACCCGATTGATTGTTGATCGATTACAATTGATCTTCTGATTTGCATCGGCAATCGACCGTCTCTTCACTTTGCTCACGGTTCCTTCAATTTGCGTCGAGTTCGAACCAGAATTGGTATGTAATTTTCTTTTTGCTTTTCTGGTTTTGCTTACTTAAACTCGATGCTTGCAATTTGCCGATGATGTTACTTATTTATATAGGATTCGAGATCCTTGATTTTCGTTTGTATACATCAATTTGAATTCGTCTTCGGCCATTCGATTTTGTATTGATGATTGTGATGATTTCTGACCTTTTCAAAATCGTATATTTTTGCTTTTTTGTCACGGCTTTGATTTTGGGTTGTTCAACATCCTTGGCTATCACGGTATTGATTTCTCTGTGACTTCGGCATTGACTTTGACCGTGTTTACTTCGGCCATTTTGATTTCTTAAAATGCTGGTGATATTGTTCGAACTGTACCATACTATTCCATGATTTTGGTAGCCGATGTATTCTGGTAGCACTTGAGTATTGCCTCTATTTTTCTTGAGCTTGAATCTGGTTTACATTGACGATGCTATACACTGTGTATATACATGTCCCATTTTACTTTCTGCTCCGATCTTGTTTACCGATGACATTGTTTATTCACTGTTTTATATGAGTCTATGCATTCTTCTCGGTTTTGATTTTTTGTGCCTTTAGTTTGTAATCCCTGGTTCATTGTTGACTTCGTTGTTGTTTGGATTAGCTTGTGGTCTTCGCTGGTATCACTGGTGCATGTGCTTATGCATTGACAGTTGAGGCACTGCCACTGTTATTTGTGTCTGCTCTTTTATTAATGGTTTTATTTTAAGCTTCATGAAGTCATAATTGTGCAGTCTCGTTTTAAGTAGTAATTGCTCTGACCAGTTCATTGCATTTTCCACTGTTATATATGTTTGCAGCCTACACATATGCTGTTTTATGTGCTTGTTCCTTCAAGTCAGTTTGCATTTGAATGACTGTCTTGTTGAGTTCACTTGAGATTGCTTGATGAAGCTTTATTGCTATTGAACTTCATGTTGAGGCTTGGTGATTGCTTACATAGTTTTCATGGTCATGCACTTGAATGTGCAGTCTTTGGTTGTGAATTGAGTTGATGTTTTGGTTTTGACTCGACTTGATATTGTCACTTGTAGTTGCCGTAGTGTTGCAGTCTTTAACTTGTACAATTCGAGGCAGTTTGCATAAAGTTGCATTGTTGGTCATGTAAAATTGAAACTGATGTATATTGAACTATTGTCGATTTGTGCCTGTTAGTCTTCACTGTGCATTGCATGCATACATGTTGTACTTGTTATTGCTTGAGGCAGATCATATTTTCAAGTTGGCTGTGACTTGCTTATGCTCTATACTTTAGTTTGGTTTCCATGTATTATTGATTTTGTTTGCTACCAGGTCGACATGTATATATGCATACTTTGATCATAACATTCATGTGTACATTTGAGTTGCACTTATGTTGAATCCAGCTTTAAAGCTCGGGTTTGACCTTGTGCTCATGTCGTGATTTTATTTGTATTTCACTTGAGTTGAACCCGGCTTTTAATTGGGTTTGACCTTGTGCTCACCTGTCCCTGCAACTTTATCAAGTGTATATCAGTATGCATGGCCTTGTGGCATGTACAGTGATACACTGTGCATGTCATAAGCTGTTCGTGTATGATGCATTCAAAATTAAATGATGACGAACAACCCAAATAACTGAGGCAAATAATATTTTCAAAATCGCATTTTATTATATACTGCAAAAATATTTCTTTTTCAATTTTACCGCGTCAATGTATATTTCTGCAGATTGTTCAGATGCTGGATTCACATTGGAATGAAGTTGAAGATCAGTACGAGTTGAATGAATAAGTGATATGTAGTGAGGTGCAATGTAAATGTGATTTCTAATTTAATCAAATTTGTATTGTAATTGAAATTGTGTGTATATATGTATAGCGAGAGATTGAAATTTATACTATTTAAAAATTGTAATAAATATTTGTTTGAATAAAATTTCTGTTTGAATTCAAATTCTGTATTATTTATTTCCTTCAGCAAATATTTATTTAATATGTGAAAAATAAAATAGTACATTAATAAATACATTTAAATGAATATATACATGTTTATTATCGTCAAACAAAAATCATATAATCGCATATTCAACAATCTTTCCCTTTTGACGATAACAAACATATATTTAAGATTTTGAATATGTTAAATGTATTTGACCATTGATATACTCTAATTGCTCCCTTTATTTAAATGCTTCCTCTCTACACAAAGCACCCCCTTCATATATGCATACAATTAAAAATATGCAAGTGAGCCTAGACGCAAATAGAAAATATTTGACATTTGCTTGATTTTATTTAACAAAATTTTAACTTTTCTCTCCCCCTTTTGTTATCAGCAAAAGAGTAATAGTGATACAATAGAGATAAAGTGATCGATATTAATACAACACTAAAACTCAATTGAATATAAATATTAAATTTCAATAAAAAATCAAACAAAAATCATAAATACTTTATTAGGCGCATATTCCACTTTTAGAATGATGGGAACGATGTCATCATATAAAACCATACAGTTGTGTCTATTTGTTATATATTTATATCAAGAATCTGAATATCTACCAACCATGCATAACCGTTAGGACTTTTAAATGATATTAGTAGTACTCCAATTTTACTTTAAAAAATGAATTCAAGTATCTTCTAACCACGCATAACCGTGAGGATTTTTAAATGGAGTTAGAATCAACTATTTATTTAGAAAAAAATCAATTTTGATATGCGTTCCATACATGCATAACCGTGAGGACTTTTAAATGAGCATGGAAGCACATAACAAATTCCAAGTAATTCACCCATGCATAACTGTGATGACTTTTAAATGAAAGTGAATACTTTGGATTTTTTTTATTTTTTTTTATTATTATTATTTATTTATTTTTTTATTAAAAAATGTAAAATGAAAAAGGAATGATTCCTGTTTAATGTACCACATATTGACAAAGTATATTGAATTTTGATGAGTGATGTAACTCTTGTTTAAATTTCTAAAGAAATTTACTAATTATACGGTCTCGAGTCATAATATATGATAAATATCAACACTTATCACTTTTTTCAATCACTGTTTATCTTTTCAATAATCATTAGGGAGTCAGATTAATCAATATAGTTTATCAAATTCAAAAATAATTATAAAATCAATTTTTCTAAAAATGACCAATCTGAAAACAAGGTCAAAAATGATTTTTTTGAAGGGGTTTTATGAGAAAAATTTCTTCTATTTGAAAAAATTATTAAATGAAAAATATTTAGATATTTTCTTTGAAAAACGACGCAGTTACTAAATGTCTCAACAAAAATCACGTTCAACTAGTAGTTTTTCTATCAACTAGATTACTAGTGTAATCTGCATCTGAAATTCTCTTTCACTCAAAATTATCATTAATTGAATATGATAGACCGGATCATGAAGTGTGCAACAAAATATCTCAGAATCAGCTTTTTAAATGACATTCTCTTGAATTTGAATTGAAACCGTGTAAATAATCAAAAACCGTGAATATAGAGTTAGCCATAAAATATCCAAATGTATTATCATCCAATAAAACACTATTATTAATCCAAACTAATATATATGAAGTAATTCAAAGACTCTAGAGATTTTTATAGTGTTCTTGAATAAAAATATAATTGGCCAATAATTTTGAATAAGTCAAAATCATCATTATTTCATCATCACATTATTGGCTGATTTAACTCAGATTACGGTGCAGATTATCACATTTAATATATCGTCCAAATAAATATATCATTACCTATTTTACCTTTATGATATTTTTCGTTGTTGTCCATTGTGATTCTGTCACCTTTATACTAGGCTAAGGAACTTTGCTTTGTCGCTCGTTGTATCCTTGGAACAGCCAGAATCCAAGTAACACTATTGTCGTTCCTTAGCCTGCCACTACACCTACACGATGAAAGATTTTGTGACCTATTTTTTTATAGGTCCATGATTGTTAGTGGCAGAATATTTTGAAAAATAATTTTGTGAAGATCCGAAACTATTTATATATGTTCTTTTCGGTACCCAGATTTGTTTAACTTTGAGAGATTTCATATTTGTGCCTTTTGGAACCCAAATTGGTATAATTTTCACGTGTTTGGGTCTATACCAACAATTATTGTGATTGTGTCCATATTTTTTATAAATTGTGCACATAGAATTGACTTGATTAATTTTGTTTTTGACATTTTCAGATTGATGATATCCAAGTCTTTGTCTAACTGTATTAACAGTTTGCTTCCCTAAAAGCATATTCAACGATTTTTCACTTTTTGAAAATTTATCTAAAGTCGTTGACAACTGTTGGACTTGTGTTTTGAGAGATTCATTTTCGTTTAATAATTGTGTGCACTTTTTATATAATTCTTTCTCCTAGTATTTTCACTCTCTTTCAAAATCAGAATTACATTTTCAAGTGATTTTATATTAATTTCCGATTTTTTAATGTCTTCTTCAAACGATGGACACTTGTCACACTTAGGGCACTTATTTTGATAGTTTTTAACTAATTGTTCAAGTTGATCAAATCTATCAAAGTATCCTTTTGTGATTCAAGTTTGGCATACTTCTCCCTAAGTCGTTCAAAATAGCCATTTACTTCGTGGAAATATATAAGCAATTCCGAATTAGTAAGTTTTGATACCTCGCTTGGCTCGTCATCGTCGCTATAAGTTATATTACCTTGAAGGCACATATCTTCTTTCTCACTCTCACTGCTAGTACTTTGATTATCTTCGTCACTTGTATTCCACGTGGTTGCAAAACTTCTCCTTTTTGATTTCTTTTCAAAGTCGTGTCTATTTTGAGGACAATTGGGCTTGATGTGTCCGGGTTGATTGCACTTATGACAGATGATCTTCTGATAACGCCAACCGGTCCACCCTCTGGTGTATATTCGTCTGAGTTGTCTAGTGCTTTGTCTATTCTGCTTTTCAATTTTCGATTTAGAGCTGGATTTCCGTATTTGTAATTCCACCTTTTTAATTTCTTTATTATCAGCTCCAATTCTACTGCTCCATCATCATCATCATCATCACCATCACTTTCTTTTGTTCCTTTAAGAGCTATTGATTACTTTCAAGTGTCTCCTCCTTCACGCTCTTCCTTGAATTTTATTTCTAGCTCATAAGTGGTGAGATTTCCGATGAGTTCTTCAACTTTCATTTGTTTTAAATCTTTCTATTCTTTAATTGCAGTCACTTTTGCTTCAAATTTTCGTGGAAGGACTCTGAGGATTTTTCGGACTATTTCCAATTCCGTGTATGATTTTCCTAGAGCTTTTGATTTGTATACGATATGGGAAAGTCGTCCATACATCTCTTTGACATTTTCTTCCTTCGCCATTGTGAAGTTCTCATATTCGCTGCTTAGCATGGCAAGGCGAGATTCTTTGACTTGAGATGTTCCTTCGTGAGTGACTTCTAGTGTGTGCCATATTTCCTACGCAGTTAGACAATGCGAGATACGATTAAATTCAAATTGATCCAATGAACAGATAATAGAATTCATAGCTTTAGCATTAGCATTTTGTAATTTATTTTCTAATTCTCTCCATTGATCATTTGGTTATCTATTTCCTGATTATCTACAATTATAGTTGGTGCTCTATAACCTGTCTCAACAATATTCCAAGCGTCAATGGTTTTCAGAAAAATTTTCATTCTATTTTTCCAGTAGGCGTATTCACCATTGAACATTGGTGGTCTAACTATGGATTGACCCTCAGCAAAAGCAGTATTAAAAGAAGCCATTTTAAAAATTCAAATTTTTGAAAAACGAATTTTTTTAAAAACAAAAGTTGACTTCTATTCCTATCTTTGATACCACTTGTAGGATCGATTTTACCCTAAAAAGGGGGAGGTGAATAGGGTGATACTGTTAATTATAAAATTTATTGCGGAAGCTTATAAAATTATTTCAACATAGATATATCAAAATTATAACAGCACAGATAATAGCAGAATAATAAATGCAGAAATAGAACGACACAGAATTTATCCAGCTTCGGCAAAATCCTACCTACGTGCTGCCCCCATGGTTTCTACTAGAAATTAAGTAGTAACACACTTACACATGTAAACTCGCGACAACCGCTTTTGACTAACCTAACTCTACGCTCAAAACCCTGCCACAACTCAGCTACTGAGTTGCGAATTCTCAAACTACGCCACGTAGTTTGTCCCCTAATCACACGACTAGTAATTACAATGGTTTAAAGAAGAAAATACAAAATAAAAACAATTTAAAAAACAATTAAACACCAAAGCCCTAAATTTTCCTTTTTAATATAATCCAACACTAAAGAGAGAATGGGCCGGCTCAATATAATTTATCAATAAAATACGCGGCCTCCTTTTTCTCTTTTATCAATGTCGGCCGTTCCTTCTTTCGTTCGTTCCTTTTAGCTTCTGAAATTGTGCATGTGCTATCGAAGAACCCGATTGATTAATGATCGATTACAATTGATCTTCTGATTTGCGTCGGCAATCGACCGTCTCTTCACTTTGCTCACGGTTCCTTCAATTTGCGTTGAGTTCGAATCAAAATTGGTACGTAATTTTCTTTTTGCTTTGTTGGTTTTTCTTACTTGAACTCGATGCTTTCAATGTGCCGATGATGTTACTTATTTATATAGGATTCGAGATCCTTGATTTTCGTTTGTATACATCAATTTAAATTCGTCTTCGGCCATTCGATTTTGTATTGATGATTTTGATGATTTCTGACCTTTTCAAAATCGTATATTTTTGCTTTGTTGTCACAGCTTCGATTTTGAACTGTTCAATATCCTTGGCTATCACGATATTGATTTCTCTGTGACTTCGGCATTGACTTTGATCGTGTTTACTTCGGCCATTTTGATTTCTTAAAATGCCGGTGATATTGTTCGAACTGTACCATACCGTTCCATGATTTTGGTAGCCGATGAATTCTGGTAGCACTTGAGTATTGCCTCTATTTTCCTTGAGCTTGAATCTGGTTTGCATTGATGATGCTATGCACTGTGTATATACATGTCCCATTTTACTTTTTGCTCTGATCTTGTTTACTGATGACATTGTTTATTCACTGTTTTATATGAGTCTGTGCATTCTTCTCGGTTTTGATTTTTTGTGCCTTTAGTTTGTAATCTCTGGTTCATTGTTGACTTCGTTGTTGTTTGGATTAGATTGTGGTCTTCGCTGGTATCGCTGGTGCATGTGCTTATGCATTGACAGTTGAGGAAGTGCTATTGTTATTTGTGTCTGCTCTTTTATTAATGGTTTTATTTTAAGCTTTATGAAGTCATAATTGTGCAGTCTTGTTTTAAGTAGTAATTGCTCTGACCAGTTCATTGCATTGTCCACTGTTATATATGTTTGCAGCCTGCACATATCCTTTTTCATGTGCTTGTTCCTTCAAGTCAGTTTGCATTTGAATGACTGTCTTGTTGAGTTCACTTGAGATTGCTTGATGAAGCTTTATTGCTATTGAACTTCATGTTGAGGCCTGGTGATTGCTTACATAGTTTTCATGGTCGTGCACTTGGATGTGCAATCTTTGGTTGTGAATTGATTTGATGTTTTGGTTCTGACTCGACTTGATATTGTCACTTGTAGGTGTCGTAGTGTTGCAGTCTTTAACTTGTACCATTCGAGGCAGTTTGCATACAGTTGCATTGTTGGTCATGTAAAATCAAAACTGTACTTGACTTGAAACTGATGTATATTGAACTAGTCGATTTGTGCCTGTTAGTCTTCACTGTGCATTGCATGCATACATGTTGTACTTGTTATTGCTTAAGGTAGATCATATTTTCAAGTTGACCGTGACTTGCTTATGCTCTATACTTTAGTTTGGTTGCCATGTATATGATGCATGATTTGTTGACTTTGTTTGCTACCAGGTCGACATGTATATATGCATACTTTGATCATAACATTCATGTGTACATTTGAGTTGCACCTGTGTTGAATCCAACTTTAAAGCTCGGGTTTGACCTTGTGCTCGTGTCGTGATTTTATTTGTATTTCACTTGAGTTGAACCCGGCTTTTAATTCGGTTTGACCTTGTGCTCACCTGTCCATGTAACTTTATCAAGTGTATATCGGTGTGCACGGCCTTGTTGCATGTACAGTGATACACTGTGCATGTCATAAGCTTTTCGTGTATGATGCATTCAAAATTAAATAACGACGAACAACCCAAATAACTGAGGCAAATAATATTTTCAAAATCGCATTTTATTATATACTGCAAAAATATTTCTTTTTCAATTTTACTGCGTCAATGTATATTTCTGCAGATTGCTCAGAAATATACCGATTCCGAACCCGGTCTCTTCGAAACGATCGAGGTGGTTTTTGAGAAATAAATCCCGATCCCGGTCTCTTCGAAACGATCAACGCATTGGCCAATATTGATAGTCGGTGATTTAACTATCAATTAACATTCATAAACATCCATCGAACAATAAATAATTACCCAAATTATTTATTATCCTTAAAATATATTTGCAAGATATATTTCCATTTTCAACTCCCTGAAAACAGTTTCAAACCACACACTCCTTATGGAATAAATTCCCAAATATTGATTTCCACTGAAAACATACAAGCCAATTACTTTAGATTTATAATGATATAACTTAAAGCTATTTACGTACTTTACTTGAAATATATACATACTTTTTAAATATTTCAAATAAAAGTGCTTTGTAAAATGTAAACTATTTTTCTTCAAAATAAAAGTTAAGTCATATTAAATTTAAAATAAGAGTTACGAAATTCTATACTAATTTCCAAAAATATTTTAACTAAACTTATTTTTGAAATAAGTAATTTTATTAAAATATAAAGTATTAATCATTATCTTTAAAACATAATATCAATTAACCTTTACAAAAATTTCTATTATAACTAATTTAATAAATATTTACCTTCAAAATTTATACAACTTAAATAATAATCTTCTTAAAACATTCTTTTAAAATCAACTTCAAAACTTCTAACTTTTACTCAAAAACCTGCTTAATAACGTACTTGGCTTTCAGGGAAATACACTTCCATTCCGTAATAATCCAAAGAATTTCTTTTATAAATCCTGCTTGATTTATCTCCATTCAAATTTACGTTCCAACCCCATAAATTTCTTCCCATACTTTAAAAATAAACACCTTTTTATTTTTAAACACGTTCCCCATTTCCTGGAAAATCACTTTCAAAGTATATGCTTAAACTATTTAAAATAAGGCTACCGGGAGTTTACTTAAATAAAAATATTACTTAGGAAAATATAGAGGAGTTTCTAAGTAATTTAAAACAAAATTCCCTTTTAAAATAGAGTTATGAAATCAAAATTTTAAATTAAAATTTCCCTTTGAAACTTTATACTACTTCACCATTAAATTAATTTAATACCATAATTACTTAAATAAATATTTTCTTTATACTTAGAATAATCGAAAATAATATTTTTCCAAAATATCCAAAAACATTTTACAAACTTCTAGTTTATATTTCGAAAGCTTTTCTTTGGAAACATACATAACTTCCCAGGGAAAATACACCTTCCGTCTTTTAAAAATAATCTCATCTTTATTTTTAAAATAATTTATACCTTCTTAGAATTTTCCACCGGAAACCTATACTTTCAAAAATTTATCCACCGATAAATATACCAATTTATTTATAAACCCAATTTATAAATTTATGTTCCTCATTTCCTTTTAAATCACAATTTTCAAAAACACTTCAAATTCCAAACCAATTTCCTGAATTTGATTTCCTTAAATTCATTAGTTAGAAATTCCTTTCATTTCCTTTTTTTAATCCCAATTTATTTTATTTTCATTCATATTTTAAAATCCCCAATTTTATTCATCCAACCATATCACAACATAAATGAATTTTCAAATTAAACTTCCACGGAATCATAAATAAAATACATCACAGATAATGAAGTATTTCTACATTGTGAGGAATCCAGTTGGATCCCTCCAACTTGTTTCCCTACATTCACAGATATTAGCACACAAATAAATATCGTTCAAATTTGATAATAATTTTCATATTCAACCAATCAACAAATCAATCATTTAATTAATAACTATTTAAATTAACTAGCATTCCAGATGTGAGTGAGATTAACTCACCTTGAATTTTCGACGAGCGTTCAAATTTTAAATTAAATCGAACGGCGTTCGAGTTAACTTAAATTTTTACTTGCTCAGAATGATCCCAGATCTGCACTACAGCAGGCTGCTCGTTGCTGTGGCTCCGACGCTACCAAATTCGTCGGAATCTGATAATGTATGCAGAAGATATGACTTGTTAAACTTTCGAATATAATTTATAAACAAATTCTTTTTTTATTTTATACCATCAATCCGTTCATACCCAAAATCGAAATCAAGGTAGCAGGTACTTCATCTTCCCTGTTCGCTCGTTCGTTGTCTCTGGGTTACTCGAACCCATCATCGGCCTCTAGGGTTCCAAATCGCTCCCCTTCTCATCACTAGGAAATGATCAACCGAGCCCACGTTGCAGCTTGTAGCGTCAACTTCCCCTGGTCCAAAAGCTGTGAAGCTCGGTGCTATGCTTGACGTGAAAAATGAGCACGAACTCCTGACAAACGCGGCTCAATAACTCCCTCCACGCGACGCGAAAAGTAATCTCAAGCGTAGGATCAGTAGAGATCGATGCACCCTACAACTTTCTAGTTGAAGTTTCCACACGAAAATTCATGGATTCTAAGAAAAAACGAGGGATTATGATGATGTTTTTGGCCATTGGTTTGTTTGAGAGGCGGCTGGGAAGGGAAAAGGTTTCGGTCCTAAAAACGTATATATACACAATTGTTATAAATATTATTTTAATATTAAATCCATTTAAAACAACTTTTTCACACGATCTCCAAACAACGCATGCCGACAGACGATTATAATGTTTTACCCGCATTCCAAACACAATGGAACGTGTTTCGGAGGCTAATTTGATCATATGTGGAAGATAGCATTTTGAATTGAGTTTAAATATTAAATTATCGAATTTAATTTCAGCGCGTTTCTCACCCGTACGAACAAACGATAACTCCAAATGTTACGAATATTGAAATACGATAATAACTAACTATTATGGATCCAATGGAACTAGTTTCGCTGAATTCCGAGACTGTACCCCGGGAGGCTATTTTAACTCGTCGATTAATTCGAGCGATTTTCAAAATCGTCGAAATCTTTTAAAACTTCACTTTTAAAACTTTACCAACTTTATCATAAATCGTATAGAATTTATATTCACATTAGAAATCATTCTGATTCATTTCGAATCAAAATCTGATTATTTACATTATTTAAATATTAAATTCCATTATTAAAATAATATACAATTCCAAATTTTAACCTATCGACTTTGGATTCCATCCAAAGGTCCAGTATTAAAATGTAAATCAAACAAGACCAAAAATAAATCTTAGGAACCATTTTCATAACCATTTACATCTAGATTCGCTAATTATCCCAATTCCAAATATTTAATTATTATTATTATTATTCAAATCCAATTGAATTGCCATACTCGATATTTTAACTAATTATATTAATTTAACCAAAATTTTCTTACTTCAAAATCAATTCAAAATCCACATTTAACATTTAAAATGAATTAAATGTTCAAAATCTAACGACCCAAAATACCGGATTGCTACGTTCCTCCCCCCATAAAAATTTCGTCCTCGAAATTTGCTAAGGTATAAAAATACTACTAAACTCATTTACTTACCCCAAAATTCATTCAATTAAAACTCACATTCACTTCTCAAAACCTTTTAGCATAATCCAAAGCCACTTGCTTTATTTATACTTAAAAGCTCTGTTTACAACACCATTTCAAAATGCAACTTTCTAGTTAACCTAAAATTTTCAAAATTCTCAAAAAATTTCTAACTCCCAAAATTTTAGAAATTTTTTGACAGCGTCTTATTTGTAAGGAGAGCCTTTTACAATATCAAAATAGATATAAATATATATACATCGACCCACACGGTCGGAAAACAGAATATACCACAATATATATATCACTTTCTAATTATATTACGTAGGCGTACCTTAGATTAGCAATTTAAAAGCAAGCGGCTAATATATATTGCATATACACGCTCCAACTCTATCGATTGCCTCCCGTACCTATCCTTACTCAAACAAACACATCAGTTTTCAATAATATGATAAATTTTAACAACATCCCATTCATTAATCTTATCCAAACACATCAATTATACATCCCAACCAACCAATTCTCAAAATCCTACATGCTAATCATATTTTATAAGAAATCACAAGATTCAGCAATGTTTCTATTTCCTTTACCAATCCAAATTCATTTTTATTTCACTGAAATGATCTACATTCAAGTTTACTATATACAATTCATATTTACTACGACCGATTCGTTTTCACTTCAATATGATTAACATATGCTTTACTTACATCAATTTATTTCAATTCAATTCCAAATTGATTCACAATCAAATTTTTATTTTTATTTTGATATATTTGCATTTCTTTTATGATTCACTTGCATTTATATACAAAACCACTTAATTATATTTCACATAATCTAATTGATTCAAAACCCAATTCTATTTACTTCTCTTAATTCATTCACTTTCGTTACGGCAAAACGACTAATTTCTATGCAAGTTGTTGCTATTCAAACAAATAACTTTTCTTACTTATACCATTTTAAATCAATTCCAACATGGATTTGCATTGGAATTATTCATACCCCAAACAATTTTTACTTCATTATAATTATTAAATCAAATCCTGATTCTCACGTTCCAAATTCATTATCCAACTTAAGTTTATATTAATATCATTCCATTCTGGATTATTTACAACTCATACATTCTTATTTCATCACAACAATTAATTAAAATCCTTTCACTTGCATTTCAATTTTATTATCTAAACAAACTTCATTCAAAACCATTTTATAAGCTCGACAACAACCCTTACACAATTTTCTTAAGTTATTTCAATTTCATCATATCTCAATTTCTTCTTACATCAATTTTATTTTCATTTTAATTTGATTTTTACCCAATCAAATTCCAATCCATTTACAAATTTTAATTTCAATTTGTTTACTTACTCGATCCATTTTAAATTTTAATTCACCTCCTCAATTCATTTCTGAATTTATTAATAACATAACCATTCCAATTATTCTAAACCAGAACTGGGTTTTATTTGGCCTTTTAAATTTTTAACAAGCTACCGAAATTTTATTCATCCCCTTACCCTTTTATTTAATTTAGCTTACGCTAAATTCATTTACAAACAATTCTTTGAATTTAATCGAGTGAGAATTTAATTCATTCAATATCATTCTTACTTAATTTAAATTCCATTTAATTCAATTATTTTCCAAATTTAATTCAAGTTTAACTAAATTTTATTTAGCCAATTTAAATTCATTCCACTTCCTTTACTACTTAAATAAGAATTGAATTTCATTCAATATTATTTATAACGCAACTGAATTTTGATTTCAATTCAATCCAACTTTAACTCAATTTCTCTTAGTCTAATTTAAATCAATTCGATCCAATTTTATTTCTTCTTTTATATAAGTTCAAGCCTTGCTTACTGACTTAAGTCCATTCACCTTTTATATTTCACTTGCCTTATCTCAATTTACATTTCATTTAGAATTCAATTCTTAAACTTTCCATTCTTTTTATCATAACATTCAACCATTTCTATTTAGGTTTTACAATTCATCTCCTATTCTTAAGTTCACCAACTTATTTATTTAAAAGCTTATATTGCTCATTTTTGTCCATTTACATCTTATAATCACAATCCCAGATTATATATATAACACTTAATAGCTTAAGGATATAAATTTTCATTACACAATTATAGTCATTTTACATTTCAACTTTATATCCAATTTAATTCAATTCCAGTTCCAATTTATTTAACCTATCCTGCGTTAAATTCAAATATATTTTATTCACTACCATTCATTCAAGTTAACTTTAATTCCAGGACTAAATTTTCATTTTTCCTTTCTTATTTAAATCAACTCCACTTACCGATTCAACAGTTAATTCATTTTGACCTTCACATTTATATTTTAAATAGGATTCCTAGAATTCAATTTCCAGGTTTTATTTCAAAACCATTTTGAAATAATAATAAAACCATTTTGAAATAATAATCATCACATACCCACTTTGTATATCAAATCAAATCTCCGGATTTTAAAACAAATTGTTTTTGCCAAAACAATTTCCCCTTTTGAAATTTCTAAAACATCTTGTATATCAAACAAGTCTAAACAGATATCATAACCAATCTCCACGGTAGTAATCCATCACTTTAGAAACTCGAAAGTGGATACTAATGATGTGGCCATCATCATCAGGATTATTTTTCAGCGACTGAAGTGAGTTCAGTGCTTCCCTACTACCCCATGTTCTCTTTCAAAAACAATTTCCATTCAACAATATTTTCCAAAATAATACTCCATTATTGTCTTCAAACACTTTGGAAAACATTTCAAACATTCCCACGATTTTAAATTCCCAAACTTTAGTTTTAAATTCATTCAAACCTTTTCAAAAATTTTGGGACTTAAATTCTGCTTTAAATCAAATTTAGTTATACTTATAGAATTCTATTTGGTTATAAATCATTTCAAATTTTAGATTCTTATATTTGATTAAGATATCCACAACCAAACATCCAAATATATATAATAATTTCAGAAAATTATTCCTTTTGTACCAAAATATAATTTTGGGTAAAATTATTTCATTTACCCACTTTAAAAACAATACTATGTCGGTTTATCTTGTTTAAGAGTTTAGAAACCCCTATCGTTACGGTTGTACTTCCCGTACCGACCAGAATTCATAAACACTCAACCGATAAGTCAATACAGTATAAAAATAATTTTTATATTCACTAACAAGTATGCTCTCATAGCTATTAATACACTCAACTCGTTATATAGTACTGTAGACTCTGTTTAATGAGTAATGTCTCCACCAGAGCCAAGGTTATCGTCAACTTAAGCTCTAATACCACTTGTGACGACCCGCCTTTCTCGACCCTCGAAAATCGACACAAAATACACCACAGAATAATATGCCGACGCTCGAATGCCGGAAAAGACAGATTGTTGATGGAAAAAAGAAGATAGAAGAAAGAAGGAACCAAACAATAACAAAATCTCATAATCGCAGCGGAACAAAAAATAATACATAATATCAGATCTTTACACAAAATGAAAACTACATATGTTTTATAAAATATACCATTAGAGTATCACACACAAACAACAATTACCAGCCTGAAAATTTCAAACAATCACAGCAGCGGATATAAACAAGTACAGATAATACGTCTCGGTCTCCAGCTCCTCTTCTGAGCTCCACAACATCCTTTCATGTAATCTATAATACTCGGTCTGACCCGAGCATTATAATGAAATAACACCCGAGTCAGTCTGGAATACCAGCTGATAAAAATACACCCAAATTGATTATTAAAGTTCAAAAATCCTTTGAAAACAAAAGCATCTCGTATGACCACGCCATAAATAAACGTGTCAGGTTTTTACCTTACGATGGCTAAAACATTTCTTATCAAAATCCTCTGATATTATAATAGTGTCTATATACAAACACTTATCAAAATAGCCGAAATTGTTACATGATTAAATTCCAGCTACTAGCCACAAAGTGAGTTATACAAACAAAACTCATAAATGGCGCGTAGGGAGAATGGATTTCCAACTAATGACTAGGCACTGGGGTACCACCTATCACAGTACGTGGCCTAGATCACTGTACCGAGGATCACTCCCGATCCCCTACAACACAAGACCGGGACTACCCCTTACTGGTTTTTCTTGAGTAAGATCACCCCACGGTTAGGATCAACAACCGCATCACTAAGCCGAATAAAAGGGACATCTAGACAGGGATGACCTTAACATAATGGGTACTACCCATATAGCCTGCATAACCCTTGATTTTCAATCGTTCCCGGTTGATGAGGCTCGAGGCTAAGCGTTACCTTTTTAGAACGTTTCTCTTAGAATGCCCATCGCCCACCTGACGATGTTCCGAAAGCATTCATCCATACAAGTTCGTCCCAGGTTCAAACGGAACCGAAGGCACTACTCCAACTACATCCATTTTGGAATCATCCTTAGGACTAGTAGCGACCAGCCCTTGTACTTCATGTAGGATCGATTTCACCCTAAAGGGGGGTGAATAGGGTGATACTGTTAATTATAAAAATTATTGCGGAAGCTTATAAAATTATTTCAACACAGATATATCAAAATTGTAGCGGCACAGATAATAGCTGAATAATAAATGCAGAAATAGAATGACACAGAATTTACCCACCTTCGGCAAAACCCTTCCTACGTGCTGCCCCCAAGGTTTATACTAGAAATTAAGTAGTCACACGCTTACACACATAAACTCGCGACACCTGCTACTTACTAACCTAACTCTGCGCTCAAAACCCTGGCACAACTCAGCCACTGAGTTGCGAATTCTCATACTACGCCACGTAGTTTGCCCCCTAGTCACACGACTAGTAATTACAATGGTTTAAAGAAGAAAATACAAAATAAAAATAATTTAGAAAACAATTAAACACCAAAGCCCTAAATTTTCCTTTTTAATATAATCCAACACTAAAGAGAGAATGGGCCGGCTCAATATAATTTATCACTAAAATACGCGGTCTCCTTTTTCTCTTTTATCAATGTCGGCCGTTCCTTCTTTTGTTCGTTCCTTTTAGTTTCTGAAATTAGGGCTTGTGCTATCGAAGAACCCGCTTGATTGTTGATCGATTACAGTTGATCTTCTGATTTGCGTCGGCAATCGATCGTCTCTTCACTTTGCTCACGGTTCCTTCAATTTGCGTCGAGTTCGAATCAAAATTGGTATGTAATTTTCATTTTGCTTTTCTGGTTTTGCTTACTTGAACTCGATGCTTGTAATTTTCCGATGATGTTACTTATTTATATAGGATTCGAGATCCTTGATTTTCGTTTGTATACAACAATTTGAATTCGTCTTTGGCCATTCGATTTTGTATTGATGATTGTGATGATTTCTGACCATTTCAAAATTGTATATCTTTGCTTTGTTGTCACGGCTTCGATTTTGAGCTGTTCAATATCCTTGGCTTTCACGGTATTGATTTCTTTGTGACTTCGGCATTGACTTTGATCGTGTTTACTTCGGCCATTTTGATTTCTTAAAATGCTGGTGATATTGTACGAACTGTTCCACACTGTTCCATAATTTTGGTTGCCGATGATTTCTGATAGCACTTGAGTATCGCCTCTATTTTTCTTGAGCATGAATCTGGTTTGCATTGATGATGCTATGCAATGTGTATATACATGTCCCATTTAACTTTCTTCTCCGATTTTGTTTACTGATGACATCGTTTATTCACTGTTTTATATGAGTCTATGCATTCTTCTCGGTTTGGATTTTTTGTGCCTTTAGTTTGTAATCTCTGGATCATTGTTGACTTCGTTGTTGTTTGGATTAGCTTGTGGTCTTCGCTGGTATCACTGGTGCATGTGCTTATGCGTTGACAGTTGAGGTACTGCCATTGTTATTTGTGTTTGCACTTTTATTAATGGTTTTATTTTAAGCTTCATGAAGTCATAATTGTGCAGTCTTGTTTTAAGTAGTAATTGCTCTGACCAGTTCATTGCATTGTCCACTTTTATATATGTTTGTAGCCTGCACATATGCTGTTTCATGTGCTTGTTCCTTCAAGTCAGTTTGCATTTTCATGATTGTCTTGTTGAGTTCACTTGAGATTGCTTGATGAAGCTTTATTGCTATTGAACTTCATGTTGAGGCTTGGTGATTGCTTACATAGTTTTCATAGTCATGCACTTGAATGTGCAATCTTTGGTTGTGAATTGAGTTGATGTTTTGGTTTTGACTCGACTTGATTGTCACTTGTAGTTGCCGTAGTGTTGCAGTCTTTAACTTGCACCATTCGAGGCAGTTTGCATGCAGTTGCATTGTTGGTCATGTAAATTGGAACTGTACTTGACTTGAAACTGATGTATATTGATCTGTTGTCGATTTGTGCCTGTTAGTCTTCACTGTGCATTGCATGCATACATGTTGTACTTGTTATTGCTTGAGGCAGATCATATTTTCAAGTTGACTGTGACTTGCTTATGCTCTATACTTTAGTTTGGTTGCCATGTATGTGATGCATGTTTTGTTGACTTTGTTTGCTACCAGGTCGACATGTATATGTGCATATTTTTATCATAACATTCATGTGTACATTTGAGTTGCACCTGTATTGAATCCCGCTTTAAAGCTCGGGTTTGACCTTGTGCTTGTGTCGTGATTTTATTTGTATTTCACTTGAGTTGAACACGGCTTTTAATTGGGCTTGACCTTGTGCTCACCTGTTCCTGCAATTTTATCAAGTGTATATCAGTGTGCGCGGCCTTGTGGCATGTACAGTGATACACTGTGCATGTCATAAGCTATTCGTGTATGATGCATTCAAAATTAAATGATGACGAACAACCCAAATAACCGTGGCAAATAATATTTCAAAATCGCATTTTATTATATACTGCAAAAGTATTTCTTTTTCAATTTTACTGCGTCAATGTATATTTCTACAGATTGCTCAGATGCTCGATTCACATTGGAATGAAGTTGAAGATCGGTACGAGTTGAGTGAATGAGTGATATGTAGTGAGGTGCAATGTAAATATGAATTTTAATTTAATCAAATTTGTATTGTAATTGAAATTGTGTGTATATATATAGTGAGAGCTTGAAATTTATACTACTTAAAAATTATAATAAATATTTGTTTGAATAAAATTTCCGTTTGAGTTCAAATTCTCAAATTCTGTGTTATTTATTTCATTCAACAAATATAATCGCATATTCAACAATCTTCCCCTTTTGATGATAACAAACATATATTTAAGATTTTGAATATGTTAAATGTATTTGATCATTGATATACTCTAATTGCTCTCTTTATTTAAATGCTTCCTCACTACACAAAACTTCCCCTTCATATATGCATACAATTAAAAATATGCAAGTGAGCCTAGATGCAAATAGAAAATATTTGAACTTTGCTTGATTTTATTTAACAAAATCTTAACTTTTCTCTCCCCCTTTTGTTATCAGCAAAAGAGTAATAGTGTTAGAATAGAGATAAAGTGATCGATATTAGTACAACATTAAAACTCAATTGAATATGAATGTTAAATTTCAATAAAAAAATCAAACAAAAATCATAAATACTTTGTTAGGCGCATATTCCACTTTTAGAATGATGGGAATGATGTCATCATATAAAACCATATAGTTGTGTCTATTTATGGTATATTTATATCAGGAATTTGAATATCTACCAACCATGCATAATCGTTAGGACTTTTAAATGAGATTAATAGTACTCCAATTTTATTTAAAAAAATGAATTCAAGTATCTTCTAACCACGAATAACCGTAAGGACTTTTAAATGGGATTAGAATCAACTTATTTATTTAAAAAAATCAATTTTGATATGCGTTCCATATATGCATAACGGTGAGGACTTTTAAATGAGCATGGAAGCACATAACAAATTCCAAGTAATTCACTCATGCATAACCGTGAGGACTTTTAAATGAGAGTGAATACTTTGGATTATTATTATTATTATTTATTTTTTATTAAAAAAATGTAAAATGAAAAAGGAATGGTTCCTGTTTAATGTACCACATATTGACAAACTATATTGAATTTTGATGAGTGATGGTCGTTAGAAATATGATTGAAATAGAGATGGTCATGGAATTTTTACCAACAAAAAGTTTTATAACTCTTGTTTAAACTTCTAAAGAAATTTACTAATTATACCATCTCGAGTCATAATATATGATAAATATCAACACTTATCACTTTTTTCAATCACTATTTATCTTTACGATAATCATTAGGGAGTCAGATTAGTCAATGTAGTTTATCAAATTCAAAAATAATTATAAAATCAATTTTTCTAAAAATGACCAATCTGAAAATAAGGTCAAAGATGATTTTTTTGAAGGGGTTTTATGAGAAAATTTTTTGCTATTTGAAAAAATTATGAAATGAAAAATATGCAGATATTTTCTTTGAAAAACGACGCTGTTACTAAATGTCTCAACAAAAATCACGTTCAACTAGTAGTTTTTCTATCAACTAGTATATCAGATCTTTACACAAAGTGAAAACTATATCCGTTTTATATAATATACCATCATAGTATCACACACAAACAACAATTATCAGCCTGACAATTTCAAACAATCACAGCAGTGGATATAAACAAGTACGGATAATACGTCTTGATCTCCATCTCCTCTCCTGAGCTCCACAGCATCCTTTCCTGTAATCTATAATACTCGGTCTGACCCGAGCATTATAATGAAATAACACCCGAGTCAGTCTGGAATACCAACTGATAAAAATACACCCAAATTGATTATTAAAGTCCAAAAATCCTTTGAAAACAAAAGCATCTCGTAAGACCACGCCACAAATAAACATATCGGGTTTTTACCTTACGATAGCTAAAACATTTCTTATCAAAATCCTCTGATATTATAATAGTGTCTATATACAAACACTTATTAAAATATCCGAAATTGTTACATGATTAAGTTCCAGCTACTAGCCACAAAGTGGGTTATACAAACAAAACTCATAAAAGGCGCGTAGGGAGAATAGATTTCCAACTAATGACTAGGCACCGGGGTACCACCTGTCAAAGTACGTGGCCTTGATCACCGTACCGAGGATCACTTCCGATCCTCTGCAACACAAGACCGGGACTACCCTTACTGGATAATCCCGAGTAAGATCACCCCACGGTTGGGATCAACAACCGCATCACTAAGCCGAATAAAAGAGACATCTAGGCAGGGATGACCTTACCCTAATGGGTGCTACCCATATAGCCTTGCTGCATAACCATTGATTTTTAGTCATTCCCGGTTGATGAGGCTCGAGGCTAAGCGTTACCTTTATAGAACATTTCTTTTAGAATGCCCATCGTCCACCTGACGATGTTTCGAAAGCATTCATCCATACAAGTCCGTCTCGGCTTCGAACGGAATCGAAGGCACTACTCCTACTACATCCATTTTGGAATCATCCCCAGGTTTAGTAGTGACTAGCCCTTGTACTTCATTGCTCCATCTTCGACTCCGAACTCGTTTTTCCCACGAAAACGTACAAAGCGGATCGAAATGGTTTTTGAGAAATAAATACCGATACTGGTCTCTTCGAAACGATCAACGCATTGGCCAATATTGATAGTTGGTGATTTAACTATCAATTAACATTCATAAACATCCATCAAACAATAAATAATTAACCAAATTATTTATTGTCCTTAAAATATCTTTGCAAGATATATTTCCATTTTCAACCCCTTGAAAACAGTTTCGGACCATACACTCCTTATGAAATAAATTCCCAAATATTGATTTCCACTGAAAACATCCAAGCCAATTACTTTAGATTTATAGTAATATAAATTAAAGCTATTTACGTACTTTACTTGAAATATATACATACTTTTTAAATGTTTCAAATAAAACTGCATAAATATAGACTATTTTTCTTCAAAATAAAAGTTAAGTCATATTAAATTTAAAATAAGAGTTATGAAATTCTATACTAATTTCCAAAAATATTTTAACTAAACTTATTTTTAAAATAAGTTATTTTATTAAAATATAAGGTATTAATCATTATCTTTAAAACATAATACCAATTAACCTTTAAAAATAATTTCTATTATAACTAATTTAATAAATATTTACCTTCAAAATTTATACAACTTAATTAATAATCTTCTTAAAACATTCATTTAAAATCAACTTCAAAACTTCTAACTTGTACTCAAAAACCTGCTTAAAAACGTACTTGGCTTTCAGGGAATTACACTTCCATTCCATAATAATCCAAAGAATTTCTTTTATAAATCCTGCTTGATTTATCTCCATTCAAATTTACGTTCCAACCCTATAAATTTCTTCCCATACTTTAAAAATAAACACCTTTTTATTTTTAAACACATTCCCTATTTCCTGGAAAATCACTTTCAAAGTATATGCTTAAACTATTTAAAATAAGGCTACCAAGAGTTTACTTAAATGAAAATATTTCTTAGGAAAATATAGAGGAGTTTCTAAGTAATTTAAAACAAAATTCCCTTTTAAAATAAAGTTATGAAATCAAATTTTCCCTTTGAAACTTTATACTACTTCACCTTTAAATTAATTGAATACCATAATTACTTAAAAAAATATTTTCTTTATGCTTAAAATAATCAAAAATAATATTTTTCCGAAACATCTAATAACATCTTACAAACTTCTAGTTTATATTTCGAAAGCTTTTCTTTCGAAACATACATAACTTCCCAGGGAAAATACGCCTTCCGTCTTTTAAAAATATTCTCATCTTTATTTTTAAAATAATTTATACCTTCTTATAGAATTTTCCACCGGAAACCTATACTTTCAAAAATTTATCCACCGATAAATATACCAATTTATTTATAAACCCAATTTATAAATTTCCGTTCCTCATTTCCTTTTAAATCACAATTTTCAAAAACACTTCAAATTCCAAACCAATTTCCTGAATTTGATTTCCTTAAATTCATTACTTAGAAATTCCTTTCATTTCCTTTTTTTAATCCCAATTTATTTTATTTTCATTCATATTTTAAAATCCCCGATTTTATTCATCCAACCATATCACAACATAACTGAATTTTCAAATTAAACTACCACGAAATCATAAATAAAATACATCACAGATAATGAAGATATTTCTACATTGTGAGGAATCCAGTTGGATCCCTCCAACCTGTTTCCCTGCATTCACAGATATTAGCACACAAACAAATATCGATCAAATTTGATAATAATTTTCATATTCAACCAATCAATCATTTAATTAATAACTATTTAAATTAACTAGCATTCCAGATGCGAGTGACTCACCTTGAATTTTCGACGAGCGTTCAAATTTTAAATTAAATCGAACGGCGTTCGATTTAACCTAAATTTTTACTTGCTCAGAATGATCCCAGATCTGCACCACAGCGGGCTGCTCATCGCTGCGATTCCGGCGCTACCAAATTCATCGGAATCTGATAATGTATGCAGAAGATATGACTTGTTAAACATTCGAATATAATTTATAAACAAATTCTTTTATTTTTATTTTATACCATCTAACCGTTCATACCCAAAATAAAATCAAGGCCGTAGATACTTCATCTTCCCTGTTCATTCGTTCGTTGTCTCTGGGTTGCTCGAACCCATCATCGGCCTCTAGGGTTCCAAATCGCTTCCCCTTCTCATCACTAGGAAACGATCAACCGAGCCGACGTTGTAGCTCGTAGCGTCACCTTCCCCTGGTCCAAAAGCTGTGAAGCTCGGTGCTATGCTTGATGCGAAAAACGAGCACGAACTCCTGACAATCGTGGCTCGCTAACTCCCTCCACGCGACGCGAAAAGCAATCTCAACTGTAGGATCTGTAGAGATCGATGCACCCTACAACTTTCTAGTTGAAGTTTCCACACAAAAATTCATGGATTCGAAGAAAAAAACGAGGGATTATGAAGAAGTTTTCAGCCATTGGTTTGTTTGAGAGGCGGTTGAGAAGGGATAGGGTTTCGGCCCTAAAAAAACGTATATATATACAATTGTTATAAATATTATTTTAATATTAAATCCATTTAAAATAACTTTTTCACACGATCTCCAAACGACGAATGCCGACAGGCAATTATAATGTTTTACCCATATTCCAGACACAATGGAACGTTTTTTGGAGGCTAATTTGATAATATGTGGAAGACAACGTTTTGAATTGAGTTTAAATATTAAATTATCGATTTTAATTTCAATGCGTTTCTCATCCGTGCGAACAAACGGTAACTCCAAACGCTACGAAAATTGAAATCCGATAATAACTAACTATTACGGATCCAATGGAACTAATTTCACTAAATTCCGAGATTGTGCCCCGCAAGGCTATTTTAATTCGTCAATTAATTCGAGCGGTTTCCAGAATCGTCGAAATCTTTTAAAACTTTAGCTACTTTATTATAAATTGTATAGAATTTATATTCACATTTGAAATCATTCCGATTCATTTCGAATCAAAATATGATTATTTACATTATTTAAATATATTAAATTCCATTATTAAAATAATATAAAATTCCAAATTTTAACCTATCTGCTTTGGATTCCATCCAAAGGTCCAGTATTAAAATTTAAATCAAACAAGACCAAAAAGAAATCTTAGAAACCATTTTCATAACCATTTACATCGAGATTCACTAATTATCCCAATTCCAAATATTTAATTATTATTATTCAAATCCAATTGAATTTCCATACTCGATGTTTTAACTAATTATATTGATTTAACCAAAATCTTCTTACTTTAAAATCAATTCAAAATCCACATTTAACATTAAAATGAATTAAATGTTCAAAATCTAACGACCCAAAATTCCGGGTTGTTACATCTATACCCAAGAAGAAGCTTAAGTCACCAAGTTCTTCAATTGAGATAGTCTGATTTAAATGATGGATACTTTTGTTTATTTCATTATCATCACTGCCAGTGATTAGTATATCATCAACATATACCAGCAGATTGACTATTTGTCCATGATTTGTTTTCATGTATACAGAATTGTTTGACTTGGCTGACTTATACCCTAAGTTGATCAAGGTTTTTTGAAATTTTTCATGCCATACCCTTGGGGGCCTACTTGAGTCCTTAGATAGCCTTATGAAGTTTACACACCAGATTTGCAATTTTGATTTGAATGTAGCCTTTTGATTGTTGCATATAGACCTTCTCTTGTGGCTCACCATTGAGAGAAACATTATTAATATCTAGTTGTTTAATTTTCCAATGGTTATGTAGTGCTATGGTAAGAATGATTCGTATAGTAGCTAGTTTTACTACAGGGGAAAAAGTCTCATTAAAGTCAAATCCAAATTGCTGTGTATACCCCTTTGCAACAAGTCTTGCCTTGTATTTTACTATGCTGCCATTAGGATTTCTCTTTACTTTATATGTCCATTTTCTTCCAATAACATTTTTGTGACTGGGTAGATGCACTAAGCTCCATGTCTTGTTCTTTGTGAAAGCATTATACTCCTCATCAAGGGCTATCTAGTGATCATACTTGACTGCTTCTTCATAAATAGTAGGTTCTTTTTGACATAAATGGGCTGCATATATTTTGGGTTTAAAGATTCCACTTTTAGCCCTTATAATCATATGATGTTCCGTTCTTGCAGAAATGCTTGGTTGATTATTGTCACTTGCACTGGAGTGTTCAGAACATGGTGAATTGCTTTCATCATGTTCTGAGCTTTCTTTAGGATTGGAACAGCTATGTGGTGAGATGTTGAGATGATCACATGACTCGGTTGTATTATAACCTGGTTTAATGGAGGACAAAGTGTATTATGGTCCTGATGTCTCATCATCCTTTTACCCACTGTTCCAGTCAGTAACTTTAGTTATTGGTGGAATCGACACCTTTGTATTGTATATTTTCTGAGTGGTTTTAATTCCTTTGTTTGCAAAAGGAAAAATGTTTTCATTAAATACAACATGTCTTGATATGTAAATTCTACCATTATTGTTGAGACGTTTATACCCTTTATGATTATTAGCATACCCTATAAATGTGCAAGGAGCAGACCTTAGACTTAACTTATGGGTATTATTTGGTCTGAGACATGGAAAACACAGGCAACCAAAGGTTCTTATGTCTGAATAATTTGGTTTTATATTAAATAATACTTCAATTGGGCTTCTGTACCCAAGAACCTTGGTTGGTAGTTTGTTAATTAGGTAATCTGACGTAGTAAATGCATCAGGCCAGAATTTCATTGGTAGAGAGCCTTGAGCTAAAAGTATTAACCCAGTTTCCACCATATGTCTATGTTTTCTTTCCACTAGGCCATTCTTTTTCCAGAGGTATGTGGATAAGTAATTCTGTATATAGTTCCTTTATTTTGAAAGAATTCCTTAAAAGATTTAATTCACTTCCCCCATCTGAATGAATAATTTTAACCTCACTATTACACCACTTTTCAGCTTGATAATAAATTGAAGAACTACTTCGCATACCTCTGATTTAGCCTTGAGATAGTATATCCAAATATGTTTAGAATAAGCATCAACAAATGAAATGTAGTACCTGAATCCATAGTTTGAATTTACCAGAGAGGGTCCTCAGTGATCTGTAGCTATAAGTTCAAGTGGTTTATTGACAGTACTATAATCTGTAAAAGGTAATTTGTGGCTTTTGCCAAGTTGACAACTTGTACATATATAAGGAACATAAATAATCTCAAAAGAAATATTATTATTTTTCAGAACATGTTTTACAACTTTAACACCGGGATGTCCGAGTTTACAATGCCATAGGTCAAATACACTCTTACTGCTGGTACCACTAGTTTCTAAATTGTTGCACCATGATCTTGTATGAGTAAATTTTGTTGTATTTCCAAGACTAAATCTGTAAAGCCCCTTATGCAACCTATCCTGTGAAAATATATCCTGCTTTAATAAATCCCGAACAATGCAAAATTTTGGATGAAACTCAAAGTATACATTGTTGCCATTGGAAAATTGTGAAACACTAATAAGATTCTTTTTAATTTGAGGGACAGTCAACAAATTATTCAAGTAAAGTTGTCTTTTACCTTTGATACTGTCATTTCTAACATGAGTTATACTTATAGCTTCACCATTACCCATATGAATAGTTTTTGTACATGAGAATCACTTGTTGCCAAGGTTCAAATTCTGAATGTTGTTAGTCAAGTGATTGGTGGCACCTGAATCTGGGTACCATTCTTCAGAGTGAATGTCTTCAGGTATGGTAAGAGTATCTGAATTCATTTGAGCATTTTGTGTACCATCACCGTGATTTCTTTAGTTGAACAACATTTGCATTTGAGTTGAAATTTCTTTGCATGCCTTGACTTTGTTGACTATTACTGCAGTCAGTATTATAACTAAAATAACATTTGCTTACAATATGGGCAAAATTTTCATATATTTAACACTTAACTCTGTTATTATTGTTCCACCTTCCACTTCTCCCTCTACCTCTATGATTAAAGCCACCTTCGTTGTTTTGAGTCTTTTCTTAATTCTTGGTTCTTGAAATTGAAACATAGTTAATTGGATTATCTAATGCACTTGATTTTCTTTGTTCAACTCTCCCTTCATGAGAAAGAAGAGAGGAGCGAACAAACTGCATGCTGGGGAGTGTCTCTCTGGATGAGGTAACTACAATGACAGACTCATATTCTTCTCCAAGACCATTCATTATGGTCAAGATTTTCTCAGTTTTAGAAATCTTATGACTTGTAGTCTCCAAAAGATCATAGAATAATTTAATCTTAGTCAAATACTCTCTTATTGACATGTTTTCCTTTTTTAAATTTTGCAGTTCTATTTTATAATGCATAATACATGCAACAGATTGAGAATTGAAAATCTGCTCCATTGTTTTGCAAATTTCATATGATGATCGAAATCCAACAATTTGAAGCAGTAGATTAACGTTGATTGATGATAAAAGCCATGTTGATAGTAGACTTTCTTTTCTCTTGTATTTTACACAGTCTTGATTACTTATCATCTTGCCTTCTCTGTTTGCAGTCATTATAGGTGAAATTTAAAATGGTTCCTTTAATGAAATCTTCAAGCCCATAACCATTTATTGCAGTTTCAACTTGATATTTCCAAAGCAAGAAGTTGTTTTCGTCAAGTTGAACATTGTTGAGATGGCTCTTGGTTATTATCAGAGGGAAACCGGTGGTTTCAGTGACAGATGTGGCAGTTGAATCATTATCTCCTCCTTCTGTCATGGTGGACACAGAATTAAAGAGAGATTGCAGCTATCTTGGCATGACACACTGAAATTGAGTATTACACCGAGTTTCAGTGTGCAAGTGAGAGCAGAAACACAGTATCGATGATGACAAGACGATACAGATCTTCTTTGATGGCTAAGATGCAGCCAAGATTTAGTTCACAACTTGAATCTTCAAGTGAGGCACTCTACAAGAAACTGATTAAAAAACTGGTTCTTGATCACTGCCGAGGGATAAAGTTATGAATTCTCCGATGATGATATTTAATTTGAAGAGAATACGCCAATCTAAAAAATACTCCAGATGATGCGAACTCTCTAATGGAGTCCAGTCAGTGAAAAGATGATCAGCCTATGATGCCGCTAGGCAGAGGGTCCGATACTATAAAGGAGAATTTGAATCAGAAATGTATACACAGCGGTATACGCTCTTAGCTGTTATTATAGTTGCTGACACAATTAAGAGACCATGATTATGCACACTTAGATTAATTAGCAATATACTATAGTTGATTAATTTACACAAATGACCAACACCGAAGTCCAGAAATGCTTACACAAATAGTATGCTTCGTCAGAATCATCCCATGAATTAATTTCACTCTATACACCAACAAACCATCGTCAGTGTTTTAACATTCTTTTCTCGATAATGTTCATATGGGAAGTAGTAGTTTGGTGTTATTCTAAAAACTAAAAGGAGGCAAATGCATTTCTATCAGTTGCCCAACTAATAATAGAATATGCAACCATTTTGAATATACTGTGAAATTGTATAAGATGAATCATTTCTGCTCTTAAATATCAATTGGACACTTTTTTATGGTGGACAAATACATGGAATGCTGATATAAGAAGCTCTGTTAAGAGGAGAACAGACATAACTAAGCACACATGGTCAGCCACATGAAATAGCTAAGTACAAAAAGGAGCCTTACCCTCTAACATCATGCTATATTTAGATCCTACACAGATTTTTTGACCTTAACAGAAATGTATCCAGCAAATAAATTATTAACTTTTTCAAAATTGATAAAATATACAAAAAAATAAATGGTCTAGTTCATTGTTCACTAATTGGTTTCCCTTTGCTCTTTTAAAATAACTGTAACTACCAAAGGATAAGAAAACGAATTCAAAATGAACAGGACTTTTTAATTCTACAATCACTTGGAAGATGTCATATTGAAGGCTAGCATTTTCTATGAAATCATGAAAAATAAATTTGTTATACATATATGACATAATGAAAACGATAGCATTTGCTTGGGGACTAGAATAGTTCAGTATGTATATTAAATAAAGAGAGTTTTGATAGGGATGTAAATCAGCCAAGACATGAGTGTTGTTCAAATTTTGTTCAAAAGCTCTAATGGGTTTGACTTTGAACCATGCACATGGTAGGGTTTGAAAGGATGAAAAAGATAAAAGCTAATTTGGAAATCAGAAGAACAATTTATTCATATTAACAAAAAGACAACAAATGATTTAAAACAACTATTGTTTCTCTGCCAAATGAGGATGATCTTCTACGGTTACCTTTTATTTTTACACAATTATTGTAGGCATATTTTAACATGTTCAACTGTTTTTTTGTCTCCATCTCTTAGAAGCTGCCATTTGTTCACTTGCATTTCCAGCACAAGCTCTTCTGCCACAAAAATCAACAAATAACCATATATAAATGCTTTAATGGGACCGATTTAGTTATATAAAAGGTTATACAAGACATATGCTATCAAATTACGAAAAATATAGGTGAGTAAACTGAATCGGTGTTATAACATATCAAGTTGTTGTTATTATAAATGTCAAAACTCCTACCGGTTTATACAAAAATATTTCAGTCAATTTACCTGGTATTTGTCTCTATATAGTTTGACTGCAGCATGAGCTAGCAACCGATAATAACCAACATATAAGGCTCAATACAGAATTTCCCATGCTGCATTTTCCTTCTTCCTAAGGCAAACATTGACCAGGAACATAGTGCAGGGATTCCAAATATGAATGAAATATACATTAGTCCTACATTGACCAAAAAAAATAAAAGAACATTCACGAATATATACCAAATCCTTAAACTTTATATTGGCTCTTGGGGTTAGATAAATTTGTACGAGGGTAGGATCTACATCCGATGACTAAAACATGCGTGCCGCTCATCCCATACCGGGCTTTGGTTTGGATCTAATGTCATATCTTATTTTTGTTAAAAACATGACCATTTTTTTAACCAATTTTTTCTGAAAAGATGCAACATTTAATTTTAAAAAGCCGTAGCCTTTTGTGGAACGGCAGCAGTGAGCGGCTTATCCATTCGAAAGGGATGACGGACTACATATATATAACGGAGAATACTGATCATATTCTCCATCCGAATTCCAATCTTCATCTTCTCTCTTCTTATAGAAATACTGCTGCCATGGAAAATAGAGGGAGCATACTCTTACAATCTCGACCAGACGGATTCTGTTGTATCTTGGGAAGCTTTACATATCAAAGTTGATCCGATCCTTTTAAAGGAGATGGTGATGATTTTCATACATGGTAGAGTTAGATGCTATTCTATCTCACCACACTCGGTCTGCAAAGATATCTCGAAGAGGAGGAACCAGTGCTTGCATCAGGCCAAACCAAGGAAACACACAAAGATTTGTTTCTTGTTGTTGATAAATGGAAGCATTCTGACTTCTTGTGTAGAAAATTATATTCTAAATTGTCTAGAAAAGATGCTATATAAAGTATATCGGCCACTAAACATGACTATTTTCTAATAGTTTTTTTTTGAAAAGATACGAATTTTAAATTTAAACAGTCATAGTCTTTTGTGGAATGGCAGGGAGAACGACATATTAATTCGGAAGGGATAACGGAGTGCATATAAATAACGGAGAATACTGATCACATTCTCTATCCGAATTCCAGTCTCGTCTTCTCTCTTCTTACCGAAATACTGCTGCCATTGAAACACAGAAGGAGCATACTCTTTACAATCTCGACCGAACGGATTCTGTTGTATCTTGAGAAGCTTTGCTAATCAAAGTTGACCCGATCCTTTTAAAGGAGATGATGATGATTTTCATGCATGGCAGAATCAGATGCTATTCTATCTCACCACACTCAGTCTGCAAAGGTATCTCGAGGAGAAGGAACCAGTGCATGCACCAAGCCAAACCAGAGAAACACACAAATATGCGTTTCTTGCCGTTGATACATGGAAGCATTCTGACTTCTTGTGCAGAAATTATATTCTAAATTGTCTATACAAGACGCTATATAAAGTATATCAGCCACTAAAGACAGCAAAGACCCTCTGGAATGCGCTTGCTACAAAGTACAAGGCACAGAATGTGAATCCAAAGAAATTCATTGGAGATAAATTCATGGACTACAAGATGGTAGACTACGAATCTGTGACTACTCAACTGCATGAACTGCAAATTATCATTCATGAACTTGAGTCAGAGGACCATAAAGTTGGAGAATCTTTCTTGGTTGAAGCCATAACAGAGAAGTTGCCTCCATCAGGAAAGACAGCCGCAACCATCTGAAACATAAAAAGAAGGAAATCTCTTTACAGGATCTCATCGTCCGATAAAGATTGAGGCAGATAACCGCAGAGTTACAAAACAAAGCAAGGAGGCATTTGTTGCAGAAGGGTCAAAGAACAAAGGACATTTCAACAAAAACAAAAAGAAGAAATTCTCATAGAAGAGAAAAAGATCCTGAAAACAAACCCAAAGACAAAAAACATACCAAGAAATTTAATGGCGAGTGTTGGGTTTATGGGCTTGTGGAAAAGCAGGACACGTCGCTAGAGGTTGCAAACAAAATAAGGAACGTAATTCCGAGCAAAATATGGTGGCCAACATGGAATTGGATGAGTCCAACTTTTTAGCAGTCGTATTGGAATGCAATTTGGTTCAGAACCCTGCACAGTGGTGGGCAAACATAGGTGCTACTCGTCACGTATTTTTTGACAAATCCATGTTTTCTACTTACAAGAATTTCGATCAGGAAGAAAAACTATACATGGGTAATTCTGCAGTTTCCATGATCAAGGGCAGTGGCACGGTAATTGTCACGCTTCAAATTTCAGCGTTCGAAAATCGACACCCGTACTTCACTTGTACATGAATGCCGTAGATTCAACCGTTGAAATTTGACTCGTACCGGAGCTTATAACACATTAAGTACAACAACACGGCGGAAGAAAACAATGAAATAATATTATTTGATGTACAACATTTGAGACAATATCTGATACAACAATGAATACAATAGAATGATACAATAGATATCAATACTATCGGAGATACAAGAAATAGCAGTGGAAAGATAATGTCTTCAATGTCAAACTCCAAGAATTCCATCTCCAATCCAAAGCTAGCGAGAACTCCCATCAAGTCGCACAAAGCTAAGCAAGGTCAGTCGCGAATGCTGAAGGGTAGCAAATGCGATCCACAAATCCAAAGGGCTTCGAAGGCTATCGAATCAATTCCTACTATTCGACTATCTGAAAAACCCAACTCTAGACTGCCCGTGTGGAAAATTATGGGCACCCAGAGTTTAGGAAGGGAACAATAAATTCCGGGTTAGTCATGGGACTTGTATGAGCAAACAAAAACAGTTTATCCTTAAAACAAACAAAAGATTTTAAAATTGAAATCCGCAATTCTTTTTGGAAAATGAAACTACCATAAGGCCTCCCGCTACACACACAATGCAAATGCAGAATTAGAGGAGATTTCTCCTTATGATAGTAAAAAATGCTTGATATGCGAAAACCATTTTGATATTATTATTAGTGCATAGTGGAAAATATTTCGAAAGTATAATATTAATCTTAGCCAGCATAGATATTTCGAACTATGCCTACTATAGCTACCATCCAAACAGTGGGGCGCCACCATAATAGATGGCAGGTAATACAACTAAAACCGTACAAAGCGCGTATTGGATGGTTGGATTTCCAACAAATGGTCAGGCTAAGGAAATTCCTATTGCCATATGGGAACACCTCTGGAGGGACATCCCGAGAACCTACCCGGCTCTCTGCCAACACAAGGCCGGTCTACTCCCTTCCCGGGGGTAAAACCTAAGATATGACACCCCCGGTCGTTTGCGACCTTTATCCGAGGATCCTCTACACCAACAACATCACACATTAATAAATATACTACAGTGTCCATATGAGTAAGTATCTGGGCTCCATACCATGATACCACCCTTTTCCGGAAGGAATGGGCATACCCTAGGGGAGCTACCCCTGAAACCTTGCCGCATCTTTTCTATTTCGACCATTACGGGGTTGTGAGGCTCGATGAGGTCTCATCCACAAAGCTACGCTTTTTCACAAAGCCATGCTTTGATCAACAAATGATCAGCAACACTTCATATGCCACATTACCAAATTGGGAATGTATCACTAGTAACCATCAACTATATAACCTCTGAGATCGTACGTCTCAGAGAAGGGTATTAAGCTAAGAGAATAAATCTCCGCCACCAAACAGAAATGTATTTGATAGAAACTAGCTTTACATCTCAAAGTGTAATGTCAGACACACATCCATACAAGTCTGTTTCGGGTTCGAACAGAACCGAAGGCACTCCCGAAGAAGTCCTTGCAAATCTGGGTATTCACAATCCCGAACGGACTTCCCATCACTTAGGAAATCTCTATACCGGCGCGACTCAGTGCAGAGACAATCGACGGGTTATCCTTTCGTTCTCGAAAATGCCCGGTCTTCACCATCGGTCTTCAAATGCTATCCATATCGTTGTATCATTATTCGAAATGGGTTATATGACACAAGGTCCTCTTCCGGCTAAACCGAATAATGAGCGCAATATTTAAAAACATATGGAGATAGGATTTCAGTTAAGTCACAACTTAAAACCCAAAACTTTTTTTTTCAAATGGTTTAAACAAATTACCATTTTAAATCTTTTAAATAAAAAGATTTATTTCACAAAGTTCACCAATTTTTCCACAAAGGTTCATTCACGGCTTTTCAAAACAATTTCACTTCAAATTGGATTAACTTATCCAATCTTAAAATTAAAGATTTAATTCATGACTTTCAAACCATTTCCAATTCAAATCTTTTATGTGAAAGACATACCATTTAAAACTCTCTTCGATTTCAAAACAAGGTTTAATAATCTTTCACAAAGTTAAAGCCGATTACATTTACTCAAGTATAAAACTTGGGTTTAAATTTAAATTCCCAAACAATACTTTTTAAATGGTTAAAAACAATATAAACACCTTTATAACTTGTATAATCTTTTTAAACCATAATTTTCAAATCATTGAATTCAAATTCAAATTAAATTATTTAAATTTTCAAAACTCAATCAAGTTATTCAAAATAACTTTTATTTTTTTTGAAACTCATTTTCAAAGGTTTTCAATTCCAATTCCAAATTATTTTGGATTCAAAAATTCAATTTTTAAAATGATTAAAAATCTGCGACTTAACCGATTTCCACGTGCAATCCATATTTTTGTGTGTAAGGTGTAGTCCAGAGGTTTTACCCAATAGTGCAACAACATCAATCATCACAGATTACATCACAGTAATATCGATAAGCGGTATATCCTATAACGCTTATCTATATACATTGAATCACAGATAGAAAATATGAATGCATTATAAATAAATAAATTACATTCATCACAGCTTGAATTAAAACAATTCAAATCACAAAGCATCACACAGCAGAGATGACAAAACAATTCACAACATTCAATAGAATACAATCATCCATAAATAAGGTTAATTGATCATCCGATTAATTGAAAACAGATTAATCACAAATTCTGGTTGATTAACATTAATTAATTTCAGTTTATGTTAACTAACTATCCTTTAATTATTTATTAATTAACCTTAATTAATGAATTAATTAACCTTAATTAATGAATTAATTAACCTTTAATTATTAAGAATCAATCTTAATTAACTAATTAACCTTAATTATTCTTAATTAATTTATCAATAAATTAACCCTCAATTAATTATCATTTAATTAATTAATCCTAATTAATTTAAAATAAGTAACTATCCTTAATTACTTAATTAATTAATCACTTTTATTAATTCACTAACCTTTAATCCTTAATTTATCATCCTTAATTAATAACAATAATTAATTAGCCCTTAATTAATCTTAAATTTATTACCCAAATAAATCACCCTTTAATTGTATTAAAGTAATTAACATTAAGTTTGAATCAAAACAATTATTTAAAACCTATTAACTATAAATATATTTTAAAACTTTGTTAAATATTAATTGGAGAAAACTAATTAGTTCCCATAACTTCAAAACTTGTTTCTACCTTGTTTTTAAACTTAGAAACTTTTGTTAAATCCTAGTTTGTTTTTAACACATTTCTTTTTAAAATTTTAAAGCCTGCTACTTGATCAAACATTTTACCCGAGCCCAATTACAAGTTTGACTTCAATTCTTTACCGAGTTCAACCCTTCCTTTTCTTTTTTTCTTTTAACTTTGTTTTGTTTAAAATGTCAAAACTGTTTCCAGTCATTTGCGTACGCACTCAAACAACCCCGAGCTACGACGCTATTTTCTCGAGCCAGAAACCCATCTTCCCGAAGTTAAACCCGAGACAACCCTGAGTACTTTCTTCGTCTTCCCAAAGCCACTGATATTCCTGACACGCGCTCACGTGCATAGGCAAATCGATCGCCTTCGACCACCGTTGCCAACGCCGGCATATCGACCACGACCCCCACTCTCGATCCCGACCACCAAAGCCTCGAACAAACTCAAAAATTCGAATTTGAGTCAATCAAACACAATCTGGAACCAAGCTTCCCATGAAAAACGCTCGCCAACGATGGTCCACTTCACCAGAATCCATGCCATTTCACCCCGAGACGCACCACACAACTACGCTTCCATCCCCACCACACCGGTTGACTCCGGTGCCTCGACGACACCGCACGACCCCCAAATTCAACGTCGAACAAAATGGGTTCTAAACCCTAAATCGTTCTCGTCCACCATCCAAAACGAATAAAATAAATGAACATTTTTCTGATGATCATGGACATGCAAGCCACCTTCACCATTGATCACGGTGTTCATTTCAACTCTAATCGCTGAAAGTTGATCTATTTATGTTTTCCGTAAAAACCCACAATCCCACTTCAATTTGAAACTAAAAATCAAAATTTTATTATTAAAATTTAACATTTTCGAGCACTAATCAGATTACATGATCAAAACAAGAAATTAACATTTGATTTTTATCATTAGAAGATCATTACTGTAAAAAAAATTATTTCCAATAAACTATTTGTTAATTTTGCTTAATTACATTTTTATAAATAATGTTATACTCATATAAACATTATTCATTCTGCAATCAAAACCTAATATGTTTTGTGTTGGGATAATTTTAAATTTCCAAATAGGTTTTAAAACCTGGAACAGAGCATGTTTTTTTTGGCCTATACACGAATATGCGCACAGTCATTCATATTTATCAAGGCATACAAACACATTCACATATCATTCCAACATAATTCATATCATACATCTAATACAAATCCAAACACTAGGAGATAGAGAAGAGTTAAGGGGTTTGCTCACCTTGGAGGTATGAAGCAGAGACAGTGAAGAACAGAGAAGAAGACAAAAATCTGGAATTGATTTTAAAAACTGAATTTTTTCGATCCTGATTTAAAAGCTGAAGTTTGTTCTGAACACGAATTTGATTGAGTTGATCATCCCAGGCTTGATTTCCAGTTTGTTGCATCTATTTTGAATTTGCTTGAGCTTTGATCTTGGCTTTGCAGGTTTGAATCGGGTTGAGTTTGTTTAAAACTTTGAATTGCTTTGCTTTCCTGATCTGAGTTGCATTCTTAACATGATTGCTTCAGGTTTCAAAACTTGTAGATTGATTTGCTTCAGAATTGTTTTCAGGCTTTGATTTTTTGTTTGTTTTCGTTTGAGTTTTCATTTTCTGGTTTCAGGTTTTAAACTTAGTTTCAGTTTTGAGATTGAGGAGGATTTCAAATTCTTTAGTTTTCAGGCTTGAGAAAGATGAACAGCCTGACCATTTTTCTATGCATGTTCTCAAAATTAAATTCAAAAGAAAATAATCTCTTTTGCCACTTATTCATTTGCATGCCAAAGTTATTACACTTGTTCAATTTCTTATGCATGGTTTACACTTGTTAAAATAAGAAATTTTATGTTGAAACTCCTTAGTTTAAATTAGTTTCAAAACTTAGTTTTAAACCCTTGTTTAAAATTTACTTACAAAAATTCATGTGTATATATATATATATTCTGACTATATTCATATTTAATTATATAAGAGGAAAGCATTTTAAAATTTTAATTAAATCTTACTTTACTTATAAAATCCTTAATCAATGTATTCACACATTATATTTATAAAACTTTTAAAATCTATTAAATTTAAATAGCTTTATATTATTTTCTATTTATATTTCTTTTTATAACCATTTATACGACCTTAAGAAAAAGATTCTTATTTATCTAACATGTTTTTATTTATATATATCTTGATATTTAATATATTCAATCTAATTTATGTTTAGATCCTTTGTTAGTTTTATATTTACAAATTTTATTTTCTTATATACATTAACTAATGTTTATTTATGTTTTGTATATGTAAAAATTTCAAATCTTGTACTTATTACTTTTATATATCTATACACAACTATATTTATTTTCAAAATGTTTATAATTGAATTCTAATCCAAAATACTATTTTATAAACACATACTTTTAATTTATTCTGGAATCTTCATATTTATTTCAAAATAAATCCAATTTGTTTTTTTAGATATTCATTTTAGTATTTTCAAATCAACAATATTCATTGTCAATATATTTATTAAATTTCCAAAATCTAATTTCCCAATTATAATTCATTAGTATAACTGAATGAACATATATCTTATTAAATTTGATGAATTCAATTTTATTTTTATTTTTCAAATGCAAATAAATTCTAAATTAATTTGCAATTAAATCCAAAATTAAATTTGATTACCAATTTTTCAAAATTTAATCCTAAATATTAAGTAAATTATCAAATTATTTTTAGCTAAAAATCCAGGAACGTTACAGTAATTCTCAAGTTTACTTCTGCAAAAACTGTTAAGTTAAATGACGTGCTTCATGTTCCAAACATACATAAGAATCTCGTTTCTGGTTCAGTGCTATCGAAGAAAGGATTCAAAATGCTCTTCGAGTTAGACAAGATGGTTCTGTCCAAAGCTGAAATGTACATAGGCATGGGATATTTATGCGATGGCCTCTTTAAGGCAAATGTAGCCGTATTTGGCAAAAACACTATGTATTCTGATTGTACGATCAATGGAATCACTGCACCAAACAACCAATTTCGCAACACTTTTCCTCTTTCAATTTACAACACTAATAACCGTTACAAATTTCTAACAGTTATATCTGTTACAACCATTTACAATGGTTATTACTGTTAGTAAATATGGTAATTTCGTAAATAATTAAAAGTAGTATGGATAAGATTGTAAATTTATCTTCTACCAATCGTTATCTCATTTCTCACGATAAATTTTCATTTCTCACTCTCTCATGTTTTACTTCTCTTTCGTTCGTACTGCCTCCACTTTTTGCCACCGCCTCCGCTCTCTGCACCCGTCTCTGTCTTCTGCCACTGCCTCCTCCCTTTTTCCTATCAAATCGAAGAAGAGGAAGGAAGATCTAGGTTACGAACTACAAATCTAGGGTTTCACTTTTCCCCCTCCGTCTGCTCAGGTATGAACATTTTTTCCAAATTCATATCAATTTCTTACATATGAATTCATATCAATCTAGGGTTTCTCAACAATTTTAGTTTTAAAAAAATTCTAGATTCAGATTAACATATTGTAACGACCTATCTTTTTGGATGGTTTAAACCGCCGATAAACTATACACGTCGGACTCAAACCATTAAAAAGTGCAGATTGTTATGAGGTAAATAAAAAAACAGAGAAAGAAAGAAAATGGATACAGAATCTCGCAGCGGAATGATAAAATATAATAATCAAGTAAACAGTTCATGAAGCTGTTTACAAATAACATTGATTATACTTTTATAATACATATCAGAGTTACATACAACAAAGATAAATAATTATTAAATGCAAAAGAACAACATGATGGAGTGAAATAAATATAATAAATAATAATAGTACAAAATCTTCGTCTTCAACCTCCAGAAAATATTCTTCGACAAACTGAAAAGCTCAGACTGACCCGAGCGAATTGAAAAGCCAAAACATTCGAGTCAGAACTAAAAGATCTTATGTAAGTTAAATCAACAGTAAATATATATGAGTGCAATGGCTTCAGAGATGTTTACGGGGTTTGACATCTCCTATTCAGTGTCAAACGTGAGTGCAATAACTTAAGAGATGTTCGGGATTTCCATCTCCTCGGGATTCGTTAAACTATATACTATGTAGTACAATACTCTATTATAATAGTGTTTACAGTAAAGCAAAGTATTAAAATAGCATTAAGGCATTACCCATATCCCCATTAACGCATTATATATAATGTATATTCTATACAGATACTGTAAACTCCACCCGTAGGTGGGCTATCAAGAAACACTCCATAGGCACGACACAAAACAAACTCGTAGAAGGTGCGACAGGGCATGTGAACACGGCACTCGATACAATGCCAGGTAGATAAACCAATTGCGGATCCGAACTGGTGGTAACGCATAACAGCTACTACCGCCCACCTCGAAACACACTCTCATAATCAAAATCAAGGGGTGGCCACCAAATTATCACAAAGTCATAATATGGTATCGAAGAAATGTGTTCGATCGGAGGTGCGACCTCACTTGGCCCGGCGTGGCTCATGTTTTAGTCACATCTTAGCTGAATCATGGTAGTCAAGATCACATAAATACCTCATACAGAATCGTTCGCCAACCATCCTACTTCATTTCTGGAATCTCCACCATGTACATAGTTGTTAAAGTGGTTTTCAGCATTGGCAGAGAGTATGACAATATCCGATCTCGGTTTCTTTAACAACCAAATGCTTATTTCACACCGGATAGTTCTTTTACATCTCAAAGTCAATTCACACTTGATATCAAAATATCATATTCTTAAAACCATATCACTTTCGGAACCATATTCACTTTCAAAACTTTATTCACTTTCAAAATCATATTCACTCTAAAAGTCATATTCACTTTTGAATTTATCGATAAGATAGGTTAATTAAATCCTCGTTCCAAAATCATCATATTTACTCAAATATGTCATTTTACAAAAAGGTATCAATTCCAAATTCCAACTTAGGTTTTATCATCATCAAGGATATAAATATAAATACTTCAACTTTACACAGTCTGAAATTTTATAAAATAGTATAGATAGTCATAGATAGTTTTAATATTAAAAATAGTTTGAATAGATTAAAATAGTTTAACTAGTAAAAATAGTTTAAATAGTAAAAATAGTTTAAATAGAATTAAATTTGATTTAACTAGATTTAAAATGATTTAAATATATTAAATATAGGTTAAATAGATTTAAATTATATTAAGTAGGTTTTGAAATAGATTAAATAAATTTAAAATAGATTAAATATATTTAAATTATATTAAATAGATTTAAAATAGATTAAATAAATTTAATTGGTTTAAAATAGGTAAGTTAGATTAAATTAGATTAAATATGTTATAATAGATTAAAATAAATTAAAATAGTTTTAATTGATTAAAATAGTTTAAATTAATTAAAATAGTTTAAATTAATTAAAATAGTTTAAATTAGTTTAAAATAGATTTCAAAGTTCTATTCAAACATTTTCAATAACTTAACTCCAATAAATTCATTTATATTTAACATTTCAACTTTGAAATTCCAATTTAAATTTGAACAATTCGTTGAATCAATTCCATTTTCAACATTAACGCTTGGATTATCAAAAATAATTCCATTTATATAAATCAATTTCTCTTTCAAAATGCCAATTAACTGAATTCAAAATTTAAAGGAATTAAAACCATTTGATTTAACTAATCCGGTGTCTATATGTAATTTTCTACCCTATGGCTGTGTAGCTAATGCCCAACTATTACCCCGCTACAACCCCGCTATACCTCATAGCGGATTTCTACCGCTACGATTTTTCCATATAGCCACAGAATATAGCCTTTCCGCTTTAATCCCCGCTATTTCCGCTATATCCCGTTATTTCCGCTATATTCCGCTATTCCCGCTATATCTTTTTTAATAAAATGAATTGAAAAATTGCATTTATACATTATAAAATTATGAAACTAATTTATTTGATTTAATTTTTAATATATTTTCAGAAATGAAAATACTCTAATATCCTACCAAATTCAATTATGTTACATAACCGTTTTTCGTTTATTTAAAGTATATTCGCACATGTTTTTATTTCAAATTATTTATGTATTATTTATAATTCAATTGAATGATAATTTTTCATTTAATTACCATTTATATATTTGTAAAAACATTAAGTACGGGTTTTATATGCTATTTTAGAGCCACCCGCTACATCCTCGCTATATCCCGCTATGACTTTTTGCACCTCCACCGCTTTGAATCTACCGAGTGCATTAACTGCACAGCCCTATGGTCAAGTGATTTATCGTTTCAATCCGTGATTTAAAGTTTTACGGGTATATATCTGTAGGATTGTTTTCACCCTAGAGGGGGGAAGGGTGTGAATAGGGTGATAATATCAATTATAAAATTTATTGCGGAAGTTTATATAAAATAATTTCAACACAGATATAGTAAAATAATAGCAGCACATATAATAGCATAATAATAAATGTAGAAATAGAACAACACAGATTTACCCAGCTTCGGCAAAACCCTGCCTACGTGCTGCCTCCAAAGTGTCTACTAGAAATTAAGTAGTCACACGCTTACACACGTAAACTCGCGACACCTGCTATTGACTAACCTAACTCTACGCTCAAAACTCTGCCACAACTCTGCCACTGAATTGTAAATTCTCGAACTAAACCACCGTAGTTCGTCCCCTAGTAACTAAACTAGAAATTACAAAGGTTTAAAAGAAAAATTACAATTAAAAAACAATTATAACACAGAAACCCTAGTTTTAAATATTAAAGCCTAATTAACAAATATTATAACCGGCCTAAAGTTGTTTAAAGTGATAAAACCATCTTCGCCTTTTCGTTATTTCTTCGGCCTTTCTATTTGCTTGCGTTCTGTACTCTGTGAAAAATTAGGGTTGTTGTTGGAAATTGAAGGCGCTGTTTTTGTTGATCGATCGAATATATGATTCTTGTGTTTTCTTTGTCAATCGTTCGTTTTTCTTTTCTTTGCACTCGGCTGCTTCAGTTTCGTCGAGTTCGGTCGGCTGTTGCATGAATTGATATGTTTGTTCGTTTTTCTATTTATACTGTACTAGATTTTGATTCGAGTTGAATGATTAATCTTTGTTGCTTGAACTCGAATGCCAATTTAGGCCGATGATGATTGGGTTATATAGGGTTCATGCCCTACATTTTCGTTCGTATATTTTATACGAATTCGTTCGATAATTTTAAACTCGACCACTCGATTTTGCATGGATGTTTATGATGTTTTTGACTTGCTCAAATTCGTGTATTTTTGCTTGATTGTCGCGACTTGTTTGATTCTGACTTCTTCATTTTCTTGGCTACCACAGCTTGATTTATTCACTTTTTTAGTTCGGCTATTTGAATTTTTCTCTGCGACTTTATGCTATCGACATTGGCCTCGACTGCTCTGTAGCATTTTCTCATCGGCCTTTGACTTTGATATGCGATGATATTATCTGGCTTGGATTTGTTCGAACTGTATATGATTTTGATTTTTCCTATGTGACTTCGGCACTGTCACTACTTCCATGTTGCCTCGAGTCAAGTATCATGTGTAGTAAGTTTTGCTTTTGTACATTTGCCTCATATACTCGTGTCTCAGTGATGCATTGAGTAGTTGTGTTTGAAACTCGAACTCTGTAGCTTGATTTCATGGATGTTGTTCTCTGGTGAATGTGGTCTATCTCGACTCCTCATTGTAGTCTGAGTTTGTATTCATATGCTTGTTGATGGTTTGAGCTGCTATGACCAGTTGAACCATTGACTGTTTCTTGCATTTTTGTTCATCATGTTGTTGCAGTCAAGTCTGTACTGTTCTGTCCATTTGTATTCAGTTGCACTTTATTTTATTTGAAGTGGTTTGGTCGAGTTCATTTGAAAGAATTTGACTTTGATTGCTTATTTCTCTAACCAGTTGTGGCATTCATACTTTACTGTCATATAAGCTTGATGCCTGGATTTACTTGTGTACTTCATTTGCTCCTTTGGTCATTAGATTTTTCATTTGCTTGCATACTTCGTGTAGAGGCCGCACTTGCTTACATTGTTTTCATGCACTTGGGCTTGCACTTGAATGTGCAGTCTGGTCGACTCTTGTATTTTGTTGCACTGTGTGGTTTCTTCATTATTCTGGTTGACATGTGCACTACTTGTGCATGTCTCATATTCACTTATACTTGACAATTTTCTAATGCACCTACGTTGAATCCAGCTTATAGCTTGGGTTTAGTCTTGTGCTCGTATCGTGACTTAATTTGTATTTCACTTGAGTTGAACCGGCTTTTGATTTGGGTTTGACCTTGTGCTCACCTATCCCTGTAATTTTATCAAGTGTATATTAGTGTGCACGGCCTTATGGCATGTATAGTGGTACACTGTGCATGTCACAAGTTGTTCGTGTATGATGAATTCAAAATTAAATGATGACGGACAACCCAAATAAATGAGAAAAAATATTTTCAAAATATATTTTATTTTACACTGCAAAATATTTTCTTTTCAATTTTACCGCGTTAGTGTTTATTTTGCAGGTCGCTCAGATGCTGGATTCAATCTGGATTAGAGTTGAAGATAAATACGAGTGTGAGTGATTAGTGAGGTGCAAATGTATGTATAGTGAAATGTGTGATGTGATTGAAATTATAATATAATTGCAAATTGTATATATATAGTGAGAGCTCAAATTTGTACTATTCAAAATTGTAATAATTATTTGTTTGAATAAAATATCTGTTTGAATTTAAATTCTGTGTTATTTATTTCATTTAGCAAATATTTATTTGATTATGTGAAAATAAAATAGTACATTAACAAAGACATTTAATGAATATATATATATGTATATATATAGTTTATTATCATGAAATAAAAATCATTTACTAGCATATCCAACAATCTCCCCCTTTTGATGATAACAAACATATATTTAAGATTTTGAATTGATTAGATATATTTGATCATTCAATTCGCTCCTCTATTTGAATGCTCCCTCTCTGCACAAGGCTCCCCCTTCATATATGCATGAAAATATTTGACCTTTGTTTATCAAAATCTTAACTTTTCTCTCCCCCTTTTGTTATCAGCAAAAGAGTAGTAGTATAGAGATAAAGGGATAGACATTAATACAACATTAAAACTCAATAAAATATAAATATTAAATTTCAATAAAAAATCAAACAAAAATCATAAATACTCTGTTTGACGCATATTCCACTTTAGAATGATAGAGATAATGTCATCATATAAAACCATATAGTTGTGTCTATTTGTGGTATATTTATATCAAAAATTTGAATATCTACTAACCATGCATAACCCTTAGGACCTTTAAATGAGATTAGTAGTATTCTCAATTTTTATAAAAAATAAATTCAAGTATCTTCTAACCATGCATAACCATGAGGACTTTTAAATGTGATTAGAATCAACTTGTCTATTTAATCAATCAATTTTGATATGCATTCCATACATGCATAACCGTGAGGACTTTTAAATGAGCATGGAAGCACATAATCAAAAATTCCAATTAATTCACCCATGCATAACCATGAGGACTTTTAAATGAGAGTGAATACTTTGGATGTATTTTATTTCTAAAAAATATAATAAAATGAAAGCATATAATTTTCCGTTTAAAATACCACATATTGACATACTATTTTGGATTTTGATGAGTGATGGTCGATAGAAATATGATAGGAATAGAGATGGTCATGGAATTTTTACCAACAATTTTTTTATAACTCTTGTTTAAATTTCTAAATAAATTTACTAAATATAATGTCTCAAGTTATAATATATGATTAATATCAACACTCATCACTTTTTCAATCACTATTTATCTTTTTGATAATTAGTAGGGAGTTAAATTAGTTAACGTAGTCGTTTAAAATCAAATCGAGAAATAATTATACATCAAATTTTCTAAAATGAATAATCTGAAACAATGTCAACAAAACGATTTTATGGAAGGGGTTTTAGAAAAGTGTCTTCTATATGAAAATTATTTCAAGTGAAAAAAATGCAGGTATTTTCTTTGAAAAATGATGGAGCTACTGAATGTCTCAACATAAATTGCGTTCTACTAGTAATTTTTCTATCAACAAGATTACTAATGAAATCTGCATCTGAATTTCTTGTTGACTCAATTTTAACATTAGATGAATGTTATACACCTGACCATGAAATTGCAACAAATACCTTAAAATTAGCATTTAAATGGAATAGAATTGAAGCCATGTAAATAAACAAACAATGACCATATTGTCAAGTCTACTTGTATCAACATCATTAGTCCAAACAATTTTATATGAACCAGTTCAGAGATGAAAAGATGATTGGTCAATATTTTTAAAACAGAATAAAAAATAAGAACAATTCAGATAAGAATATCAAATAAGAATAAGTCAGAATCAAAATCAAAATCAACATTTATTTTATCATCACATAACTGACTGATGTAATTCATATTATGGTACAGATCATCACATTTAATATATCGTTCAAGATATATGTACCTTTACCTATTTTACCTTTACGATAATATTTCGTTGTTGCCCATTTTGATTCTGCCACCTTTATACTAGGTTAAGTAACTTTGATTTATCGCCTATTATGTGTCTGGAACAGCCAGAATCCAGATAACATTGTTGTTGTTCCTTAGCCTGCCACTACACCTACACGATAAAAGATTTTTGTGACCTATTTGTTTTTATAGGTCAATGGTTGTTAGTGGAAAATGATTTTAAAAAATAAGTTTGTGGAGACCCAAAACTATTTATATATGTCTCTTTCGGCACCCAGATTTGTTTTACTTTCAGGGATTTTCTATTTGTGCCTTTTGGAACCCAAATTGGAACGGTTTTGATATTTTTGGGTATATACCAGCAAATATTGTGATTGTGTCCAATTTTTCTACAAATTGTACACTCGGATTTGACTTGATTAATTACATTTCTAGCCTGTTTAGATTGATTATACCCAAGTTCCTGTCTAACAATATTAGTTTGTTTCCCTAATAACATATTTAACGATTTTCTCCTTTTGGAAAATTTTTCTAAAGTTCTGGACAATTGTTGGACTTGTGTTTTAAGTGATTCATTTTCTTTTAATAATTGAGTGAACTTTTTAATAGAATTTTCTCTTCCAATTTTTCACTCTCTTTCAAAATTAGAATTTCATTTTCAAGCGATTCATTTTTAATTTCTAATTTTTTAATCTCTTCTTCAAGTGATGGACACTTACCATACTTAGGGATCTTACTTTGATAGTTTTTAACTAATTGATCAAGCTGTTTATTTAAATCTATCAGAGTATCTCTTTGTGATTCAAGTTTTAGCGTATTTTTCCTTAAGTCTTTAAAAACAGCCATTTACTTCGTGAAAATATATAAGTAATTCCGAGTGAGCAAGTTTTGATACCTCGCTTGGCTTGTAATCATCGCTATCAGTTATATCACCACGAAGGCACAAATCTGCTTTCTCATTCTCACTGCTAGTGCTTTTATAATCATCATTTTTATTCCACGTGGCTGCAAAACTTCTCCTTTTTCAATTCTTTTCTTAGCCGTGTCGATTTCGAGGAAAAATGGGCTTGATGTGGTCATGTTTATTACACTTGTGACAGATGATTTCCTGTTCTTTCGGGCCGTCTAGTGCGTTGGCTATTCTGCTTTTCAATTTCTGATTTAGAGCTGGATTTCCATATCTGTGATTCCACTTTTTGAATTTCTTCATTAATAGTGCCAGCTCAGCTGCTCCATCATCATCATCATCATCACTTTTCGTTGTTCCTTTAAGCGCTATTGATTTCTTTTGAGTATCATCTCCTTCTTGTTCTTCCTTGAGTTTCATTTCTAGCTCGTAAGTGGTGAGATTTCCGATGAGCTCTTCAAGATTGATTTTTTTCAAATCCTTTTATTATTGAATGGCTGTAATTTTTGCTTCAAAATTCCGTGAAGGACTCTAAGGATTTTTCAGACTATTTCCAACTCTGTGTATGATTTTTCGAGAGCTGTTGATTTGTATATGAGATTGGAAAGTCGTGCATACATCCCTGTAACATTCTCATCCTTAGCCATTGTGAAGTTCTCGTTTTCGCTACTAAGCATTGCAAGGAGAGATTCCTTGACTTGAGATGTTCCTTCGTGAGTCACATCAAGTGTGTGTCAGATTTCCAACGCAGTTAGACAATGTGAGACACAATATGATCCAATGAACGGATAATTGAATTCATGGCTTTAACATTAGCATTTTGTAACTTATTTTCTAGATCTGTCCACTGATCAATTGGTTTTTCAATTTCCTGATTATTTACTACTATAGTTGGCACTCTGTAATCTGTCTCAACAATATTCCAAGCATCAATGGTTTTCAGAAAAATTTTCATTCTATTTTTCCAGTAAGCATATTCACCATTGAACATCGGTGAGCTAACCATGGACTGACCCTCAGCAAAAGCATTATTAAAAGAAGTCATTTTAAAAATTCAAATTTGAAAACAAAAATTGGTTTTTGAAAACAAATCATTTTTTTAAAAAAAAATTGCTTTTGTTCCTTGCTTTGATACCACTTGTAGGATCGATTTCACCCTTGAGGGGGGTGAACAGAATGATACTATCAGTTATAAAAATTATTACGGAAGTTTATATAAAATAATCTCAGCACAGATATAGCAGAATAATAGCAGCATAGATAATAGCAGAATAATAAATGCAAAAATAGAACAACGTGGATTTACCCAGTTTTGGTAAAACCTGCCTACGTGCTGCCCCCAAGGTTTCTACTAGAAATTAAGTAGTCACACGCTTACATACGTAAAATCGTGACACCATCTATTGACTAACCTAATTATACGCTCAAAATCCTGCCACTACTTAGCCGCCGAGTTGCGAATACTCGAACTACACCATCATAGTTCGTCCTCTAGTCACACGACTAGAAATTACAAAGTTTTAAAAGAAAAATTACAAGTAGAAAACAATTAAAACACAGGAACCCTACTTTTAAATATTAAAGCCCAATTAACAAATATTATAACCGGCCCAAAGTTGCTTAACGTGATAAAACCATCTTACCCTTTTCTTTATTTCTTCGGTCTTTCTTTTTGCTTGCGTTCTGTAATCTGTGAAAAATTAGGGCTTTTAATGGAAATTAAAGGCGCCACTTTTTGTTGATTGATCGAATAGATGATTCTCGTGTTTGCTTTATCGATCGTTCGTTTTTCTTTTCTCTACGCTCGGTTGCTTCAGTTTCGTTGAGTTCGATTAGCTATTGCGTGAATTGGTATGTTTGTTCCTTTTTCGACTTATATTGTACTCGACTTTGATTTGAGTTGAATGATTATTCTTTGTTGCTTGAACTCGAACGCCAATTTAGGCCGATGATGATTGGGTTATATAGGGTTCAATGCCCTACATTTTCGTTCGTATATTTTATACGAATTCGTCTAATAATTTTAAACTCGGCCACTCGATTTTGCTTGGATGTTTATGATGCTTCTGACATGTTCAAATTCATATATTTTTGCTTGATTGTCACGACTTGTTTGATTCCGACTTGTTCTTTTTCTTGGCCACCACGGCTTGATTTATTCACTTTTTTAGTTCGGCCATTTGAATTTTTCTCTACGACTTTATGCTGTTGACATTGGCCTTGACTGCTTTGTACCATTTTCTCATCGGGCTTGGATTTGTTCGAACTGTACTATGATTTTGATTTTTGCCTCTGTGACTTCGGCACTTTCCCTACTTCCATGTTGCCTCGAGTCATGTATCATGTTAGTTAGTTTTATTTTTGTACATTTGCCTCCTGTACTCATGTCTTAGTGATGCATTGAGTTGTTGTGTTTGAAACTCGAACTCTATAGCTTGATTTCATGAATGTTGTTCTTTGGTGAATGTGGTCTATCTCGACTCCTCACTGTAGTCTCAGTTTGTATTCATATGCTTGTTGATGGTTTGTGCAGCTCTGACCAGTTGAACCATTAACCGTTTCTTGCATTTTTTTCATCATATTGTTGCAGTCAAGTCTATACTGTACTGTCCATTTGTATTCAGTTGCACTTTCTTTTATTTGAAGTCATTTGGTCGAGTTCATTTGAAAGCATTTGACTTTGATTGCTTGTTTCTCTGACCAGTCGTGGCATTCATACTTTACTGTCATATAAGCTTGATGCCTGGATTTACTTGTGTACTTCATTTGCTCGTCTGGTCATCAGATTTTTCATTTGCTTGTATACTTCATGTAGAGGCTACACTTGCTTACATTGTTTTCATGCACTTGAATGTGCAGTCTGCTCAACGCTTGTATTTTGTTGCACTGTGTGGTTTCTTCATTATTCTGGTTGACATGTGCACCACTTGTGCATATTGCATATTCACCTATACTTGACGATTTTGTAATGCATCTGCGTTGAATCCATCTTATAGCTTGGGTTTGATCTTGTGCTCATATCGTGACTTAATTTGTATTTCACTTGAGTTTGAACCCGGCTTTTGATTTGGGTTTGACCTTGTACTCACCTGTCCTTGTAATTTTATCAAGTGTATATTAGTGTGCACGGCCTTGTGGCATGTACAGTGATACACTGCATGTCACATGTTGTTCGTGCATGATGAATTCAAAATTAAATGATGACGAACAAACCAAATAACCGAGGCCAAAAATATTTTCAATATATATTTTATTTACACTGTAAAATATTTTCTTTTCAATTTTAATGCGTTAGTATTTATTTTGCAGACCGCTCATATGCTGTATTCAATCTAGAATAGAGTTGAAGATAAATACGAGTGTGAGAGATATGTAGTTAGGTGTAAATGTATGTATAGTGAAATGTGTGATGTGATTGAAATTGTAATGTAATTGCAAATTGTGTGTATATATATAGTGAGAGCTCAAATTTGTACAATTCAAAATTGTAATAAATATTTGTTTGAATAAAATATCTGTTTGAATTTAAATTCTATGTTAATTATCTCATTTAGCAAATATTTATTTAATTACTCGAAAATAAAATAGTACATTAACAAATACATTTAACTGAATATATATATGTTTATTATCATCAAACAAAAATCATTTACTAGCATATTCAACAATATCATTTCAACCCGCAATCCTAACTAAATAAAATCCATAAAATAGATCAAGTTTATCATTTCAACCCATAACGAATTTTTCCTAATATATTGATCATTCGGATATGTATCATTTCAACCCACAGGGAACTTGCAGTGTTATAATAATATAAAACACAATATCCAGTCATCCAATATCAACAATCAAACGTCCATCACAATCATCGTCCAAATCAACCAATAAACATCAATGGATAACTAATTATCAATAACATATATTAAATTGATCAATAAATTCAATATTGAATTAAACAGTGATTAAATGCAATAAAAGTCAAATTTAACTCGAATGATAATTTAAACATACCAAACGTCAATCAATTAAATTCTAATCACATCATGAATTTAATTTAACTAACATAAAATAATCTTGTAGTTGTGAGTGGGTCAAAACACTCACCTTTGATTTTAAATTGATGTGAAATCCAAAATAAAGCCTAAAATTCAACAATATGAAAATCAGTGTCAAAATGTCCGAAATTCTAATACTATCGCAGCGGAACAAACCGTGCGTAAACTCGACCTTGTGTGTAAAAGTTATGCATATTAGAACGTTTGAAATTAAAAAATATTAAATTAGAATAAAATAAACAAAAAAGGTTACCATTCTCTCCACCAAAAGGCCATGTCAGCATCTCCTACCCAAAACACACAAACCCTAATAGGCCGAAGGAAAATCGCGGTTGTCACCCACCAGACATCGAGCACGCACATGCCTCGACCCCCTCAACTCCGCCACCTCCGGCTACATGCATGACCTCTCTACCCTGCTGTGACCATATGGTCCCCCCATCAACGCCGATCAGAGCTATAGATCACCCCAGCCGCTTCCAGAAACATTAACGGTAATCGAATTGTTCACCTCGATCCAACTACCAGATGACTAAACGAACTACACTGATGAACTGCACTCGCGAATCTCCACAACCCAGTACCAACTAACGATCCATTAAAGTCGATCGCATCCCAATGAACGACCGAGAATGATTTGGCCAATTCCGAACAAACCAGAATATGATTGCAAAAAGGAACTGCAGATTTGAGCTACACTCATCGAGAGCTTCAAGCCGATATATAATATGATACAGTTTGAGGAGTTTTAAAATTTTCGATATGATTTTGATTTGAAATTGAATTGGGAATTTAGGGTTTTCAGCCATTGCGAAAGAGGAGATAGGCAGATAGAATTATACGTACATGAATGATAAAATAACTGCTAGGGTTTTGAGAAAGAAGACTATTTATATTAACAAATCTCGATAAGAAAATAAACACATATCGAATTAATTTGAAACGACAATAACGACTTGAAAAGCCCGTTCTGCTTTCGTAATGAAAGCAGGTCATCCCATATATCAAAATAGATGTTTTCGATATTTTTAAACTCAATAGAACATGTTTCAAGTCCTAATTCCATCGTATGAAGAAGTTAGCTTTAAAATCAGCTTATTTCAAATTGATTTCAATTAAATTGATTTCTAGGCGTTTCGAGTCCGTATGATCAAACGACAAATCCGATCGTTACAAAACTTGAGGTCTTACAATAATTCACCATTACGGATCCGACGAAACTAGTTTCGTCGAAATCCGAGATAGTGACCAAAATGGCTATTTTTGCATTAATTAAGTAAATTATATTAAATTAATTAAATTACTTTTTAATTCCACTTTTAATAATTAATTTTTTTATCATTTTTGATTACTTAGATATTTACAATAATCTAGAACAAATGTACATATCAATCTAATGTTAAACAATATACTAATTACAGTGCTCAATTTCAACCGTAGTTAAATCCAATTAATTATAATTTAATTTCAATACATTGATTAAATTTGACTTCAATCTTTTTATTCAATCAACCATTACTTTATGAGCATAGTTAACATTGGTTTATATCTTATTGCATTAAGATTTTTCAGTTTCACATTAATTTCCATTAACATAATATTTAATTACACTTAATTGCAATTGATTTCCAATTTAATTTAACGGACTAAATAAATAAATAACATATATTAATTGTATGTACAAGAATGATAAAATAATTCACCGTTAATGGATTGTTTCTTTTTTCACATTTATTCTTCCATATATAGTATTATTGAATAGAAAATCCATTTCTAAATCATTTCAGTGTTTTCTGAAGTTATAATCATTCAATTAATATAGTATTCACTTTAATTATAAATGACTTTAGCATTAATTTAAGTTTATAATTATTTACTTACAGTATTCACGTTTTACCATTCAATCTGATTATAAATAGCTTATGTTAACTTAAGCTTATAATCATTTTTTTTACATTATTCACTTTCATTACATTTAATTAGTAACATTTCAAACTATTAACTTTAGTTTAGAACTTATCAAAGGATATAAACGCAAAAACGCACCGCCTAAAGCGATGATGAAGCTCGACATTATGAAAGCCTTTGACATGCTGCAATGGGATAGCATTGTTCGAATCATGGGGTTCATGAATTTCCCACCTCATTTTATATCTTGGATATATGAATGCATCTCCTCCCCTACCTTTTCTGTTAATGTCAATGGTACGAATGCAGGCTTTTTTCATAGTAAGCAAGGAATTAGGCAAGGAGATCCGCTATCTGCTTATGTTTTTATTCTGGTCATGGAGCTTCTAACGAGAATGTTTGATAAGCTTATAGACCAAGGTAGATTTAAGCTTCATCCAGCTTGCAAAGAACCTCGGATCTCTGCACTGATGTTTGCGGATGATTTAATCATGTTCTGTACTCCTGATATCAGCACCGTCACGAGTATAATGCTTGTACTTGATCAATTTTATATTATGACGGGCTTAAAAGTAAATCTTGACAAATCGAACATCATTATGGCTGGAGTTAATAATGAACAGTGCATTCAAATATTGCAAATCACTGGGTTGGCTCTTAGCTCTAATACTGTTTCTTACCTAGGTCTCCCTCTCTCAACATCTAAAATCACTACAGCTCATTGTCTACTGCTTTATGACAAGATAACTGCGAGGCTAGAATGCTGGACCACCAAGTCTCTTAGTCAAGCAGGTAGACTGACCATGATTAAGTCAGTTATTTTTTCCATGCAAGTGTACTGGGCTAGAACGTTCATTCTCCCCTTTAAGTTGATGAATATAATTAGAAGTGCTTTTATGAAATTCCTATGGAAAGGTAGAACAACGGGCAGATACTTAACTCCGATTAAATTTAGCAAAGTTGAGAGGCCAATGAACAAAGGGGGTCTTGGTATTCTCAACATAAAACAATGGAACAAAGCAGCCTTTGCGAAACACATAGACACCTTCTATAACTGTTCTGAAAGCCTTTGGGCAATGTGGTCAGTCAAAAACGTGATAAAGGGAAGGAGTTTGTGGAACCTGTCAAAGCCCCAAAACTTGAGCTGGACTTGGCAGAGTATTTTCAAGAGTAAGGAGTTGTTTCTTCCTCTTATACAAATGAACTCGAACACTATGCACTGTGTGAGTTTTTGGGACGATCCTTGGTTAGACAAGGGATTCATCCTACGTTGCCACCTGACGTACAATGAGATTCGGCAAACTGGGATTCATATGGCAACTAAGGTCAGAGATGTTCTCTTCAATATTCTATCTACACGTACTTTCTCATCCAATTACCGGATCTAGAATATTTGGAACAAGATAAGAACGTTTACTTTAATGTCCTCAACTTCTGCTCGTTTGGTTTGGGGAGACAAAAAGGCAATATTCAAAACTGGAGAAGCTTATGAATTTATAATACAGAATGGTGCATGCCCAACTTGGAGATGGTGGAAGCGTACTTGGAACAAAGACAGTAGAATGAGAGAAAATTTCTTGCTTTGGAAAGTTCATAACCGTGCGATAATGTCCAGAGCAAAAATTGCATGCATGGGTATGAGTGTTAATATTTTCTATACTTACTGTCGTGTGCAACCTGAGACAGTGGAACATTTATACTTCGAGTTCCCATATATTAATCAAATCTAGATTAATGTCATGGTGTGGCTTCAGCGTACTGATGTGTCTAATGAAACCAGTTGGAGTGGGAAAGAATCTATGCGGCTTCTGGTATAAAACAAGAACGCAAGCGTATTTTTAACTCAGTGTTGAAGAGCTTCGTTAGCTCAGTTTGGAAAGAGCGTAACATGAGATTGTTCGATGCTATCAACGCTAAATCTGATGTTGCCTTTAAGCAGTGGATAATACAAGAAATCAAAAATGCAATTAGTCTGCTCTCTTTCTCGTTCGATCCGGGCATAAATGTCGCATTTCAGCATTATTGACTGTGTTGCTTTTTCCTTTTTCTATTTTTCTTCCTGTTTTTGTTTCCCTAGTTCTTGTTGCACCTTGTCTCCCCTTGTGTTCTTAGAGTTTATGTTGTATGTGTAATGTTCTGATTGGTGCAGCAATAAAATGGTCGGGGTCCATTTCACCCCGTCGACCTTGCCAAAAAAAACAATTTATAATATTAGTATTCTTATTTACAGATGTAATTCCATTGAACACTTTCATTTTTTCAAGTTTTACTTGTATAATATTCTATTACATATTCTTATTAACATTTCAACTTTTAGTAATTTGGTAAGTTAGATATATATATATATATATATCTCTTTGTGTGTGTGTGTCTTTTAGAATGCAAGTGAATATTACCCAAGTTTCCCTTATATATTTAGTTAACAAAATTTCCAATGTTACCATTTCTTATTTTCATTTCCATTTTATTTACAGTTTACAAATTTTTAATTTCTTATTTTTATTTTATAAGTTTCCAATTATTAATATAGTCAAGATTCCATTCATTACAATAATTTCAATTTCTAATTTACAGAAACTTAAGAACTAAACAATCGGGTTTTATTTCAATCCTTTTTTTAAATAATATATATACCCATAACTTATATATATATATATATATATATAAGATCAAACTTTAGAAATTAAAATTAAGATTCGTTTATCAAAATGGATGTGTAGTAAAACTACTACAGTAGTCTCCCTACTTTGAAACTTGAAAATAAACGTCGATGATGCGTGCACTCATCACCGAAATTATTTTTCAGCGACAAAGAGTGGAGTACAGAACTTATTTTCTTTAAAAATTTCTTTTAAAAACATTTCTTTCAAATCATCTTGAAATATTTATATCAGAAAATGCTTCCAAATAATATTAATATTATATTTCAAAAAATTTCGAAAGAAATTTTCAAAATTTCGTAATTTAAGTTCTCAAATTCCAATTTATATTTACTTTATTAGTAAGGCCTAATTTCAATCAATATTTATAAAAAAATTCAACCTAAAAACAAACATATTACATCCCACTATATTATTTATAAAATCTATTATTTAATATCCAATATATATATATAATAGGAAAAATTATTTCATTGACCTATATTCAAAAAAAAAAAATTATGTCGGTATGCCTTATTAAGTGTTTAGAAATACCTATCGATGTCATAGCTTTCTATATACCAACCAGAATTTATAAATACTAAGCAAAACAAATTAACACAATATAAAACCTTTTATAACACTAACAAATACGCTCTCTCTTATATATACTCTCAATGACTCATTCTAGGGTATTACTACCCATTTTCTAATGAGTCATACCCCACAATTCTAAGGTTATCGATAAACCAAAGCTCTGATACCAAATGTAACGACCTACCTTTTTGGATGGTTTAAATCGACGATAAACCACATACATCAGACTCAAACCATTAAAAAGGACAGAGTGCTATGGAGTAAATAAGAAAAAACAAAGAAAAAAGAAAACAGATAAAGAATGTCATAGCGGAATGAGAAAATATAATAATCAAATAAAAAGTTTATGAAGCCGTTTACAAATAACATTGATTATACTTTTATAATACACATTAAAGTTACATACAACAAGAATAAATAATAATTAAATGCAGCGGAACAACATGATGTAGTGTAATAAATATAGTAAATAATAATAGTATAAAATCTTCGTCTTCATCCTCTAGAAAACATTCTTCGATAAACTGAAAAGCTCATACTGACCCGAGCGAATTGAAAAGACAGAGTCAGAACTATAAGGTCTTATATAAGTTAAATCAACAGTAAATAAATATGAGTGCAACGACTTCATAGATGTTTACGGGGTTTGACATCTCTTATCCGGTGTTTAATGTGAGTGTAATAACTTAAGAGATGTTCGAGACTTCCATCTTCTAAGGGTCCATTAAACTATCTACTATGTAGTACAATACGCTATTACAATAGTGTCTACAGTAAGTAAAGTATTAAAATAGCGTTAAGGCGTTACCCATATCCCTCTTAACACATTTTATACAATACCATAGTCTATACATATACTGTAAACTCCACCTGCATGTGGGCTATTAAGGAGCACTCCATAGGTATGACATAAAATGAACTCGTAGAAGGCACGATAGGGCATGTGAACATGTCACTCGAGGCAATGGCAGGGTAGATATACTAGTTGCGGATCCGGACTAGTGGTAATGCGTAGTAGCTACTACCGCTCACCTCGAAACACATTCCCATAATCAAAATCGAGGGGTGGCCACCAAATCATCACAAAGTCATAATATGGTATCGAAGAAATGTGTTTGATCGGAGGTGCGACCTCACTTGGCCCGGCGTGGCTCCTGTTTTAGTCACATCTAAGACGACTCACGGAAATCCGGGTCACGTAAATACCTCATATAGAATCGTTCGCCAGCCATTTTACTTCATTTTTGGAATCTCCACCATGTACACAGTTGTTAAAGTGGTTTTCGGCATTGGCAGAGAGAATGACAATATCCGATCCCGGTCTCTTTAACAACCAAATGCTTATTTCACACCAGATGGTTCTTTTATATTTCAAAGTCAAATTCACACTTGATATCAAAATATCATATTCTGAAAACTATATCACTTTCGAAACCATATTCACTTTCAAACTATATTCACTTTTAAAATCATATTCACTCTCAAGTCATATTCACTTTTGAATTTATCGATAAGATAGGTTAATTAAATCCTCGTTCCAAAATTATCATATTTACTCAAATATGTCATTTTTCAAATAGGTATCAATTCCAATTTAAGTTGTATCATCATCAAGGATTTAAATATAAATACTTCAACTTTACATGGTCTGAAATTTTAAAAAATAATTTAGATAGTAATAAATAGTTTTAATAGTTTAAAAATAGTTTAAATAGTAAAAATAGTTTAAATGGATTAAAATAGTTTAAATAGTAAAAATAGTTTAAATAGATTTGAATTTGATTTAACTAGATTTAAAATGATTTAAACAGATTAAATATAGGTTAAATAGATTTAAAATATATTATGTAGGTTTTGAAATAGATTAATAAATTTAAAATAGATTTAAATTATATTATGTAGGTTTTGAAATGGATTAAATAAATTTAAAATAGATTTAAATTATATTAAATAGATTGAAAATAGATTAAATAAATTTAATTAGTTTAAAATAGGTAAATTAGATTAAAATGGATTAAATAAGTTATAATAGATTAAAATAAATTAAAATAGTTTAAATTGATTAAAATAGTTTAAATTAATTAAAATAGTTAAATTAGTTCAAAAATAGATTTCAAAGTTATATCCAAACATTTTCAACAACTGAACTCCAGTAAATTCATTTATATTTGGCACTTCAACTTTGAAATTCCAATTTAAATCCTTTGAACAACTCATTGAATCAATTCCAATTTAAACATTAAGGCTTGGATTATCGAAAATAATTCCATTTATATAAATCAATTTCTCTTTCAAAATGCCAGTTAACTCAATTCAAATTTTAAGGAATTAAAAACCATTTAATTTAACCAATCCGGTGTCTGTATGTAATTTTCTACCATATGGTCAAGTGATACAGATATTTATCATTTCAATCCGCATTTTAAAATTTTACAGGTATATATCATTTCAACACGCAGTCCCGAATTAAATAAAATCCATAAAATCTCTCTTGTCTATGATTTCAAACCATAACGATTTTTCCCTAATCTATAGATCATTCGGGTAGGTATCATTTCAACCCATAGGGAACTTGCAGTGTTATTGCAATGTAAACTACAACATCCAGTCATCCAATATCAACAATCAAACATCCATCACAATCATCATCCAAATCAACCAATAAACATCAATAGATAACTGGTTATCATTAACAGGTATTTAATTGACCAATAAATTCAATATTAAATTAAACGATGAATAAATGAAATAAAAGTCAAATTTAACTAGAATTACAATTTAAACATACCAAACATCAATCAATTAATTTCTAATGACATCATAAATTTAATTTAACTAACATAAGATAGTCTAGTAGTTGTGAGTAGTTTAAAACACTCACATTTAATTTCAAATCGATGTGGAATCCAAAATAAGGCCTAAAATTCAATAGTCTCAGAATTCGTCCAAACCGCCGTCAAAATATCGAAATACCAATACGATCTCAGCGCAAGAAACCGCACGTAAATTCGACCTCGTGTGTAAAAGTTATGCATATTAGAACGTTTGAAATATATAAAAAAATTAAATTAAAATAAAATAAACAAAAAGGTTACCATTCTCTCAACCAAAAGGCCACGTCAGCATCTCCTAACCCAAAACACGCAAACCCTAATAGGCCAAAGGAAAATTGCACTCGTCACCCGCCAGACATCGACCACGCGCGTGCCCCGACCCCCTCAACTCCACCACCTCGCCCGACCTCCCTGGCCTGCTGCGACCACGTAGTCCCCCCGTCGATGCCGATCGGAGCTCTGAGATCACCCCAGCCTCCGCCATGAACATTAACCCTAATCGAATTGTTCACCTCAATCCAATCACCAGATGACTAAATGAACTGCACCGATGAACTCCACTCGCGAATCTCCACAACCCAGTACCAACAAATCGACGATCTGTTGAAGTCGATTGCATCCCAAGAACGACCGAAAATGATTTGGCCAATTTCGGACAAAACAAAATCTAATTGTAAAAAAGAACTGCAGATTTGAGTTGCGCTCGTCGAGGGCTTCGAATCGATATATAATATGATATAGTTTAAGGAGTTTTAAATTTTTCGATTTGATTTCAATTTGAAATTGAATTGAGAATTTAGGGTTATCAGCCATTGAGAAAGAAGAGATAGGCAGATATAATTGTACTTATAGAAATGAGAAAATGAATGTTGGGGTTTTGGGAAGCGAAACTATTTATATTAACAAAGCCCGATAAGAAAATGAACACATATCGAATCAATTTGAAACGACAATAACGACCCGAAAAGCCCCTTCTGCTTCCGGAATGAAAGCAGGTCATCTAATATGTCAAAATAGATGTTTTTGATATTTTTAAACTCAACGGAGCAGATTTCAAATTCTAATTCCATTGTATGTAGAAATTAGATTTAAAATCATCTTATTTCAAATTGATTTCAATTAAATTGATTTCTAGGCATTTTGAGTTTGTATGATCAAACGGCAAGTCCGATCGCTACGAAACTTGAAATTCCTATATTAATTCACCGTTTCGGATCCGACGAAACTGGTTTCATCGAAATCCGAGACAGTGGCCAAAATGGTTATTTTTACATTAATTAAATTATATTAAATTAATTAAATCACTTTTTAACTCCACTTTTAATTACTAACAAATTTTATCATTTTTGATTACTTAGATATTTACAATAATTTAAAACAAATGTACATATCAATCCAGTGTTAAATATTATACTGATTACAGTGTTCAATTTCAACTGTAGTTAAATCCAATTAATTATAGTTTAATTTCAATAAATTGATTAAATTTGATTTCAATCTTTTTATTCAATCAATCATTACTCTATGCGCATAGTTAACATTGGTTTATATCTTATTACATTAATATTTTTCAATTTCATCTTAATTTCCATTAATTAATTACATTTAATTAGAATTGTTTTTCAATTGAATTTATCGAACTAAATAAATATGTAGCATATAATAATTATCACCGTTAACTTTTAATCACATTTATAAGTTTATTATTTACAAACAAATGTTATAGTTATTTACACAACACTTACCTTTCTTTTGAAAGGTCGGGGGATGGGCTTGCTTTTCAGTATTTGGTGGTCCCTCAACATCGTCGTCGGGCGGTGGCCTTGCCGGAGCTCGATTACGACGTTGGAAGGGCGGTGGGTATTCCGGAGCTCATCGGGAGTGTAGTGTGGCAGGGCCAGTGATCCTACGCCTCTGCTTCTCGATCGTGTCTATTGGTTTTCCTTTTAGGCTGTTTCGTTTTCATTTGTTGAGTGTTCGCAGTGTTGTATTTCTCTTCGATTGTTTTGGTTACCTGTCAGGCATGTTGGCAGCTTTTGGTTGAGTTTATATATGAACAGCTACCTTTCTGATAAAAAAAAAAAAATTACACAACACTATTTAATTCAGTTACAATTTATTACTTACTATTTCATTAACTAATACAACATTTAAATTATGAATTACTTCTTTAATCTAATTATCAATTAATACACATATTATTCCAATGAATTTACAACCTATAATAATTATAACTTTTAACCATTTCAATTAATTAGAATTACATTTAAAGCAGTTATCAATTACGTTAAATTAATACTATTATGTTTCATTCCGGTCACATTTTTATTATTAAACCACAAATTTTATTCTTTCCATATTAAATCACAAAACCTTATTAAATTAACTATTTTTAATTATCGAAAATTACGGGTCGTTACAGATATGTTATCCCTTTCGTAGTATTCGTGTTCTAACCAAGCATGCATATACAATGTCAACAACTAGTTTAGTATTTTGCATTTCATTATTTTCTTTTGAGGATTTTGGGTATCAGATCATCATTTAGTTTTATTAAGCTTGTATCTAATGGCAATTTGGCAAAAGAGGATGAAGCCACTTGCAATATTGAGTATCATTGAGTCCACATGATGTTCTCCATCTGCCTAAGTCATTTTTTTACCATGTGCACTTATTGATCATTGAAGTTTAATTACATCTCATTAACAATGTAGTAACGACGATTATCACCAGCTGTATAATGTAAACAGAAATAACATGAATGTGAATGTAATATCATATGTGAAATGAAACTGCAGCAGTTCCAAATTTTTGGATGAAGCCTTTTTGAACTTGTATTTGAAAACAAAATGAAATGATTTGAGCATGTATTAAGAAATCTAAAATCTTTTTTTACCTCAAAGACGTAAGGGACAGGGAAGAATAAATTTATTTATAACAGTAAAACGCAGTGGAACATCAAAGAAGAATAATCTTTTCAAAGCTTTATCAGTATATACAAGGATTGACAGTACACACATGATTTATGTCAATGTATGAAACGTATATAATCACATTCTACAGTACAGATGGAGAATCTCAAAAAAAAAGAAAAGAAATCGTGTATCATAAATTAAATTTTAAAATACTTGATCTTAAATTTTTTCTTATGAACAGAACAGTTTAAGCTTATAAATATTTTAAACTGCGTCAAAATAAAAAGAAAATTAAAGTTTTATATTAACAGTACAACCCAAATAAACTAGTTTTCGCTGTAAGGCAGTCTGTCCCAAGATAACCACCACCAAATAACCTAGTTTTCGCTGTTGGACAGTCTGTCCCAAGATTGCAGTGCACATTCTGACTGTGATGGAGACCTTGGATTATAGCCACCCATAGCAGCATCGCCTCTGCAAAAACTGAGATAGATTATGAATATGAAATATAGAGATGATAGATTTTGAATCTATATCATTTAGTATATATTCTAGCAATATAAATAGCAAACCCCAAACAGCAACATGATGTCCATATGTATCCGACTTCAACATAGCAGGATAGCCTTATTTTTTAAATTTCAAACAATAACATCCCATTTCATGGGTGTAAGAAGCACGAACTTTTCATTCTAAAAATAAAGTTACAATGTCAGCATACATAAATTTCCCCAATGGTTGAAATATTAATTATACATGATTGATTCAATGATCTAGGTATGAGCTTGAATTGTGGTCTGCTTATTCTACATGGTGTAAGAAGCACAAACATGGGACACACCAAATACAAAAACAACAATATATAAGGTTGCTGCAATAAAACCTGTTACATCAAATTCTAGCAATGATATTTCACATGTATCGCTGGACTGAAGTGACAAAAACATAATTATAAGAAAGAGCATATATTGAGTGATCAAACCTCCTGAATAATCATATTAACTTCTAAATGATATTAGAAACCTTGAAGTCTAACACAATACCACACAAAATAAAAAGTAAAAAAAAAATCAATCTTTTTTCCTGTTCATATTTCAATATGTTAATACATAAGCTCATAAAAAGGGTTAAAAAAAGATATTGGCGAAACATAATAAATTAGTTGTCTAGTTTCTCCGGTTATGGTCAAATCTCAATTTAGACATAACTTATTTGATTTTCCTATAAAAAGGATAATTATTGGTTTTTATTGGAATAATTTTCATTTTATTTTAATACAAAAACAACACAAGGATGATGTAATTTTATTTTAACTTATATGAACATTCTAATTACATATATTTTTGATTCGCACTAAAAGTATACAATATAATTTATACTAAGAAAACTTAGTAACGTAACTTCAATCCCATAAATATGTTGGAAACAAAGCCAACCGACTCCTCTGTGAAAATGAAATTCCCATCCCAAGTTTCATCTTCCAATTTCTCCTTGTTAAGTTTGCTATGCCCTTAGATATATAAGTCATGAATGTTCAGAGGTGTTACAATTACTTTTAAAACAATAACTGGAATGGTAATCAACTGTGATAGCAACTAAAAGGTTTTCTTCTATAAAGCTTAAATTCATGAAGTAAGCGTGAGAAGAAATTAAAATGATCTTAAGCTATTTGTATAAACTAGTATTTATTGTATTTAGTAGTATTGTATCCTTCAGTAGTTAAATGTAAGATCTTTAAAACTAAACTGTATATAATATTAGTAAAAATGAACTATTAGATAACTGATCAAAAACTATATGTTAGCATATTGGGCTTTTTAGCCTTTTTTCTTGTTTATGCTTTCTATCTATATAAACCTATCTCTGTAACCCTAATGTAATCAATCTCTTTTTTGCTCAGCCGTCTTGCTGAATAATATGAATTATCTTTTTCTTCTTATTTGATTATACAAACATTTTACAAACGTTTACATGGTATCAAAGCCTCGTTCCTGTTTCTGCCTGCTGCCTCGTCGCTGTCTAGTCTTCCTGCTTCAACCTGAAACCCTAGCCTGGTATCATCATCTGCTCCAAATCCTAGCATCTAGCCCGCCGATCTCCCTGCCTGCCCCCAAGTCCCCAGCTGCCGATCTGCCTGCCCCAGCTGCCGATCTCCCTGCCCCAACCCTAGAACCCCGAAACCCTAGCCTGCCGAAACCCCAGCCTGCCGATCTCCCTGTCCCGAAACCCTAGCCTGCCGATCAACCCGAAACCCTAGTTCCCCAAAACTCTAGCCCAATTGATACCTGTCTCGACCTGAAACAGTTGCTGACTTCAAAATATGGCAGGAGGCGATGATTCATTACATGCTATTAGTGTTCGTTTAGATGGAAAAAACTATTCTTATTGGAGTTATGTCATGAAAAATTTTCTGAAAGGAAAACAGATGTGGGGATATATTTCTGGTGTTATTGTGGCTCCTAAAGCTGCTAATGTTGAATCGATGGAGAAATGGGATGCTAACAATTCAAAGATCATCACTTGGATTAATAATTCCATTGAAAATAAAATTGGTATGCAATTGGCTAAGTATGATACTGCTAAGCAAGTTTGGGACTATTTGGAGCGACTTTTTGTGCGTTCTAACTTTGCCGTTCAATATCAATTAGAGGCTGATATTCGGTCATTGTCTCAGAATGATCGAAATATTCAAGATTTTTATTCTGAAATTACTGCTCTTTGGGATCAATTGGCTATGACTGAGGTTGCCGAGCTTAGGTCATTTGCTCCATATATCGCTCGTAGGGAGGAACAACGTCTTATTCAATTGTTGATGGCTCTTCGACCAGAGTACGAGCATTGTCGTGCGTCCATCCTACATCGCACTCCTTTACCTTCTGTTGATTCTGTTCTACATGAATTATTAGCTGAAGAAACTCGCTTGAAGTCTCAAACTGAGAAAGTTGCACAGACTTCTTCTGCATCTGTTTTTGCTACAGGGATTTTACCAATCCCATCACAACGCAACAAGGTAAATATCAAGAATGGTCGTGATTGTAATTATTGTAAACAACCAGGCCATTGGAAAAATCAATGTCCTGAATTATTGGCTCGACAAAAAATCAAAGTTTTAAGCCAGGTGATAGATCACAACAGCAACAACGTGGTAGCCAACAACAGTCCCTCTCTACTGCACAAGGACATGGACCGTCATGAAGTAATTCCCAGCCTAAGACTGCGGCATTGGTACATCCTTCTGGTGAATCAGTTGTGGATTCCTCTATGGACTCTCTTGCAAAACAATTTCAGAAGTTCCTTGCTAGCCAGTCTTTGTCTCAAAACATGACTACTCCTCAATCTCAGCACTTTGCCATGTCAGCTCCCTCCATATCAGGTTTGAATTCTCCTTTGTGGATTTTGGATTCTGGTGCCTCGTATCATATGTCCCATGATTGTTCATCATTTATATCTATGTCTTTTGATTCTCGCTCACCTTCTATTTTGACTGCTGATGACACACCTTTGCCATTAACAGGAATCAGTACAATTCAAACCACACATGTTTCCCTCCCAAATGTTTAGTATTCCTAAATTAACTATGAATCTTGTGTCGGTCGGAAAACTTTGTGATCTTGGATATCTTGTTCATTTTTCTTCTACCACTTGCTCTGTGCAGGATCCTAACTCCAAGAAGTTGATTGGGACAGGCCGTAGGCAGGGCAATCTCTATGTTTTGGATGACTTGCACATTCCAAGTCATGCCGCTACTGCTACTATTGACCTTTCTTCTTTTCATTTAACTCCATTGTCTTCTAAGTTTTATTTATGGCATTCTAGACTTGGTCATATTTCAAGCTCTCGTCTTAAATTCTTGTGTAATTCTGGTGTTTTGGGAGATTTACATTCTCATGATATTTAAGATTGTAGTGGTTGTAAACTTGGAAAATTTTCTGCTTTGCCCTTTAATCAAAGTGTTTCTACTTCCACTGCACCTTTTGACTTAGTTCACTATGATGTTTGGGGTCCAGCACCCATCCCCACAAAAGGTGGGTGCAGATATTATGTATCTTTTATCGATGACTATACTCGTTATTGTTGGGTTTTTCTGATGAAACGTCGTTCTGAGTTTATTGATATATATACTGCCTTTCAAGCATATGTTAAAACACAACACTCTGCTATTGTTAAATGCTTTCGTTCTGATTTAGGGGGGAATACACTAAGGGAGACCTTTCTAACATATTCACGGTTGATGGTACTTTGCATCAGACTTTCTGCACTGATACCCCGCAACAAAATGGTGTTGCTGAAAGAAAACATAGACACATTGTTGAAACTGCCCGTTCTATGATTCTTTCAGCTAGCGTCCCAAAAGAATTTTTGGAGAGAAGCTGTTCATACTTCCGTTTATCTTATTAATAAGATCCTGATTTCTCATAACTCTGGTATTTCTCCTCATGCCAAGTTGTTTGGTCAAACTCCTGATTACTCTCACCTAAAAGTGTTTGGTTCCACTTGTTTTGTTCTTCGTCCACACGTAGAACGTACAAAATTATCTTCACGTGTTGCTATATGTGTTTTTCTTGGGTATGGTATTGGACAAAAAGGCTATCGCTGTTATGATCCTTCTTCAAATAAACTATATGTTTCTCGTCATGTTTCCTTTATTGAACATATTCCCTTCTACTCTATTCCAGCTAGTCCTCATAGTATGACTAAGTCTGATCTTATTCACATTGATCTATTTCCTGCTGATAACTCCTCTGATTCACCACCTCTTACCATTGATACTCCGTCATCCATACATTCTGTTCCTCCTCCTTCTGCAGGTGACACTTTATCCCCTGCTACTACGACTGTTCAAACACCTCCTGTGATGACTGATCCTGTTCAACCTCGCTATCCCACTCGCACACATAAATCTACTCAATTATCTGATTTTGCTTACTCTTGTTACTCTTGGGCTTTTGCTTCATTTATTGTTTCCATTGACACTTTCTATGAGCCTTCTTCTTACTCGAAGGCTGTTCGTTCTCCTGTATGGCAACGTGCTATGTCTGAGGAAATGTCTGCTTTAGACAAAACTGGTACCTGGGATCTTGTATACCTTCCCACTGGGAAGAAAACTATTGGTTGTCGATGGGTGTATAAGATTAAAACCAAGTCAGATGGTTCTATTGAGCGATACAAAGCTCGTTTAGTTGCTAAAGGATTTGCCCAAGAGTATGGCATGGATTATGAGGAGACATTTGCTCATGTGGCTAAGATGACATCTGTTCGGGTTCTTATTGCTGTTGCGTCCAGTCGTCGATGAGACATCTCTCAAATGGATGTTAAAAATGCTTTTCTTAATGGAGATCTTAAGGAAGAAGTTTACATGGTTGCTCCACCTGGTGTTTCTCATGCTCCAGGTCAGGTTTGTAGGCTTAAAAAAGCTCTATATGGTCTTAAGCAAGCACCACGTGCTTGGTATGAGAGATTTTCGACTGTAGTTACATCACTTGGTTTCACCTCTAGTCCCCATGATTCAGCACTTTTTGTCAGATTGACTTCTGCAGGCCGTATTCTTCTTCTACTATATGTAGATGATATGATCATTACAGGCGATGACAGTAATGGTATTGTAAGTATTAAGGCCACATTGTCTCGTTGCTTTGATATGAAGGATTTGGGTCATCTACGTTATTTTTTAGGCATTGAAATAGCTTCCTCAGAAAAAGGCTATCTTCTTTCCCAGTCCAAATACGCCACTGACATTATTCATCGTGCTGGTCTTACTGATACACGTCATGTTGATTCACCAGTTGAGGTAAATGCCCGATATACTCCGACCGATGGGAGTCCTCTTTCTGATCCCACTTTATATCGTTCTATTGTTGGTTGCCTTGTATATCTGACCATCACTCGTCCAGATATTGCCTATGTTGTTCACATTGTTAGCCAGTTCGTATCTTCCCCTACCTCTGTTCATTAGGCTGCTGTTATGCGCATGCTTCGTTACTTGCAAGGAATACTTTATCAGAGTCTTTTGTTCCCGTCGACCTCATCTTTGGAGCTTCGTGCCTTCTCTGATGCAGATTGGGCTGGTGATTCAACGGATAGAAAATCCACAGCTTTTGTATATTTTTAGGAGATTCCCTTATTTCATGGAAGAGCAAGAAACAGGATGTTGTTTCTCGGTCTTCCACTGAGGCAGAGTATCGTGCTATGGCCTCCACTACATCTGAAATTATTTGGTTACGTTGGCTGTTGGAGGATATGGGTGTTTCGATTTCTTCTCCCACTCCTATGTATTGTGACAATAAGAGCGCTATCCAAATTGCTCACAATGCTGTTTTTCATGAGCGCACCAAACATATTGAGATTGACTGTCATTTCACTCGGTATCACTTGCTGCATGGAACTATTTCTCTGCCTTTTACTTCATCATCGACGCAACTTGCTGATTTTTTCACGAAGGCTCACACTATCGAACGTCATAGATTTTTCATTGGCAAACTCTCGTTGCTTCTTGCCGTACCATCGCGTGTTTGAGGGGGGATGTTAGCATATTGGGCTTTTTAGCATATTGGGCTTTTTAGCCTTTTTTCTTGTTTATGCTTTCTATCTATATAAACCTATCTCTGTAACCCTTATGTAATCAATCTTTTTTTTCTCAGTCGTCTTGCTGAATAATATAAATTATTTTTCTTCTTATTTGATTATACAAACGTTTTACAAACGTTTGCATATATATCCAAAATGATTGCAAAAAACAGTATAGTACCCATGTACAGTGTTATGTTATGCATATTTTCTTATGACTATTCAGGTAAGTTGTGGCGCCTCACCTCTATACCCACGCTAGCCAAGGACTCTACGGAGTAATGTCGTCAACTAGCGCGGAGAATAAGGCTGTTGAGGAGCGACCATCTGTATAATTGCTTTGTGCGAGTACCGATATGCCAGATAAAATATAACTTGCACTTCTTTTAAGAGGAAATCCAACATACCGACACAAACTCAAAGCTACTACACAGTGGCTATAGTGTCTTCGGAAAAAAAATATAGAAATAAACATAACACAAATCAGTCACAGATAATTCATATCACAAAGGCGGAAAAAGATATGAATATATATATAACACATGAAAGTATACATCAGAGTAGTGGTCAAACAAGATCCACACTGATACAAAAGAATAGCAACATGTGTTATACAAAAGAATACATCTATGAGTCGATATCCCAAATGTAAACAACAACAAAAAACTACTAATCTAAGTAGCTGCCAAAAGTCAGAGTAATAGATCCATGGAGAGAAGTCAAGCAGAAGCACCTGTAACATCTCGATCTGACCCGAGTATTATTTCATAAGAAAATAATAAACGGATCAGTCTTGCTATAAATATCAGACGACATGATATAGAATAAGAGATATGACATAAACATATAATATCCATAATGGCATACTACTATAAGTATGTAAATGACAATCAACAAAAGATTAATCAATATCACAAGAATCTTCTCAAAGATCCGAAAAGGGTATCATACCCAAAACTTGTATTCACAACAAGTCAATGACACACGAGTTCACCATAACACAAAAATGGATGAATCATACTAATGAAAATCACTAAAATTGGTGAAGCATAAATTCCAGAATTCAACACACGGAATCCAGAAATCATAAAAAGGGGGAAGGCCTATCACACGAACGGGAGCATGAAAACTCACCAACATATGTATCACACGAACTAAACGCTATCTCATGGTAGCTAGCCATTAATTTTTAATACACGAACGGCCCGAAGACCATGGGGCGCTACCCCATATGTGTGAGTCGAAATCACACAGAAACGGGGTCTAGTCTCCCTCGCAGACAAAGAGACATCGCAAAATTGCTAGTCTAAATCACAAAAATGACCGTCAATGATCATCAAGAAGTGTCAATTACACTAAGTTAGTAAATATAAAAGTTTAGCTTCATGTCCCATAACCACTTGCTTAACTCAAATATTTACGAACAAACTATAGATCTTCGCTAGAAAATTGTCACAAAAGATTCAATCGAACAAGTCCAAGGATTAACCAACGAAGTAAACGCAAGCGTTTCATACCACTTGTTTTACTAAGTCGTTTAATTAGATTTCTCATACGAGTGAGGTAAAGGTTTGTATATACTAATAGATTGGAAATCGGTTTGAGAAAACGAGCTTTGTAATGAAATAGTGTTGAAATCATTTGAAGAAAGAGTTTTCATATTTACTACTAGTATTGAAACCTTTGTATATTTTAAAGTGACAAATCACAAAGATGATAGTAGAACAATTGATCATCAAAATTCACATAAGAAGACGTGAATAAATTCCATACAAATCGATAAAGAATCCATCGGAATGGATATTCAAAAATCCCTAAAAAGGAGCCATCAAAGTCATAATCAATGATAACAACAAATAGGATCATCACGAATCGATTTAAATTAAAAATTCAATCCAAAAAGGCAAACTGGATTGAAACAGCAGGTTCAGTCGACTGAACAGAGTTTTCAGTCGACTGGCCCTATACCTGGAAATTTTCCAGGTTCAGGAAACTTTCTGTTTCCAGGTTCAGTCGACTGAACAGAGGATTCAGTCGACTGAATCATGCCTGGAAACTTTCGGGTTTCAGGTTCAGTTGACTGAACAGACTTTTCAGTCGACTGAATCTTGCCTGGGCTGTTTTCAGCCTATACAAATGAAGAGAAAACTCTTCCAAAATGCAACCGGACGAACATTGGCTCTAAGGGTTTATGCCAATCGGCAACCCGGCCCTATATGCTCCTCGATGCATCACCAAAAGCATGATCAAACATCCCTAAAAGAATTTTCACACGAATTTGACTTAAAAACCCAAAAATTGGAATATTCACAAAACCAATCCAAATTAAGAGCAAATGCACATTAAGAAGTGTTAGGAATTCATACCCAATAACCAAAGATAATTATAGTCATAGATGTGAGATCAAAATCTCACCTTTTCACAAAAACAATGAAGAAGAAGCTTAAAGCAAAGGGAGAATCAACCACTCTTCCACATAACCCAAATGAGCTTGAATCTATGCTAAAAAAGAAGAACATTCCCAAAGTTAGGTTTAGGAATTTCTGAAATTGATAAAAGAATGAGTTGGAGAAGAAGAAGAAGAAGAAGAGAGGCTTACCAAAGTTTCTTCTATTAGTTTGGAGCTAGAACTTAATTTGCAAAAGAAAACTAGGGTTTGGAGTTTTAATTTCTCATTCCACTCACCATTAATCTCTTTAGAACTGAAAAGTAGAGGAAGAGGAAGTGAATGAAGAAGGGTTTCAGTTTTGGGGTATTAAGTTAGAACATTGGGCTGAACCCAAACCCAAAGTAAAAATGGTCAAATTTTTGGCTAGCTCCAAACATATCATTGTTTATACTCAAAAAGATCGCAAACGTCATTTTGAACTCAATGGAAGTGGTCTTATGTCCTAATTCGACCGTATGCAAAAAATAACTTTTCGGACTATAATCCGACTAACGATAAAATATTTAAATACTCAATCGTAAAATATGCGGGTTGTTACAAACTCCCCTCCTTAAAGAAATATCGTCCTCGCAATATTTAAGAAGAAAATATATAGTAACAACCATGAAAGCATATCCAACACAAAAGAAATTTGAAATAAGAAGTTCACCTCAAAGGGCACGAGAAAGTAAGTCCGGATGTGTTCGCTCGATGAATTCTCTAGATTCCCAAGAGCAATCCTTAGGATTTGAGGACCATTGAACTTTAACAAGTGGAACATCTTTATTCCGAAGGCGCTTGACCTCTGAAGCAATAATACGAATAGGATGTTGCTCGTAAGTTAAATTAGGCGAAACTTCAATTTCTTCCACAACACCGGGCTCAAGAATAGAATCGGAATCTCGAAGGCATTTCCGTAATTGAGAAACGTGAAACACGTCATGAATAGAAGAAAATTGAGCCGGTAATAAGAGGCGATAAGCCACGGAACCAATACGTTCGGTGATGGGAAATGGACCAATATATCGAGGTGCTAATTTTCCCGATCGACTGAAACGTACAACACCTTTCATAGGTGAAACACGAATAAACACAAGATCTCCCACAGAAAATTCTAATTTCCTTCTTCGGTTATCGACATAGGATTTTTGTCTACTTTGGGCTTCTTTCATCCTATAACGAATAAGATCAATCTTTTCTGTGGAATCACGAATAAAATCTGGACCTAAAACCAGCTTCTCACCGGCCTCAAGCCAACAAGAAGGAGATCGACATGGCCTTCCATAGAGTGCCTCGAAAGGTGCCATACCAATACTAGATTGGAAGCTATTATTATAGGAAAATTCAACAAGTGAAATATGATCTTCCCAACTTCCACCAAAATCAAGAACACATACACGAAGAAGATCTTCAAGAGTTTGATTCACACGCTCGGTTTGTCTATCGGACTGGGGATGATAAGCGGTGCTAAAATTAAGCTTCGTTCCCAAAGCTTTTTGAAGACTCTTCCAAAATCCACTAGTAAACAATGGATCACGATCACTAACAATAGAAGTAGGAACTCCATGCAATTTAACAATTTCTTTGATAAAAAGTTTGGCCAAGAGAGGAACGGTTCGATTGGACCGAACGGGAATGAAATGGGCGGATTTAGTGAGTCTATCAACTATCACCCATAAGCTATCATGACCCGAACGAGAACGGGGAAGGTCGTCAACAAAATCCATGGAAATTTGATCCCACTTCCAAATTGGAACGTCTAAAGGTTGCAATAACCCACCGGGCCTTTGGTGTTCAGCCTTGACAAGTTGGCAAGTCATGCAACACTTAACAAAGTTAGCAATATCAGATTTCATTCCCTCCCAATAATAAAGCCGCTTCATATCCGCGTACATTTTACTACTACCGGGATGAATGGTAAATTTAGAATGATGAGAATCTTCTAAAATATCTTTACGAAGATCACTAATATTTAGCACGATAAGTCTACCAAATTTACGAATGCCGCCACGAGAATCGATATCAAAGTCTTTCAAACCTTCAATATCAATTTTATCCTTAATATTTTGGCCAAGAAGAGCCAATTCGGGATCTAGCCTTTGAGCTTCAAGAATGCGGTCTAAAAGAGGAGGATGAGCCTCAAGGCTACATAAAAAAATAGATGAACATAAATCGGAAACACGGTCTCGAATTTCACAAGTGGATAAAACCTCAAGATCATTCCATTCGGATATCATCATGGAAACAACCGCTTGTTGCTTGCGACTAAGTGCATCGGCAACTCGATTTCCCTTTCCGGGAGTATAAAGAATATCAAGATCATAAGATGCAAGGAATTCGAGCCAACGCTGTTGACGCAAATTAAGTTCCTTTTGAGAGAATAAATACTTCAAGGACTTATGATCGGTATAAAGAACAAATTTCTCTCCTAAAAGATAATGACGCCAAATACGAAGGGCGAAAACAATAGCCGCGAGCTCTAAATCATGAGTGGCATATCTAGTCTCAGCAGGCTTCAATTGCCTAGAAGCATAAGCAATAAAACGTTCTCTTTGCATAAGAACGACACCCAAACCAACGTGACTAGCATCGGTATAAACAACGAAATCTTGATTCCCCTCGGGAATAACAAGAATAGGAGCATCAGAAAGGAGTTCTTTTAGTTTCTGAAAAGAAGTTTCACATTTGTCCGACCAAATGTATTTAACACCTTTCTTCGTTAAGCTAGTGAGAGGCACGGCAATCTTAGAAAAGTCTTTGATAAAACGGCGGTAATAACCCGCCAATCCAAGAAAACTACGAATCTCCGTCACACTCTCCGGTCTCTTCCAATCTTGAATCGCTTCAATCTTTGAAGGATCCATGGAAATTCTGTATTCGAAAATAATATGACCGAGAAACTTCACACGAGATTGCCAAAAGTGGCATTTAGAAAACTTTGCTTTTAATTGATTACTCCTAAGAGTTTCCAACATAATCCGAAGATGCTTTTCATGCTCCTCCTCGGTTTTTGAATACACAAGAATATCATCAATAAAGATGAGAACAAATCGATCGAGGAAGTCTTTGAAAACTCGATTCATTAAGTCAACGTAATAAGCCGGGGCATTCGTTAACCCAAATGGCATAATAAGCCATTCATAAGATCCATACCGAGTACGGAACGATGTCAAAGGAATGCTATCCTCTGCAATACGAAGCTGATGAAAACCGGTTGCCAAGTCCAATTGTGAAAAGACTCTACCACCACTAAGTTGATCAAATAAATCATCAATCCGAGGTAAAAGATATTTATTCTTGATAGTAAGATCATTAAGCTTGCGATAGTCAACGCAAAGCCTAAGTGTACCATCGGATTTCTTCACAAAAATAGCTGAAGCTCCCCAAGGCGAGGAACTAGAGCGAATAAATTGCTTCGTCTCCAATTCGGATAATTATTTACGCATCTCCTCATTTTCTTTATTGGACATACGATAAGGAGGACGAGAAATAGGTTGAGCTCCAGAGACGAGATTAATTCTGAACTCAATTGCTCGCTTAGGTGGTAACCCTAAAACGGGCTCAAATATGTCGGAAAATTCACGAACAACGTGAATAAGAGAAATTATATCTTCCTCATCATCCTTATCGTTATCTTGAGGATTTAAAGAATACAAAGATGCGACCAAGCTGGAATCTGAATCTTTAAGATCAATAGAAATCTGCTCAACAGATTAAGGGTGTCGTAGATAAATAGTCCGCTCAGGACATAGGATTTGAGCTTCATAACGGCTAAGCCAATCCATACCCAAAATCATTCCGAAGCCTAAATAACGCATGACATGCAAATCGGCTAGGAATGAAAAGTCGCATAAAATAATCTCGACATCCTTACACAATAAACTGAGTGTTGCGGATCCACCAACCGGATTCGCAATTCTCAAAGAAGTCATTAAAGCAACAACACTTAAAGAAAAAGTATCAACAAGCTCTTTTGATATAAAAGAATGGGATGCTCCCGTATCAAAAAGAACTCGAATAGGTTGATCACGAAATTTAATAATACCATCCAGGATAGAATGAGATGTACCTTGACCACGAGATGTGTTTCCAGGGGCTTGAGCAACATTTAACTTTCCCTCCTTCTTGCCTTCAAGTTTGAGGCATTGATGTATATAATGATCTGGGCTCTTACAATAGCGACAACAATGGGGCTTTGAACACTTGTTCGCAAAATGGTCCCTAGACCCACAGTTGAAGCATTTCCCACTACTAGGAGAAGGAGCCTTAGCAGCAGGAGTTTCTTGCTTACCCTTTTTGTTGGGATAAGGACCTTTGAATTTGTTTGGCCTCTTCTTGTTGTTGAAGTTCGATTTGGCACCCACAACTTCAACATCGCTTTCCCTATCCGCCTCTTCAAGACGAAGAGCGATATCAATGAGTTGGTCGAAGGGAACTTCTAATTTTAGAAGTAAGGGCTTCTTGAGATTTTTGTTTAAGCCATAGACAAATTTTTGGTTCTTCTTCAATGGGGTGCTGATGTATTCAACCCCATATTTGGAAAGTGACTCGAAGGATGCAACATAATCAGTCATGTAAACTTTTACGATCGAGCCACGCAAAGGAAACACTGGCAAAATTTTCTGAAAATTTAAGGCCTATAAACATTTTGAAAATTTTGAAAATTTCAAAATAATTGCAAATCATTTCAGACACTTCTGTATTTTCCAATGCATAACTTTTATTATGAAAATAAACACCATTAATATAGTTTTATTTTATAAAAAATATATATAATATTCATATTGAAATAAAACTATATTTATTTTTTGGTCAACACTGAAAAGCATTTATTATTTTATAAATAATGCATTGTATGTTTTCCAAAAACAATTTTCGTAACTTGATGCTATTGGGACTGGGCTAGCAAGCAGAGGCTAAGTGGGTAAAATTTCAAAAAATATATTTCATTATGGTTGGGCCTATAAAGTCTAAATTATTCTAGTACTTATTTAAATTTATTTTTAAATAAAAATATTTTTTATTTTATTTATAAATAAGGTTTTGCTTATCATTATGTTTATAATATACACATATGTGATCATGTGCATATACAACATAAATCGTGTACATTCTTTAACATGCATGTGTATAAGCGTTTGGGGTTTACACCACAACGGAAATATTAGCTGCTCTATATACATAGGTGATGTATAATATATATATATATATATATATATATATATATATTGTGTGTGTACATATTAATTTTATGTAATATAAATATTTTTTGTAAAATGTTAATATTTATATGATTATATATGTAAATATATATACATATTTGTATATAATTAACACTAAATGTAATGTAATATTAAACAGTAGTATAGGAATATGAGGACAAGTTTAAATTTTGAATTTTAAATCTCAGATCCAGATTTGCATGATTATCTAATATTTATAAATTTAAACTAGTATATAAATTTAAATAAAACTATATCTATATATTTAAAAAATCTGTTTAAAAATAGTTTTTTAAATAATATTAATTAAATCAGCATTTCAAAAAAAATTATTTATTCAAATCATATGTGTGTGTGTGTGTGCATGTGTGTAGAAAGGTATATTTGACTTTGGTTTCCACACAACACACTCACACACACACACACACACACACACACACACACACACATATATATATATGCATATGTATATATATATATAGTTATATATAAGTTATATATTGGTTTATAACTATGTTTATACATTGGTTTATATAGATAGGTATATTTGATCATATATTTATTTATTTACATCATATTTATAACTATGTTTCTACATTTGTTTATGTAGATAGGTATATTTGACTTTGGTTTCCACACACACACACACACACACATATATATATATATAAGTTCATCTATACCATTTATCTTTATCGATCCAGTTCTGATTCAATTTTTTCAATTCCTATTTGTCAGCTTTGATCGTTGAACTCGTGTCCATCGTGCTTTGCTTCGAAATTTGCGTTTGGATTCGTAACTCATCCGATTTTCGCTCATCTCTCTAGCCACGAAAGGTGAGCAATCACTCAAGTTTAACGTTCTCATATTTATTAAATTTGATTTCAATTGAAACGACAATTGAAATATGTTGCTGTTAGTTATTTACATTGCTATATATGTGCTATTACCTGTATGTATTCACCTGTGACATCTGACACCATTTTATGTTATTTATATTGATCATATATGCTTGTTATATTATTATCATATCTGTTATCACTCTGCAAGCTCCCTGTTAGTATAGAATTTCCTATGGGTTGAAATGATACATACCTGAACAAACAGTAGAATAGGAGAAAATCGTTATGGGTTGAAATGATAAACCCAAGCGATTTTCATTGAATTAAATTTAGGATTGCGGGTTGAAATGATATATACCCGTATATATATTTAAATTGCGGATTGAAATGATAAATATCCGTAGCACTTGACCATAGGATAGAAAATTATATACATACACCGTTGGTTTATATATATATATATATATATATATATATATATATATATATTGAAAATGATTTCTATGGTTTTTGGAAAGAAGTATATGGTTTATTAAATATTGATTTTTAAGATATTATATATATATATATATATATATATATATATATATATATATTATAAAGTTAAAAATTTAGATTTCTTTAAATTATATGTTTTGAAAATTGTATAGTTATAAGTTAATTTTGAAATCTTAAATTTTAATAATTTATTTATAAATCATATTTTTTTTAAATATATATGTGTGTTAATGTTTAATATTGTCTAAGTATTTATTTAAAATTTATATTTTCAAATATAGAGTTTATTATGATCTTAATAAATACAGGTTGGAAATTGGTTAAAATTATATTTATTTAAGAATTATGCTTAAATAAGTTTGATTTGAAATTATTAAATTGGAAATTTTAAAGATATGATTTGATAACTTGAATTTGATTAAAAGTGACTTAGATGAATCCTTCAAATTTACATAAAATGAAATGGGATATTTTATTTATTTAAATTTATAAATTGAAGTTTTTTTAAATTTTATTTGAATGATTAAGTAAATATTTCAAAATAAATAATAGTAAAGTGAATTTTGTGTGTATATACATATATATATATATATATATATATATATGGGATTATCAAATCTAGTTTTGAAATGTTTGAATATTTAAAGGTCTGAAATATATCGAAATTGAAATGGTTTAATTGTGGTCCAAATCTATATTTGGAATCGATATAATTTGAAATGCTTTATTGAGAAACCGAATTGAATTGAAGTTGATGATTTGAGATTTGATTTAATTTAAATTTTGGAATTCGAGTTGATTTAGAAATTTGTGAAAATTAGAAAACTATTTTATATTTTACTTTATAAATTATTTTAATATAAATCATTTTAATTATTTTAATATAAACTATTTTAATATACTAACTATTTTAATATAAACTAATTTAACTTATAACTCTTTTTATATAAACTATTTTACTTTATAAACTATTTTATTATATATACTATTTTAATATCTAAACTGTTTAAGTGGTGGTAGTTATGTTATCAAAGTTATGAATTTCGAAGTATTATGTTTTGAAAGCGTTATGATTTATAGTGTTTGGTTTCGGAAGTGTTATAACTTTGAAAATGCTATGATTTTGGAAAGGAATATATTTGAAATGGAAATGATATCGTATTTGGTTTTGAAATGGAGATGATATCGTATTGACATGGTTTTGAAATGGCAATGATATTTTGGTTTTGAAGTATAAGCTATTTTGAAATGACCGCGATGTTATAATAATATTTGGTTGTTAAAGAGACCGAGATCGGAAGTTGTCATACTCTCTGCTAACTCCAAAAACCACTTTAACAACTGTGTACGCGGTGGAGATTCCAGAATGAAGTAGGTTGGTGGCGACGATCCTATATAAGGTATATACGTGGACCCGACTCCCATGAGTTGGCATAAGGTGGCTGTAAGAGGAGTAACTGATGGGCCAATGAGGTAGCTTCTTTGATCGGACACACTCCTTCGATACTCTATTCTTACTTCGTGATTGAATTGGTGGCCACTTTTGATTTGATTTTTGATTTTGGGAGTGTGGCTCGAGGTGGGTGGTAGTGGCTGCTACGCGTTACCACCAGTCCGAAAGTGTAATTAGTATATCTACCCTGGCATTGCCTAGTTGTGTCATGTCACATATCCTAGCGTGCTTTACTACGAGTTTGATTTGTGTGGTACCTATGGAGTTGTAACAACCCGAAATTTCTGGATATTTGAAAATGGAATATTTAATTGATTTTAAATATTTGAAAGTTAGTTTAACTTGAATTTCAAATATCACTATTTATTAGACAATTAAATTATTGAATTTAATTACTAAAAGTTGGGTAAATATTTAATCTTCAGCTTTATACTTGCTAAAAATATTACAAAGACTTATAAAAATTATATTAATAGTATTGAAGATAATGAAAGCTTTGGAATTGAATTTGGAAGCGTTTTCTTAAGCTTTGAAAATATATATATAGTTTAAACAGATATTTAAAATAGCCTTCCGAGGCATAGTCTCGAAATTCGACGAAAATAGTTCTGTTGAATCCATAATATTGTATTATTATCGAATTTCAAATTTTATAGCGTTTGGAGTTTTTATGTGATTGTTCGATAGGTAAACGCGCTGAAATTAATATTGAAAATTTAATATAATAATTGACTCCAAAAGGCTATCTTCTCCATACGATCGAATTAGGACTCGAAACCTGTTTCATTGCATTCGGAATAGGGGTTTAACATTATAAACGCCTAGCGGCATGCCTCGATAGGATGTTGAGATTTTGAGTTGTGAAATCGAGACGATTTAAATTTGAACTTAAATTTAAACATAAATAATATAATTTCACTAAGTACTATAGCTAGCACAAACACGTATCGAATTTTTAGCACGTGTTCACTTGGTATAACACGCATCTCTCTAAAAAAATGCAAGCTGGTTCAAATGAAAGAAGAAAAAAAATGGCCGAATAAATTTCTTTCCAAACTAAATCTCATTTTCCTCGTTCTCTGTTCGAAATCAAATCGAAATGAAATTTTTTTCCCTTTCCATTTTAGCATTCGAAGCCACTTGTTCTATTCCATCCTTCTTACTCTGTCAAACGAATTTGAGTTTGTTTTTCTAATAAAAAGAATCGCGGCTGTACGAATCGATTCGTTCGACGAATTCATTGCTCAATCGAATCGCGAATCGAGGCGTCGTTCTCGGTAGTGGAAGGGCACGCGAGAGGGTGAATGTGACGACCCAAAATTTTGAAAATTTAAAAAAATAGAAATATTTAATTGATTTTTAATATTCGAAAGTTAATTTGACTTGAATTCCAGATTTAACTATGAAATTGGCAATTTAATTATTGAATTTAATTTATTGAAGTTGGATAAAAATTTGAATCTTCAGATTTAAGCTGATTAAAAATATTTTCAAGGCTTAGGAAATTTATAATGATAATACCGAAGATAATAAAATCTTCAGAATTGGATTTGAAAGTGATTTGTTCAGTTTTGAAATTTTATCGTTTAAATCGATATTTAAAAATAGCCTTCCGAGTCACAGTCTCGGAATTCGACGAAACAAGTTCCATTAGATCCGTAATATTGTATTATTATCAGATTTCAATTTCTGCAGCATTCGGAGTTGTTGTGTGGCCGTACGATAAGCAAACGCGCTGAAAATTATATAGAAATTAATTTAATAGTTGGGTCTAAAAAGCTATCTTCTACATACGATCGAATTTGGACTCGGAACCTTTTCCATTGCATTCGAAATAGGCGTGTTACATTATAAACGCCTGACGACATGCCTCAATTGAAGATCGAGATTGTAAGTTGCATTTATCGAGACGATTGGATTTGAATTTGGGTTTGTATTTAAATTAAATATATATATATATATATATGGATTTAATAATCTTTTCACAAGGAAAATGACGTGTATACGCCTTTTCAAACAGGTGTTCCCTTTTCAAACAAGTTTGGATTTAATACCTTTTCATAAGGCAAATGACACGTATATGGAATATATATGGATTTAAAAAAAAAACAGGTATCCAACTGGATTCCTCGAATATTGAATTTGTTTCATATATTGTGTTGATTATTTACAATTTGTGTGATTATATTTGTGATGGAAACCGTTGAAGGCTATAATTTGGCCAAATATATTTTTGGTATTGTAGGATACCAGAAATAAATAAAATCAGATTTTTGAAAATTTAAGTAGAAAATTTATAATAAATTCATTTAATAGAATTGAGTGAATTTAAAAGAAGAAATTTAAGTAGATAAAGTATTATTTTGAAAAAACATATTGAGTAAATTCCAAATTATGGGAAAAATTTAATAAATGGATTTCGAGTAATATTATTTAATAATTGAAGAATTTATTTAAAATACGGATTTTAAATATTTGAAAGAGATAAAGGAATTTATTTCAAAACGAAATAAAATTTAGAAATAAAATTTGGGATTTAATTTAGAGTTGAAATGAATTTTAGAAATCGATTTGGGATTTAATTTGGAGTTAAAATAAATTTTAGGAATCGATTTGGAAATTTGATTTGGTGTTTTGGACATAAATTGGGAAATCAATTTGAAATTATTTGGTGTTTTAAAATAAATCTTTGGAAAATCAATTTGGAAAGTCTGATTTGGTATTGGAAAAGTAAATTAGAAATCAATTCGAAATTTGATTTGGTGTTTGAAAGTGAATGTTTGGAAAACGATTTAAAAATTGTATATCAGTGGATATTTGAAAATTTAAATTCACGATGAAAGATTGTAAAGGGAAGGGGACTTTGTTTTAAAAATAAGTATCGGTTTATTTTTAAAAGCATGGAAAGGAATTTACGGATTTGGAACGTAAATTTGAAATAAATCCAGATAAATTTATAAATTGATTAAAATGGTCCATTTTGAAATGGAAGGTGTATTTTCCCTGAAAAGCCGAGTATGTTTTAAAGTAGCTTTCAAAATTAAAAGTTTTGAAGTTAGTTTTAAAAAGGATGTTTGTGGAGAAATTATTTTCTTAAGCTGGTTTCAAATATTTAAAGCAAAGATTTATTTAATTAATTATAGAAAGGATTATTTTAAAGAATAAAATTGCTATTTGATTTAGAAAATGGATATTTAAATAGTTATACCCTATCTACTAATTTTATTTAAAAATTAGTTTGGATTTGAAGTTTTATATGAGATATTAGTATAATGTTTTCATAGCTAATATTTAAAATAACTGTTTTAAAATAATTTTATTTTAAATGTTTCCAAGCATATTTTGGATAATTATTTTAAAATATTTGAACTCGGTAGATTTTCAGTAGAAATGAATAAATATTTAGAAATGTACTCCGCGCAAGGAAAAGTGATTTGAAATTTGTTTTATAGTATTAAAATATGGAAAAGTGATTTGAAATTTGTTTTCAAATGATTGAAATGTGGAAGGTAATTTGAAATTTGTTTTCAAATGGTTGAAGTGTTAAAATTATATCTTGCAAAGATATTTTGAAAATAAATAATTAGGGAAAATTATTTAAATCTTGGTGATTGTTGTGAATATAGATTGATAGTTAAATAACCGACTACCAATATTGGCCTTTAAATGGCATTTGAATTTCGATGTGACCAGGGGTCGAATTCCAAATGGATATCCGAAAACCACATCGAACCTTTGTGGTTGTGATGGATCTTTTATTTAAAAGATCAAAGTGGAAATTTTTGTGATTTGTTGAAATCTGAATGTAACACCTATTTTTAAAATAAGCGCTCATTATTCGGATTAGCCGGGAGAGGACTTTGTGTCATAAAACCCATTCCGCATGATGAGATGACGAAATGGGATTGCATTTGAAGACGGTGTTGAAGACCGGGTATTTTTGAAAGCGAAAGGATTACCTGTCGAATGTCTTTGCGCCGGGTTGCTCCGGTATAGAGATTTTATCACCATTTGTGATGGGGATTCCGGACATGATTAGTGAATATCCGAATTTGCAAGGGCTTCTTTTGAAATGCCTTCGGTTCCATTTGATCCCGGAACGGACTTGTATGGAAGTGTGTCTGACGTTACACTTTGAGATGTAAAGCTGGTTTCTATCAAATACATTTCTACTGGTGGCGGAGAATTTATTCTCTTAGCCTAACACCCTTCTGTGAGACGCAAGAGCTCAGAGGTTATGTAGTTGATGGTTACTAGTGATATATTTCCAAACTGGTAATGTGGCATACGAAGTGTTGTTGATCATTTGTTGATTGAAGCATGACTTTGTGAAAAGTGTAGCTTTGTGGACGAGACTTCATCGGACCTTACCAAGGTTTTAAATCTCGCTCATCTCGGCCGAGATCTCGGCCGAGATCTCGTTTTCAAGCCTGGGCGATTCGTAACAGTCTATTTCGTTTGAATCTCGTTTGACCCAAATCTCGGACGATATTTCAATATCTCGTCCAATATCTCGGACGAGATTTAAGAACGAGATATCGGCCGAGTTGTTGAATTTTGGAAAAAAATAACTCTTTTTCCGTACTGGGCTAGCTCATCCTTTACCTTAATTTAAGCCTTCTTAATTGTACTTTTTTTTAACCTTTATTTCTTATATAAATCTCATTTAATCTTTGTCTCTTATTTTATGGCAGTGACGAGTGTAAGAAGATGATAAAATCTACATCGATTATGCTATTTTCTATGTTTGTTTGAAATATCTATGTTATTAGTTTCTTAATGAGATTTTGTTTGCTAGTAATTAAATACTATACTTAGACATAGAATATCTTAATTCTACTTGTAGACTTTTGTATTTGAAGTTATAAAATTAAGATTTCTCTTGCAGCACTATAAATCATAAAAGGTAGAATGAGACATTATATTGTGTAGGAAAGTTGAGTGAGTGATCAAACAAAGTAAAGATGCATATGTTATGGTTTTTTTCTTGTCTACTTTATCTCATATGATATTATATTGAACATTATTCATGAAATCTAGTTATTTGTTTATTTTACATGATACAAGTGATATTTTTCCATACTAAATTATTAGTGATAAGCATGTGATATATTCAAGGTAAATACATAGTGTTTTCCCTAAGGTAGTGACTAGTATTATAAATTTACCTGTATAAAAACTAATTTTTGACATGACATATACTTCGAGATAACTCCGAAATGAATTTTAGAAACCGAGATGTAAATCCGATGTGGACGACCGAGATGCACTCATCTCGTTCGAGATCTCACCCGATACGAGATAAGCTCTTTAAATTCTTCGAGACGAGACGTGACCGAAATCCGAGATTTAAAACCTTGGACCTTACACCCCGGAAATGGTCAAAACGGGAAGAATGCGGCAAGGTTACGAGGGTCGCGCCCTTTAGGGTATGTCATTTCCTTCTGGCAAAGGGTGGTATCATGGTATGGAGCCCAGATATTTAACCTATATGGTTGATGCAAATTTATTATACTTTGTGGTTGTTGCTTTGTGGTTGAGGATCCTCGGATAAAGGTCACAAACGACCGGGGGATGACATACTCATGTAGTAGTTACCTAGTTACAGAGATAACCCGGCCTTGTGTTGGTAGAGAGCTGGTTAAGTTCACGGGATGTCCCTCCAGAGGCGTACCCATATGGCAGTAGGAAGTTCCTTAGCCTGACCATTTGTTGGAAATCCAAAGAAACAATACACGCCTTGTACGGTTTTAGTTGTATAACCTGCCATGGAATGTGGCGGTAACCTGCTATTGAACATGGTAGCTATAGTAGGCATACAATAATGGTTGTATGCTGGCTAAGATTAATATTATACTTTCAAAATGTTTTCTGCACTATGCACTAATTATAGTATTAAAAAGATTTTGCGTATCAAGCATGTTTGACTATCATAAGGAGAAATCTCCTCCAATTCTGCGTTTGCATTGTGTGTGTGGCGGGAGGCCTTACAGTAGTTTCATTTTCCAAAAAGCATAGAGGATTTCTTTTCTTTCTTTGTGAAAAATAACTATTTTAAGATCTCACACCAGTCGCATGACTGACCTGGAGTTTATTGTTCCCTTTCTAAACTCTGGATCCCCATAATTTTCCACATGAGCAGCCTAGAGTCGGGTTATCAGTTATTCGGGAGCGAAGTCAAGAAGTAGCTGTGGAGTTTTGGAGTTGAAGCTGGATGGCGAGGCCTACCATCTATCCTATGTATTATCCGTTGCGTTTGGGTTTGTGCTAAGTCAGTTTCGATGTAGTCAAGTTATAATGACTGTCAGTACTGTATTGTGTCGTTGTAAACTCTGATAATGTGATGTATAAACTGATATAGTGCTTTTGTTTTAAAGATATTCGTTTATCTATTATACGCTATTCCGTTGCGAATTGTGAGATTCTTTTTATTATTTCTGTTTCTTATTCTACCTTCTTCTTCTTAAACCCTAACAGTTCAGTTTTTCGGCATTCGATCGGGCAGCATTTGATACGGTGGTCGTATTAATGTCGACTTTTGGAAGTCGAAAAATTGGATCATTGCATTTTTGTATCAGAGCATTTGGTTAAGCGACAACCTTAGCACTGTTGGGTGTTATTCATTAGAGATAAAGTTGGTAGTACTCTAGAACGAGTGTGAGTGTAATAATAGATATGAGTTCGTATTTGTTTAGTGAATATAAAATTGTTTTATATTGTGTTGACTTATTGGTTGATTGTTTATAAATTCTGGTCGGTGCAGTTTGGCCAACTGTGTCGATAGGGGTTTCTAAAATCTGAACAAGATAAACCGACACAGTATTGTTTTACAATGGGGTAAATGAAATAATTTTACCCAGATTATTTTCTTATATGAAAGAAATAAACTTTCATACATTATTATAGTGTATGGTTGCTTGGATGTTAGGAAGTGATAATATTAAATTATTATCATTGAAATGTAATAAGAAATTGAAATTATAATCAAAAGTTGAGAAATAAATTCATATATAAATGAAATTTGTGAATGTAAATTGTAAATGTGATTTATAATTTGACATAGAATTCCAAAGGAATATTTGGAAATATTTTTGAAAGGATTTGAAATTTGAAAATTTCGGAAATTAAATCCCTTTTTAGTTTGAAAATGATTTCAAAGGTTTTGGAAAAATGTTTTGAAGGGATAAAAGCACTAAATTCTTTTCGGTCGCTGGAAAATAACTTTGGTGATGGCTGCAGCATCATCGATGATCATTTTCGAGTTTCCAAGAGAGGAATTGCTGCCGAATTATTTTTAAATGAAAGTTGTTTGCAAACTGGGTTTGGTTTTAGGAATTCAAAAGATATTTCGAATTGATTTTAAAAATGATTTTGGAAAGTTGAAAAGACTCTGGAATCTGATTAAAAAAATTATGGAATAATAAATAAGTTTGAAAACTTAGAAAATCCATATTTAAACTGAAATTAACTTGAGTTAATTTGAGTAAAGGTGAATTTGAGAAGTCTTATAGACTAAATGATTAGAAATTTTTCATTAAGGTGGAAAATTTGGTTGTGAATGAATAAATAAATTTACAATTGCAAGTAAATGAAAGGGAAATTGAATGTTGAAATTTATTTCGAATTTGTAAGTAAATAGAACTAGAATTGGAATTGAATTTGATTTGTAAAGCAAAATATTAAAATAAAATTAGTAAGTGAAATTAATTGAAGGAATGACCAAATAGATATGGTTTGGAATGAATTGAATTCAATAATTATAAATGAAAGGTGAATTAAATTCATATGGAATTTGAAATCCAGTTCAAATATAAGTGATTATAAACCAAAATGGTGAATTGAAAATAAATTTATGAATAAATAAAAGAATAAAACTGGAATTGAAACTGGATATTGAAAACTAATTTGAATTGTGTGAAATAAAATGAAGTTGTAAAATTAGTTCGAAGTGAACTAAAGATAGTAAAGGTGGAAATAAAAAAATGGTCTGAGATAAAATGAATTAGAATTTGTAATAGATTAGTAAATGAAACTAATTTAAAATAGTGAGGTGAATCAGTTGTGAATGAAAGATAGTTGATAAAATTCAATATTCAGAAGGTAAATTGAATCCAAATAGAATTGAAATTGTAAATTGAATTCAAATGAAATTGAAAATGTAAGACTGAATGAAAATGGATATATAACTTCAATAGTAAAGAAAAAAAGGTATAAAAAGTAAGTATTCAAACTTTTGTAATGGAATGTGAAAAATGGTTTTTGAATGTAGAAACTGGATATGGTTGTTAAATAGCATACAAGTGTATTAAAGGAAAAAGGAATTGGGATTTGATTTTGAAGATAATTTGAAATTGCACGAAAAAGGTATGTATTTAAATTTCAATATGAAATGACTTTCTTGTCCAGCCACTTGGCTTTTCATTTTCTTTTTGAAACTTGGGGGCCCGTTGTGCCATTTTGTAGTCGTACCGAGCTAGCCGCACAAAGGAGACACTGACGAAATTTTTCGGAAAGTTAGGGAGTTAGAAAAATTTTGAGAAAATTTAAAATTTGAATTGTTGAGAAAACAATTTTATTTGGAACCTAGGAAGGTTTTGGAAAGATAGTTGAAGTGATAACGGGTCTTTAACAAAAGGATTTGTTTTGGAAAGTTGACAAAACCGTTTATTTTGGGAGAAAAGATAAACGGGTTGAAGATCATTCTTCTTAACTAAAAATTTCGGGATGAAGTTCTTTTAAGGGGGAACAATGTGACGACCCAGAATTTTAAACATTAAAAAAAATAGAAATATTTAATTGATTTTTAACATTCGGAAGTTAATTTGACTTGAATTTCAGATTTAACTATGAAATTGGCAATTTAATTATTGAATTTAATTTATTAAAATTTGATAAATATTTGAATCTTCAGTTTTAAGCTGACTAAAAATATTTTCAAGGCTTAGCAAATTTATAATGATAATATTGAAGATAATAAAAGCTTCAGAGTTGGATTTGAAAGTTATTTGTTCAGTTTTGAAATTTTATCGTTTAAACCGATATTTAAAAATATCCTTCCGAATCACAGTCTCGGAATTCGACAAAACCTGTTCCATTGGATCCATAATATTGTATTATTATCGGATTTTAATTTCCGTAGCATTCGAAGTTGTTGTGTGGTCGTACGATAAGCAAACGCACTGAAAATTATGTTGAAATTAATTTAATAGCTGGGTCTAAAAAGCTATCTTCTCCATACGATCGAATTTGGACTCGAAACCTTTTCCATTGCGTTCAGAATAGGCGTGTTACATTACAAACACCTGGCGGCACGCCTCGATTGGAGATCGAGATTGTAAGTTGCATTTATCGAGACGATTAGATTTGAGTTTGAGTTTGTATTTAAATTATATATATATATATATATAATAATCTTTTCACAAGGGAAATGACACGTATACGCCTTTTCAAACAGGTGTTCCCTTTTCTCTGTGTAAATCCACACGCGTGGAAGAAAAGAAAGAAGTTAAAAAATTTCGATAAAAAAATATAATAAAGAATACGAAATCTCGTCCCAGCACCCATTTGAAATCGATTTTCCAAAAAAAATACTAATGGCCGCAAGAATAAATCAGGCCGATCAAACTAAATCAAAAATTCATTCGATCCATAGATGAAAATTCATCGCAATTGAAATCGTGTGGCTAGAGTATCGTACGCAAAGGGGATTGGGGTCTCGCCTATGGAGTTCACGCGGCAGCAAGGCGACGAAGAAGCGGCTATGGTTTGGGAAGTCTACGCGCGATGGAAGCTCTCAGGCGAGCTAGCAGCGATGGCGATTTTCGATCAAGGATGTTGGTCGCAGCTTCAAGGTGACCTGGGTCGTCGCGTTTTGTTCGAGGGTGTGCGACTTTGGGATCGCCGTAGGGGAGCTGTCTAAGTTCAAATCTAGGGTATGGCAGAGAACGTTTCGAAGTGGCATTTGTCGATTGTCAGAAGATGATCCTTTGGCAAGTTTTTTTTTTCTCAAGCTGAGTGTTAACTTAATCAGAGTTAGTTTAAATTTATATATAGGTTAAGAACGATATATACACACACACACACACATGTTCTACTTATTAAAAAAGATTAAAAAAATGTAATTAATAGTCAGTTATATAGAACAACCTATTTTTACAATTTAAATTATATACACATATGGAGGATCGGACAAAGTATATTTATGCATAAGATTTTGTTTATATAAAAAAATTGGAATTTTAAGATAGATATAAACATATCGAACCTACTTGATATTTTTAATAATGTATTATGGATATAGATTTGATAAATAAACTTATTTAAATTATTTATTTACTAAAAGATATTTAATTAAAAAGGAAAGGGAAATTTTTTTAAAATCAAAATTTGTTAGTTAATTAAATTTTTTAAAGGAAAATATTTAGTATAAATTTAGATTGTTAGTTTAAATTAAAACCATTGGTTAATAGAATTATTTTTAGCATATGGGTTTCAAAAGAAAAGAAAATATTTTGTTAAAAAGAAATTAGTTTAAAAAATCATATTTTAATTTTTGAAATTAAAATCATTAGTTAAAATAAATTTATTAAAAGGAAATTGATTGTTCGATTGATTTCAAATATTAATTAAATCATCAATTGTTTATACTAGGTCAAAATCTGTAAAGAAGCAAGCCGGAATGAAAATAGATTACATGCGTAGTCAAGGTGAGATCTTCTCACCCAATCGGATACCCGATTTAATTTAAATAGTTAATTTAAATGATTGATTTTTTGCTTGGGTAATGATCGTTATCTGTTTTATTGAATTAGATCCTATGCGCCGCATAATAGCAGATGATATTATATTAAACCCATATACCGCGATATTCCACCTCATAGTGGAATTGATATTATATATGTATTTGGAGTGATTGATTTCCCGCATTATATAGCGGATGAGACCCTATGCGCTGCATAATAGCGGATGATATTTTATAAATCCTATATACCGCGATATTCCACTCGAAGTGGAATGGGTATTTAATTATTGTGATAACGTCTATAAATGTAGGAAAAAAAAGGTTGGAGTGATCCAACTAGATTCCTCGAATATTGAATTTGTTTCATATATTGTGTTGATTATTTACAATCTGTGTGATTATATTTGTGATGGAAACCGTTGGAGGCCATAATTTAGCCAAATATATTTTGGTATCAGAGGATACTAGAAATAAATAAAATCGGATTTTTAAAAATTTAAGTAGAAAATTTATAATAAATTCATTTAAAAGAATTGAGTGAATTTAAAAGAATAAATTTAAATACATAAAGTTTTATTTTGAAAAACATATTGAATAAATTCCAAATTATGGGAAAATTTTAATAATTGGATTTCGAGTAATATTATTTAACAGTTGAAGAATTTATTTAAAATACGGATTTTAAATATTTTAAAGAGATAAAGGAATTTATTTCAAAAGGAAATTAAATTTTGAAATTAAATTTGGGATTTAATTTGGAGTTGATATGAATTTTAGAAACCGATTTGGGATTTAATTTGGGGTTAAAATAAATTTTAGGAATCGATTTGGAAATTTGATTTGGTGTTTCGGACATAAATTGGGAAATCGATTTGAAATTGATTTGGTGTTTTAAAGTAAATCTTTGGGAAATCGATTTGAAAAATCTGATTCAGTATTGGAAAATTAAATTAGAAATCAATTTGAAATTTGATTTGGTGTTTGAAAGTGAACGTTTGGAAAACGATTTGAAAATCGTATATCAGTGGATATTTAAAAATTTAAATTCACAATGAAAATTTGTAAAGGGAAGGGGACTTTGTTTTAAAAACAAATATCGGTTTATTTTTAAAAGTGTGGAAAGGAATTTACAGATTTGGAACGTAAATTTAAAATAAATCCAGATAGATTTATAAATTGATTTAAATGGTCCATTTTGAAATGGAAGGTGTATTTTCCTTGGAAAGTCGAGTATGTTTTAAAGTAGCTTTTAAAATTAAAAGTTTTGAAGTTGGTTTTAAAAAGGATGTTTATAGAGAAATTATTTTCTTAAGCTGGTTTCAAAACTTTAAAGTAAAGATTTATTTAATTAATTAAGAAGGGATTATTTTAAAGAATAAAATTGCTATTTGATTTAGAAAATGGATATTTAAATAGTTATACCCTATCTACTAATTTTATTTAAAAAATAGTTTGGATTTGAAGTTTTATATGAAATATTAGTATAATGTTTTCATAGCTAATATTAAAAAAAAAGTGTTTTAAAATAATTTTATTTTAAATGTTTCCAAGCATATTTTGGATAAGTATTTTAAAATATTTTAAAATATTTGAACTTGGCAGACTTTCAGTGGAAATGAATAAATATTTGGAAATATATTCGGCGCAAGGAAAAGTGAATTGAAATTTGTTTTCAAAGTATTGAAATGTGGAAAAGTGATTTGAAATTTGTTTTCAAAGGATTGAAATATGGAAGGTAATTTGAAATTTGTTTTCAAATGGTAGAAGTGTTAAAATTATATCTTGCAAAGATATTTTGAAAATAAATAATTGGGGAAAATTATTCAAATCTTGGTGATTATTGTGAATATAGATTGATAGTTAAATAACCGACTATCAATATTGGCCTTTAAATGGCATTCGAATTTCAATGCGACCGGGGTTCGAATTCCAAATGGATATTCGAAAACCACACCAAACCTTTGTGATTGTGATGGGTCTTTTATTTAAAAGATCAAAGTGGAAATTGTTGTGATTTGTTGAAATTTGAATGTAACGCTTATTTTTAAAATAAGCGCTCATTATTCGGATTAGCCGGGAGAGGACTTTGTGTCATAAAACCCTTCCCGGATAATGATACGACGAAATGGGATTGCATTTGAAGACGGTGTTGAAGACAGGGTATTTTTGGAAGCCAAAGGATTACCTGCGAATGTCTCTGCACCGGGTTTTTTCGGTATAGAGATTTTATCACCCTTTGTAATGGGCATTCCGGACGTGATTAGTGAATATCCAGATTTTCAAGGGCTTCTTTTGAAGTGCCTTCGGTTCGGTTCGATCCTGGAACAGACTTGTATGGATGTGTGTCTGACGTTACACTTTGAGATGTAAAGTTGGTTTCTATCAAATACATTTCTGTTGGTGGCGGAGAATTTATTCTCTTAGCTTAACACCCTTCTCTGAGACGTACGAGCTCATAGGTTATATACTTGATGGTTACTAGTGATATATTCCCAAACTGGTAATGTGGCATACGAAGTGCTGATGATCATTTGTTGATCGAAGCATGACTTTGTGAAAAGTGTAGCTTTGTGGACGAGGCTTCGTCGGACCTCACACCCCGGAAATGGTGAAAACGGGAAGAATGCGGCAAGGTTATGAGGGTCGCGCCCTTTAGGGTATGTCATTTCCTTCTGAAAAAGGGTGGTATCATGGTATGGAGCCCAGATATTTAACTTATGTGGTTGCTGCAAATTTATCATACTTTCTAGTTGTTTCTTTGTGGTTGAGGATCCTCGTATAAAAGTCGCAAACGACCGAGGGATGGCATACTCGTGTAGTGGTTACCTAGCTACAGAGGTAACCCGGCCTTGTGTTGGTAGAGAGCTGGTTAAGTTCTCGGGATGTCCCTCCAGAGACGTACCCATGTGGCAGTAGGAAGTTCCTTAGCCTGACCATTTGTTGGAAATCCAAATAAATAATATGTGCCCTGTATAGTTTTAGTTGTATAACCTGTCATGGAATGTGGCGATAACCTGCTATTGAACATGGTAGCTATAGTAGGCATACAATAATGGTTGTATGCTGGCTAAGATTAATATTATACTTTCGAAATGTTTTCTGCACTATGCACTAATGATAATATTAAAAAGATTTTGCGTATCAAGCATGTTTGACTATCATAAGGAGAAATCTCCTCCAGTTCTGCGTTTGCATTGTGTGTGTGGTGGGAGGCCTTATGGTAGTTTCATTTTCCAAAAAGCACAGCGGATTTCTTTTCCTTTCTTTGTGAAAAATAACTGTTGTAAGATCTCACACCAGTCTATGACTGACCGGGAGTTTATTGCTCCCTTTCTAAACTCTGGGTGCCCATAATTTTCCATACGGGACGCCTAGAGTCAGGTTATTAGTTATTCGAAAGCGAAGTCAAGAAGTTTCTATGGAGATCTGGAATTGAAGCTGGATGGCGAGGTGTATCATCTATACTATGTATTATCCGTTGCGTTTGGGTTTGTGCTAATCCAGTTTCGATGTAGTCAAGTTATAATGACTGTCAGTGTAACAACCCGGGGTTTCGTATCGATTGATCATCGTCATTAGACGATTAAATCAGTTAGCTAATTACTTTTGGGAGTTTTTAAACCGGTTGAAATTCTTTTAATAATTTGATAAAGGGTATGCGGGCTTTAAATGAAGTTTGGCCCACGATTTCTTTTTGTTTGTGGAACCGGGTTATATTGGAGTAAATAACCGATTCCCACTCCATTCTTTCGCTAACCCTAAACGAATGAAAGAAAATAAATGGAGGTTCGTTTCATTCGTTCCTTTTAGCTTGCAAATTAGGGTTTGATCGATTTGTGGCCGCCACGGATTAGAATCTTCCTCGCTCGTTTCTTTACCACCACGTTCGAGTTCGTCTTTGCTTCATTTTGGGCATTGTGCAGAGGTGAGCAAAAAGGAGATGCCTTCGGCTTCGATTTGGGTTTGGATTCTTCGACAAGATGAGTGATTTTGTTTCACTCACATCTAATTCAATTATCTGTGTATATATGTTTCAAGTGCTTTGATTTTGTTTGGGTAAAATTGGTTGGCTTCGTCAATGCTATGTCGGCCATTCGACCTTCGTTTGGATGTTCGAGATGGTTACTGACTTTTTCCAGTTCATATACATATTTTGTTTGGTTGATACGGTTTTGATTTTCTGGAAATTTTGGTTTTGTGAATTTTTGATGACTTCGGCTTTAACTTGGATTTTGAATTTAACCCCTTAATCTTGTTTGCGGTTCGGTGGTAAAATCATTTGCTTGCAGCTGCACTTGATATCGTGATAAGGTGTTTCACTGTTTGACATTGTTTTACATTCTTTGGATTGTTAGTACCACTCTTGTTTATGAAAGTTTGGTCATACTATATTCATATACAGTTCGCTGTTCAACTTCGTATACTTGACTTCGAGTTAGGTAGCACTGTTGCTTCTGGCTTCAGTAAATCCTTACTGACTTGTATTATTTACATATTGAGTTGTTGATGGTGCTAGAGATTCTATTGCATTTAGTGTCACTTGATGTTGTAATTTGTAATCTCTGATTCATTTTATGTTGTCATACCCCTTGTATACCATCAGTTGCCACTGCCTGTTTCAATTTGCATATGGTGTTGAGTGTAGCCTCAACTCTGTCCACGGTTGCATTATGTTGCACCTGTTCGGTTGTTTTCATGTACATGTCGTGTCTTGTGTACATGCCGAGTCATGTTAACCTTCCTAGTGCATTGTTTGGTTCACATTGCATTCACTTGCATACTTTTGCATCATGTAGTTCCTTGTATCAAGTTTTGAACATGGCCATTTCATTGTTGAGGCTGTCCAGTCGAGTCTCATATTTGCACCGTCCAGATTCATGTTGCAATTTCCCTGTAGCACACTTGAACTTGTTTATGCAATTCCATGACTTTGGCCATTAACTGTTGGCATCGGTCTTGACTTTAATCTTGTCATTTACTTGAATCAGATGTATTTGCTTGCATCCATATTGTCACTGTATCATGTATGATATAATTTGCATTTGAGTTGAACTGGTCCAGTTTCATTTAGTTGTTCACTGGTCGCTGCATACAAGTTCATCATGTAGTTTACTGTATTGATTCGTATCGGCAGTGTAGTTGTTGTGCACTGAGCATTGCTTCGAGTCAGTTGTAGTGTGTATGCACACATGTATATACCACTGTACATTACTTCATATGGCTTTGCTTATAGTTTTGGCCTTTGTATATTTGTTGCACTGCTTCTCGGTTTTATATGTTGGTGACTGGTCTTTGCTTATGAGTTCATCATGGTTTGCTATTTGATGTAGAGGTCAGTTGCAGTTTAATATTGATCTTGCAGCTTTGTTTATTATGTAGTCAAGAATGCTTTGGTGCTGTATTGCCACATTTTTGTGTAACTGTACTTGTCTTTCGTGTCCACTCTTATCTTTGTAACTCATGTTGTATTCATGGAGTTAATGCAGTTTCATTTTGTTGTATTTTTTCCATGCTGAGCCTGATTGCTCTGGTTCATGTATATGCATGTTTTGCCTTTGTGCATTCATATAGTTAGTTGCATCTAAGTTTCATTGTTCAGATTGTAGCATTGATGTGTACATTACTAGTACATGTCACTTTTCATTTTGATTTGAGTTGGTGCCATTTGCTTTTTATTCGTTGATCTTTTGTGTATTTCATGTTGTAGTGGCGAGGCAGTATACGCGTGCGTGTGCTGCAGCACTACCAGAATTGATGTTTTTAATTGATGATTTCAATCGCTTGAATTGTTTTGTGTGTCCAGTTCAATATTTTAAAATTGTATTTTTAAATTGGTTTAATTTGATCATTTTTTTGTTGTCTAATTATCTATTTGATTACTAGATTATGAGTTTCTAATTATTTATTTAAAAATTAAATTTTGTTGTTAATTGCCGTCTAGGCAATTCTGTTATTTTCTAAGTTATCTTCATTGATAACCCTTTCATTTATCTTCGTTGATAATTTGAAATTGCTGATTTGTTGTTTAAGACTATTACGTGTTATATTTACCGTTATCCGATTTCCTTATTAAAGGATTGGATATGTGAGATTTTTGTGACTGTCGTCTATTTGATTATTTAATTATTATTGCTTCCGTGCATTAATAACCGAGTTTGAATTAGACTGACCCGTGTATTATTTTCTTTTGAATTTAATACTCGGGTCAGACCGAGTTATTTCAGGTTGTAGATATCTTGCTTTGGGTTGCTGCTAGAGCTATGAAGTCTCTTTATATCTTTTGGAGTAGTCGTTGTCTTAGTATAGGAAGATATGTATTCATGTATATTATTTACGATAATGTACTTGTATATGTAACTTCCGGAGTCGACAGTTGTAGTTGTATCATATGTATTGTATCACGTGTATTGTAACTGACTTCAGTTATATATATATGAGATTTGATATTATCTGTGTTTCGCATTTAGCTTATCTGTGTTATTATTATATATCTTGTCCAAAACTATTATGAACCATCGTAGTTCGTTTTATACTGCAATTGAATATGTCGATGGGAGTAAATAAAAAGAGATGAAAAATAGAAAATATATACCACTCCTATCGAGATAATCAATACTAGTGTAAGGCCTAACTACGGATGGCCGTTCCTATCCAGCCTTATTCTTCGTAATAACAGACAGTATTTCCTTTAATACTCTTTGTTATTGTGAGCATAGAGGTGGGGCGTCACAGTCAGTATTGTATTTTGTCATTGTAAACTCTGATAATGTGATGTATAAACTGATAGTACTTTTGTTTCAAAGATATTCATTTATCTATTATATGTTGTTCCATTGCGAATTATGAGATTCTGTTTATTGTTTCTGTTTCTTCTTCTACCTTCTTCTTCTTAAACCCTAACGGTTCGCTTTTTCGACATTCAATTGGGCGGCGTTTGATACCGTGGTCGTATTAGTGTCGACTTTCGAAAGTCGAAAAATTGGGTCGTTAGAGGGAAAGTAGGGCTGCGTCGGCATCGTACTTGCACGAGGAAGAGTCGATGGTTTGTATCGATTGTGGGTTGCGGTTTGGGTCGAGCTACGTCAGGGTGGCCGTGGAGGTAGGTAGAGGTGTGTCTCGAGCTTGATGGCTGGGGCTTGGGTTCGCAGCCGTGCGATAAAGGCTCAAAGTTGTGGAAGTGGGTCGCGCGATGGGTATGGTGGCTGTAGTGCGGTCTAGTCGAGGCTAGGGTTTCGTTCAATTCTAAACTCGACAGTGAAGGTATTATTATTTCTGTTTTAATTCAAATTCATAAAAGGTATAATATAAATATGAACATACATATATATCTATTTTAGTTTAAATATACGCAGATAAACAGAAGAAAATTTTATGCATAAAGGATTTTGTAAAAAATAAAATAAGTATATATGTAAGATTCTGGAAATACAGAATTTTAAAATGTGACTTTCATATGAAATTAATTTTTTGAAATCCATAAATTATTTATTTTTATACATGTAGTTCGAAGAAGAATAAATATACATATATACCTAATTTCATTTACTAGTTTATTTTAAATAATATATTATAGAGATAGATTTGTTTAATAAAAGTTATTTAATTGTTTTAGTTGCTAAAAATATTTTATTAAAAGGAATGAAACTATTGGTTAATAAACTTATCGAATGGAAACTTAATTGATTGATTAGTTCAAATATTTAAAAATCTAATGTTTATACAAGGTCTGAAATCATGAAGAAATCGAGAAGAAAGCAAGCTGGATTGGATCAAATTTGCTATTAAAAATCAAAGATGTGTTGATCTCACTCATTTGGATTACTATTTAATTAAAATAGTTAAATTTAAATTATTGGTTGAATGATTGAATTGACTGGATGTGATATTATATATATAATAGTGTATATATATTGGAGTGATTGATTTCCCACATTATATAGCGGTATGCGCCCCGCATAATAGTGGATGACCCCATATACCGCGATATTCCACCTTGAAGTGGAATCGGTATTTTAAATTGTGCTAACATCTGTGGATGCAGGGAAATGGGTTGGAGGGATCCAACTGGATTCCTCAAATGCTTTTTATATTCTGTGATATGATTTATTGATAATTTGTGATAGATTATATTGGTAAGTGAAATTATTGAATGCTATGGTTTGGCCGAATATATTTTGGTATTTTAAGATATCAGAAATATAAAAATTGAACTTTGGAAGGAAATTAAAGTAGAGAATTTTAAGTAAAATAATTTTAGAGAATTAGATAAATTAAATGAAGGAATTTGGAAAAGAATAAAAGTTGATTTTTGAAACCCTATCGAATAAATTCCAAGTATGGGGGAAAGAGATTTTTAATAAATGAAAATAAATGAATTTTGAAAACTTAAGAAGTATTGTTTAAAAATTTAAGAATTTATTTTAAATTCAGGATTTAAAATGGTTTGGGAGAAATAAAAGGGAGAATTTTAGAATTAGGTATGAAACTAATATTTCGAATTTTAAATAAGATTTTAAAAACTAAATAACGGAGTGAATATGGAATTAATGGGTTTCTAAACAAATTTGGGTAAGTAAAGGAATCTATTTTAAAATAGAGTTAGGTTTGAAAATCGACTTGAAACTGATCAAGTGTTTGAAACTGGGATAAAAGGAGAATGAGATTATGGAATTTATAAACGGGGTTTATAAATAAAGTGAAATATTTATCAGAGGAAAATTTGAAAGTATAAATGAAGTATAAATTCAGGATGAGAATTTATAAGGAATGGGTAATTTGTTTTAAAAATAAATAGTGGTTTATTTATTTTTAAAGGTGTGAAAGGAAAGTGTATTTCCCTTAAGTTAAAGTTTTAAAAGTTGTTTAAAAGAATATTTTTGAGAGTTATTTTTTAAGTGTTTAAAATTTTAAAGTTAAATATTTATTAAATTGGTTATAGTAGTAATCATTTTAAAAGGTTAATTAGTATTATGATTTAAAAGATAATTATTAATATTTATATTTTATAAAGTAGTTAATTTTAAAGATAATTTGGCTAAAGTTTATATTTGAAAAACTTGTATAGAATTTCGTAAATTTATTTTAAAATTTGTTTTGGCTTAAGTTTTACATGAGAAGTTACTAGTAATTTAAATAAAGTCTTTTAAGTAGTTTTTATTTTAATTGTTTTAAAGTACATATATTTTTAGATAAAGTGTTTTAAATTATTTAAAAACCTAAAGCATTAAGGCTTGGTGATTTTCAATGGAAATAAAACAACTAGGTGGGAATTTATTCCATAAGAGAAAAGTGATTTGAAAACTGTTTTTCAAAAGGGATGAATGTAGAGAAATATTATGCGAAGATATTTTAAATTAAATAATTTTGGAAATTATTTAGGCTGATGGTTATTTGTAGATGTTATATGATAGTTAAATAACCGACTATCAATATTGGCCAATGCGCTGATCGTTTTGAAGAGATCGGGATCAGGATTAGTTTCCCGAAAACACTTCGATCCAGTTTGAACGTTTTCGTGAGGTAGATAAGAGCTTCGAGTCAAAGATGGAGCAGTGAAGTGCAAGGGCTATTCGCTACTAATCCTGAGGGTGATTCCAAAATGGATGTAGGAGTAGTGCCTTCGGTTCTGTTCGAACCCAGAACGGACTTGTATGGACGAATGCTATCAGAACATCGTCAGAAGGATGATGAGCATTCTATGTGAATGTGTGCTAAACAGGTAATGCATAGCCTCGAGCCTCATCAACCAGGAATGGCTAAAACAGGGGAGGTGCACACAAGGCTAAGTGGCAAGCAACCAATTAGGGTAAGGTCATCCCTGTCTAAAGGTCCCTTTTATTCGGCTGTGTGGGCAGTTGCTGATCCCAACTGCGGGGTGATCTTATTCGAACTATCCTGTAAGGGGTAGCTCCGGTCTTGTGATGCAAGGGATTAGGGTGGATCCTCGGTACGGTGATCTGGACCGCGTACTGTGACGGGTGGTACCCAGTAGCCCTGCCATTGATGGAAATCCATTCTCCCTACGTGCCTTTACGGTTTTGTTTGAAGAACCTAGTATTGCTGGAATTTAATGAATGTAACCATTTCGGCTATTTGATTAAGTATTTGTATATAGACACTAATATAGTATTAGAGGATTTGATAAATGTTTTGGTTATCGTAAGGTAAAAACCCGACATGTTTATTTGTGGCGTGGTCTAACGAGATACCTTTGATTTCAAAAGGATTTTGAAATTTTAATAATCCAATTGAGTGTATTTTCTCACGCTAGTTTTTCAGACTGACTCTGGTGTTATTTCACTATAATGCTCAGGTCAGACCGAATATTATAGAGTACAGATTCTGGATGGACTGTTGTGGAGCTCAAGAGACAAGCTGGACGATGAGGCGTATTTCCATATATCTATATTCCGCTGTGTAGTGTAAGCTGTATATTTAGCTTTGGGAGGACAAGTTATTATAGCTGTCCTAAATTTGGTTGTTGATTTGTGTTGTACTCTGATGATGTAATATATAAACAGTTATAGATTCTTTTGTACAAAAATCTATTGTTATCTATTATATATTATTCCGATGCGATTGTGAGATTCTGATATTGTTTTCTATTTCTTCTTCTACCTCCTTCTTCTTTAACCCTAATGGTTCAGTTTTCCGGCATTCGATTGTTCGGCATTTAATACAGTGTACGTATTGATGTCGATTTTTCGACATTGAAAAAAATCGGGTCATTATAGGAGTATTCTATGGTAGCCTCCCGATCTGGAAGTACGATGGTACTATATAGACTATTGACACTATAAATGTGTTAAGGTGGAAAATGTAAAGCCTTAAGCTATTTTAATAGTTTACTTTACTATAATCATTTTTAATAGCGTATGTTACTACATAGTAGATAGTTTAACGGATCCTTAGAGGATGGTTATCCCAAACATCCTTTGAGTTACTTGTATTTCAGTTGATATTTCACTTGAGTTCGATTTACTGATATAAGAATGTTAATCCTAACTCGAGTGTTTTGTGTTTTTCTTTATGCTCGGGTCAGACTGAGTGGTGCATCTTTTGAGACTCGCCTTTGGAGTTGGAGCTTTGTTTGAAGATCCATCTTCATCCATTTAGCTTACAATTATTCAGTTGATTCCAGTGATGCATTCTGATCTTGTATTTGACTATTGTATTTGAAACTTCTATTGTATCTTGTTTAACTCTGATATATATAGTAGCTTCATGAACTACTGTTCATTTTGTTCCGCTGCATTATTGTTATATTACTCTGAATTTGTGATTTTGTGATCTTTATTTACTGTATATGTTGAGTTTTGCCAAATATAAATTAACAATTTGGTATTTTGAGCAATTCAAATCTGGCATGTGTGGATACGAATGGTTGAAAATATCAGGATGTTACATGTGGTATCAGAGCTTTGATTTTAGACAAAACTTAACATATAGAGTAAATTTAATTACAGAATCACTTTCGTTCGTGCTAGAATTCCTTCCTCTTTGACTCGGTTTCATTTGAATTTTGGAACATTTCCCATCGGTTCCAAAACCTATTCTTGTCTTCCCCTACCCAAATTCTTCTTGATTTTGGAGTTTTCCACAGCTCCACTGAATGGTTTGTAATGGGGTGAACTCCTTTACAATAGCATCGGTTCACCGAAGATTTATATATCCTCGGTTTAGATGCTGATATCTCTTGATATGCTCGAATTCTATCTCTGGCGATCGGATGTCGATTTGCCTCCGAATTCTGCATCGATCCTATTCTTGAGGTCACGGTTGACCTGGTTAGGGTTGTCCATGATTTATATAAGTCTATCCATCTTCTTATTCTGCTATCTAATCACCTTATCTTCATTTTGAACCTATCTTCTAGTTTGAATTCTATTGATTAGAACTTTCTAATTTGAATTTCTATCGCTATTCTATAATCAATTTTGGGTAATTGAGTGAAGGAGTGCATTTGTAATTAAATTAAAATGTTTTATAATGTGTTGTTTGAGTTGTTGATGTTGATTTGGGTTTTCGATCAATTCTTCTGATCAACGTTATCGATAGGATTTCCAAAACACTTGAACAGAGAAAACTGACACAATATTGTTTTCAAATTAGGTAAATGAATAACTTGCATGATTATATTGTAAATATGTAAGTAAAATTTTTTGGAATTTAATAAGTTAATTAAATTGGTTGTCATAAATAATAATATTTGATTTCATTTATTGTTTTGTAGAACCATTGGTTTTACTTGCATATAAATAAATGAATTTATAAATATAGTTTATAATTTGATTTGAAATCTAAATGAATTTAAGTTAAGAATTTGATAATTAATTTCTGATGATTTCAAAATTGGTTCTAAAGTTTTAAAATGCATAATATTAAAGTATTTTCGAATAGAAATTTGTTTTCGAGGAATTTTAAAGTTTTAAATCAGCACTCTTCTCTTTTGTTGCTGGAAAATAATTTCGGTGATGACTGCAGCATCATCGACAGTCATTTTCAAGTTTTAGAGTCTGTAGCTTTACAACACTTTTGTCTTGGAAAATGATTTTTGACTTGAATTTCTGAAGTATGATTTGGTTTATAGTACATTTGTATATGTTTATATATTTGCTTTGATATATATAGTATTATCTCTAAATGGTTTGAAGATAATCGGAAATATGATTCTTAAATTTTATGATTAAAAGATGATTTCAATTATAAAATGAAACCAAATTTGGAATAAATATTTAAACTTGAAATAATTGCGTTTGGAAAATTTTACTTGTATGATACTCAATTACATTCTAATATAACTTACCTAAATTATTCATAACTTAAATATGTAATTAAATAATATACAATATAAAATGATTTTATAAATAAAATTTGAGTGGTTATAATAAATGTTATACGCTTAAATTTTAATTATAAAAATGTTAATAGGAATAAATAGAAAAGTTAATTGAATAATAAATGAGATAAATTAAGTAAATTTTGTTTTGAAGGAATTTATAAAATGAAATAAAAATCAACTCAATGAAATACCTTAAATTTAAATCAATTATTGAATATTAATTTATTTAATTTATTTAAATAAAAATCTATATTTTCTTTTCTGGTTGTTCCTATTCTCCTACCTTCTCCCTTTTCGAGGACGAAAAGTTTTGAGTGGGGGAGAGTGTAACGACCCGTAAATTTTAGTGGTTTTATTTATTTAATTAATTGAAATTTTGTGAAATTTTAAATTGAATTTTGAACTAAAATTTTGATATTTGGAATACGTCTAATTAAACATAGCAAATGGTAATTTTTTGTCTGAAAATATGGAAATTTATTTTCTTGTGTAATTTTATTTGAATTTAATCAGTTAATAATTGATGATAATAAAATGTTTTCCAAACCTGAATATTTTTATACAAAAAATTTGTAAATTATCTTCTGAGTGAGACGTCATATTTCATTTCCTTAAATTTTGACCGTTATTGCTCTGTTCGTTTTATTTCTGGCAAATTAACAACATTTTCGATACCGATTATCGACTTTTGATCGGATGATCGTACCACTGATATTTGTATACCATTTCGATCGCTCGTCGTGCTGATCTCTACGGTATATTCCATTGTCTATTTCGAGGTCGGAAACACGGAACGACTTCATATTGGTTCCGTCTTTTTAAACCATTTTAATTTCCTTGTTGATTTGTTATCTACTGAGTTAAACCCAATGGCCACCGGGATTTATTATTTTCAAAAATCAATGCCTGGCTTTTTATTTTCACTGCTTCCTATATTTTGCTAGTTCGTTCTGTTTTCCCATACCAATTCATTCGAGAAAATTCTATATATTATATTATAGTTCATATTCATTGCTTCTTCTTTTTTGAGTTTATTCCATATTTCTTTTATGAATTGTTCGCCTTCATTTCAAAACCGTCATCCGACCTCCGCCGAATCACTTGGTGCCTCCCACGACCTCAGCCACTGTCCATCACATCATCTTAAACTCTCAATCATGCGAGCAAGGCAGTTTGCCCTGGAACCGTGCTTCACCCTACCTTCGCAGCAATGCATCACCTCGAAGCATGACTCTACCTATGTTCATATCTGTAAGATTTATATATTGTATTTATATAGTTAAATATTATATATATATATATATATATTATACATATAATCTATAGTAGAGTTATATATTAGTTAATCTATTTAGTTTATAAATATTGATTTAGCTTGTTTCACATTATTATTCTTCTCCGTTTTGGGAAGTGTTCATCTTTCTTGTTATATATATGTATATATGCATATGTATTGGGTCGCCGTTATATGTATATAAAAGTTTTCAAACCACATTTATATTGATGAATGCCATCTTCGAAAGGTATAGATTTTATATATATTTATATGTTAGTTATATATATAATAGTTTGCCGCAATTGTATACACATATATGTTTATATAAAGTTGTATAAATTTAATCAGTTGTATACATATTAGTTAGTATATATACATATATATATCTTTATTTTGTTGTGTTCTGTACACTAGGCTATTTCATATATAAAGATTTGTATCCGCATATATATATATATATATTAAATCTAAATGTTGCTTTGTATTTTTTTGTTTTGTTTTATATCTCATAGCTTCACATGTGCGAATATATAAAATCTAGTTTACAGTATATATTATTTACAGCTGTCGTATGTATATAATATTGAGTTTTATAAAGTGAATATGGGATAGTTGATCTCATATAAAGCTTTGAAAGGGTACATATACATACATACATACATACATATATATATATATATCAACTATAGAACTGTTTCATTGTAAGGTATATAAATATGTATGTCAAGCTTAAATATGGGTTATAAATATAAAGCAAGTTGTATGGTTATAGTGTGTGTGTGTGTGTGTGTCTATATATATATATATATATATATATATATATATATATATGTTACAATATTTGATCTGGGAAGAAGATTTCATGTGTTTACTATGTATATAATACTGTATGATTATAAAGTTCTTATCTGATATAAAGTATACATATATAATACGTTTATTTGTACGTGAATTTATAACTATGTTTATACATTGGTTTATGTAGATAGGTATATTTGACTTTGGTTTCCACACACACACGCACATACATACATACATACATACATACATACATACATACATACATACATACATACATATATATATATATATATATATATATATATATATAAGTTCACCTATACAATTTATCTTCATCGATCCAATTCTGATTCGATTTTTCAATTCCTATTTATTAGCTTTAATCGTCGAACTCGTGTCCATCGTGCTTTGCTTCGAAATTCATGCTTGGTTTCGTAACTCATCCTATTCTCGTTCATCTCTCTAGCCTCAAAAGGTGAGCAATCACTCACGATTAACGTTCTTATATTTATTAAATTTGATTTCAATTGAAACGACAATTGAAATATGTTGCTGTTAGTAATTTACATTGCTATATATTTGCTATTACCTGTATCTGTTCACCCGTGACATCTAACACCATTATCTGTTATTTATATTGATCATATATGCTTGATATATTATTATCATATCAGTTATCACTCTGCAAGTTCTCTATTAGTATAGAATTCCCTATAGGTTGAAATGATACATACCTGAATGATTTGTAGAATATGAGAAACTCGTTATGGGTTGAAACGATAAACCCAAGCGATTTTCATTGAATTGAATTTGGGATTGTGGGTTGAAATGATATATACCCATATGTATATTTAAATTGCAGTTGAAATGATAAATATCTGTATCACTCGACCATAGGATAGAAAATTATATACAGACACCATTGGTTTATGTATACATATTTTGACAATGATTTCTATGGTTTTTGGAAAGAAGTATATGGTTTATTAAATATTGATTTTTAAGATATTATATATATGTATATGTATTTTATAAAATTAAAAATTTAGATTTTTTAAATTACATGTTTTGAAAATTTTATAGTTATAAGTTAATTTTGAAATCTTAAATTTTAATAATTTATTTATAAATCTTGTATTTTTAAAATATATGTAGGTTAATGTTTAATATTGTTTAAGTATAAATTTTAAAATTTATATTTTCAAATATTGAGTTTATTATGATTTTAATAAATACAGGTTGGAAATTGGTTGAAATTATATTTATTTATGATTTATACTTAGATAAGTTTGATTTGAAGTTTATTAAATTGGAAATTTTAAAGATATGATTTGATAACTTGAATTTGATTAAAAATGACTCAAATGAATACTTCAAATTTACATAAATTGAAATGGGATATTTCATTTATTTAAATTTGTAAATTGAAGTTTTATTTAAATGTTATTTGAATGATTAAGTAAATATTTCAAAATAAGTGATAGTAAAGTGAATTTGATATATATATGGAATTATCAAATCTAGTTTTCAAATGTTTGATTATTTAATGCTTTGAAATATATCAAAATTGAAATGGTTTATTTGCGGTTCAAATCTGCATTTGGAATCGATGTAATCTGAAATGGTTTATTGAGAAACTGAATCGAATTGAAATTGATGATTTGAGATTTGATTTAATATGAATTTTGAAATTCGAGTTGATTTAAAATTAATTTGTGAAATTGAGAAAACTATTTTATATTTTACTTTATAAATTATTTTAATATAAATTATTTTAATTAGTATAAACTATTTTAATGTACTAACTATTTTAATATAAACTAATTTAACTTATAACTCTTTTTATATAAACTATTACTTTATAAACTATTTTATTATATAAACTATTTTAATATCTAAACTGTTTAAGTGGTGGAATTTATGTTTCCAAAGTTATAAATTTCAAAATATTATGTTTTGAAAGTGTCATGATTTCAAGTGTTTGGTTTCGAAAGTATTATAACTTTGAAAATGCTATGATTTTAGAAAGGGATATATTTGGAATGGAAATGATATCATATTGATATGGTTTTGAAATGGCAATGATATTTTGGTTAAAGTATAAACTATTTTGAAATGACCGTGGTGTTATAATAATGTTTGGATGCTAAAGAGACCGGGATCAAAAGTTGTCGTACTCTCTGCCAACTCCGAAAACCACTTTAACAACTATGTACGCGGTGGAGATTCCAGAATGAAGTAGGATGGTGGTGACGATCCTATATGAGATATATACGTGGACCCGACTCCCTTGAGTTGGCATAAGGTGGCTAAAACAGAAGCAATCGACGAGCCAATGAGGTAGCTTCTCTGATCGGACACACTTCTTCGATGCTATATTCTGACTTGTGATTGATTTGGTGGCCGCTTTTGATTTGATTTTTGATTTAGGAAGCATGGCTCGAGGTGGGCAGTAGTGGCTGCTACGCGTTACCACCAGTCCGAAAGTGTACTTGGTATATCTACCATGGCATTGCCTAGTTGCGCCATGTCACCTTCTCTAATGTGCTTTACTACGAGTTTGATTTGTGTTGTACCTATGAAGTATTCTATGGTAGCCTCCCGATCTGGAGGTACGATGGTACTATATAGACTATTGGCACTATAAATGTGTTAAGGTGGAAAATGTAAAGCCTTAACGCTATTTTAATAGTTTACTTTACTATATACATTATTATATTAGCATATGTTACTATATAGTATATAGTTTAAGGGATCCTTAGAGGATGGTTATCCCAAATATCCTTTGAGTTACTTATATTTTAGTTGATATTTTACTTGAGTTGGATTTAGTGATATAAGAATGTTAATCCTGACTCGATTGTTTTGTGTTTTGCTTTACGCTTGGGTCAGACTGAGTGGTACAGCTTTTGAGACTCACCTTTGGAGTTGGAGCTTCGTTTGGAGATCCATCTACATCCTTTCAGCTTGCAGTTATTCAGTTGATTCCAGTGATGCATTCTGATCTTGTATTTGACTATTGTACTTGAAACTTCTATTGTATCTTATTTAACTTTGATGTATATATAGTAGCTTCAAGAACTACTATTCATTTTGTTCCCCTGCATTATTGTTATATTACTATGTGTCTGTGATTTGTGATCTTTATTTACTGTATATGTTGAGTTTTGCCAAATATAAATTAATAATTTGATAATTTGAGCAATTTAAATCCGGCATGTGTGGATGCGAATGGTTGGAAATATCAGGCTGTTACAATATTAAAAAATAAATAAATACATGTTATAAAATTTTGTTTGTATTTCTAAATCTAATTTTTATTTAAAAATTATTTTATTTTCAAATTTTTTTATCATGGCCCTGAGCAATATGCTCACATATATACATACAATTTTAAAAAAAATTAATGTACACAAATACATTATCGTCATATGTAGACAACAAAAACATATGTGGATTCATGCCATATTTAAGCATACATATAACATGATGAATATATATATATATATATTTGAGTAAAGGATTTATCTTTTCCAAAGCCTAGATGAAATCTTTTATTTTAATAAAAGATTGGCCTCGACTGGTCAAGAGGAGCTAAAGAGAAGAGTACTAAAGGGAGGCATAAGATGAATATGTAGCATAGGCCCAAGGTGTGAAAAGGGGATACAGATCCTCCTTTTTCTCCTACCAATTCACCTTACTTTGAATCATTATTCAAGCCCTCTCCAGCCTCCTATAGTCAAACATGTATATTGAAGGAACTGGGCCAGCCCGCATTGGAAGAAATTGGTAAACTTAATTTTTTTATCATTAATGGGCCTGTGAAGTCTAAATGTATTTAGATCTTATCTAAATTACTTTAAATAAAATCATTATTTTATTTAATACCATATTTTGTTTTATTAATTGATTCTAAAACAATAAAGAATGATATATAAAAATAAGGTTTGAATATATCAAATATATTCATTCCTTAATTGTGTGGCAGACTAGTTAAACATATGGCAAGTATGATCAATTGGTAACATGATGTATATGAATAAATAAGAATAAGTTTAAAGGCAATCACATAAGGGACAAAAAGGAAAGAAATAAAAGATGACAAAGATGAATGATTCATCTTCCCATTTTTGACAAACTTGATTTATGCAGCATTTAATTAGCAATCAATGAATCATTAAGACATAAGATTAGGAATAGCCAATAATAATTCATATACATAAATTACTGCCTTGTATAAAATTGTTCGATATTAATAAAGCATTCAAACTATAAAATTTGAAATATAAACATTAAGTTTTATATGTACATAGATATATGTAATTATTTTTATATAAAGATTAACCAAAAACTTTTAATTAATTCAAAATAAACCATATATATATAACATTTAAATTTTCTGATGTATTTATGAACTTATATAACCTTAAATTAGTTAACAAAATATATTTGTAATTAAATCAAGAGATTCAACCTATATAAAAAAAAATTTACAAAAGTGAAATAGACTAAGCTGGGCAATATATTAACAATCCTTTGAATACTAAAAATTATTAGTCATGTCGAATCAGGTATCAAATTTATAAGTTTACTGCAATCAATTTATTATTAAAACATCATTTAATCGTGTATGGGTTTCAATTACAATAAAATGCAGACAATAAGAACAAATAAACTTTCAAATCTAAAGAGATTCAACCTATTCGAATAAATTTTATTTAAACAAAAGTGAAACACACTAAAATGAGCAATATATTAACAATCCTTTGAATACTCAAAGAAAAATATTAGTCATGTCAAATAGGGTAACAAATTATAAATTTATTGTAGTCAATTTATTATCCAAATATCCTTTAATCTTGTGTGGGTTTCAATTACAATAAAATGCAGATAATAAGAACAAATAAACTTTCAAATCTAAGGAGATTCCACCTATATGAATAAATAATTATAAAACAAAAGGTGATACATATTTAAATAAGAAATATGTTAAAATCCTTTGAATGGTTAAAAAAGAATAATGTTATGTCAAATAGGGTAATAAATTTAGAAATTAATTGTAATCAATTTATTATCAAAACATCATTTAATCATATATAAGTTTCTATTACAGTAAAAATGCAAACAATAAGAACATGTAAACATTCAAATCAAAAAAATTATGTTTTGATTTGAATGTTTAAACGTAGATCTAAAATTAAATTATTGTCTAATCATATACCAGTTTCAGCTTTGATTTATCTAAATAAAAAAACAATCAGTTCATATAATAAATAATTTGAAATACATAAACCATTTTCAAATCGAATTAGACCATATTATATACATATAAATTGAGATATTCAATTTTGTTCATTAAAACATTGTATCAAAATTATTAGAATAAAAAGATCGTACTGTAATTCCAAAGCCTTGAAGTAAACCTTAAAAAACTGAATTTTTCCTCTAGATGTAGCCAATGAATTGTACCTTGAATGATGAATCAAAATTTTCTAGATTCAGAAATCAGCCTCCAGATGTTATAAGGATCAAGAGGAATAAACCACTTTTCAAAATCGATTTTATTTTTATTTGATTTTAGGAAAATTGAAGCCATGGGAGATCTCATATTTTCAGCCATGAGAGAAGGAGACAACCAAAAAAGTTACAGAAAGAAAAATGAAAAATGAGAAACTCAATTGTGTGTATAGAATGAATTAGAGAACATGTTTCATTTGAAAGAAGAAATCTTTCACATTCTTTAATTAAAATTTCTCTAATATTTCTCTTGGTTAACTTTCTCTTTTCACTCCTATTTCTTTACAAGGTATGGCTGAAAATTACGTGCCAACAAATAACATAAGATTCCATAAATTAATGCATGTAATTATCTTTTATTTAATTACAATGATATCATATATCAATGCGTGCAAATATAATTTTCATAAATGCACTCAAATAATTACAAATGACTCCCAAACATCAAATAAAATAAATAATAAATAATATTTCTCAAATACTAATTAATTTAATCAATTTACAACGTTTTGTGAATTAATTAAATCATGTGGTTTTTGAAGAATTCATCATTACGGTTGTGTGACTCAAAGGTATAAATTCAGTCAGTGATTAATATTGAACAATTCGAATATTATCGTTCACACGTCGCTTAGCAGGTGGCATGACATTTTGGCTGAATTCATTGCTTACACATCTTTTGGTAAAAATCCAATTTTACTTATTATAAGCGGTACCTAATAGTGACAATTACTTGCACTAATTCTCTTCGTAAAAACTATATCATTTTGGATTTATGGAATTTGGCAAAGGTCAAAGTTCCAATCCACATTCAACTTTATAGTCCAAACACAAAGTCTTTGGTTCAATAATAACAATTATTACTAACCGAAATGCTCTGGCCAGAGACTTTTACTTTGAGTTGACTTCAGTTGACTATGGTACTAACCTTGTATAGTTGAGGAGACAAATACTCTCTTGAATAGTGTTTCACTTCAAATGCTTCCACTCGACCGAACTATCGTCATTCGATGGATGTCGTGCCAAGATTTAACTATAATCAAAGTGGAGCTTCCACATTAAAGACCAACAATATTCTCAAGCTGAGAGAACTGTGTAAATTAGTCACATCGATATTCTCTATTTGACCTTAGTTATATTAGTCATTAGAAAACTATCTAGTGAGTCATTCCATAGTTATCCAATAACTATCAGTACGTAACCCCTTGGTGCCCTCAACGATCATGAGTAATACACTGCCTAACATTTAAAGAGCATTACGTACTCTAGTTTCAACGGATGTATGGATATCCAGTCTCGATGCATCTTGACTAGGAACATTTAAAATGGTATATTTGTTTCGTCATGATAAATTACTCACGGTTACAACATTTGTAATTACTATCACAAAACATACCATTTATGGGTATTCTATTAAATATGCTCTTAATTAAATTGATTAATTATATAACCACATTACATCAATTATATAATAGAAAGAAAATGCCTCAATTTCGAATAAGATTGGTCAACGATTTTGATATATGTAACAAATTCCCTTATTTCCCCTAGGGTATATCCTTAACTCTATCGATCTCCCACTTGCACTTGGGATCAATTATGGAATCTTATTCCAACTTCTCCAATCGGTTTTATCAAAACCAATTGGGTCAGTCCCATTGTGAACGGGTATGCTATTTTGTTTTAGTTATCTGCTCTATCAATTAATTCTCTCCGACGGTGATAAACTGTCTTATCACGTGGAACAATTCAGCGTATGTCTTTCGACTTCTAGTGAGATCTAATTTCAATGAACCATATCACAAAATTGTTATCATATAACAATGTTATGAGATTCTCAACATTTGGAATCAGCTCAGTTATAAATTATGCGCTTATAATTTTATATATATTATTTTTATTGCAGCAATATTCAAGGCGATGTACATAGCCTTTTTTCATTAAGTAAGCCATAGTCTTTAACTTGGAACATTTCTAACTTAAAAATTCTTAATTTGAATTTATTATTGACATACTACGCTCAATATGACTTATAAAGTTTGAGGTCGAACAGTCCTTCATAAGCAGTTTTTGTTTCTATAAATAAATCTCTAGTATTTCATAAATACACTAGAACACTTCAAACAACCATTTAGTGATATCAATTTGGATTTGATATTTTCTTCATGTATCAAGTACATAAGCTGATCACGATATCATAGACAACACAACATGTATGATAATTCCTTCTGCCAATGCAAAGGAATCAATCTTACTTGTTCTGTATCAAAAAATTTAATGAGGCGTCCTTGCATATCATTTGGGACATTCATGACATCTTTTATACTTACTATAAAGTCATCATTTATTAATCCAGTGTTGAGTATTAAAACAACTAAGGTTGATTTTAACACAAGTACATCGTTAAAATCAACAACATGTTGTTTACTTATAGTTTAGAAATATCAATGTACCGTTTAACGTTCTTTATTATGAACACCTGCATTTTGATTAAAAATCAAATTATTTAATATTTCTATCAAAATACTTATTCGATCTTGATGCTTATAAGATGATACTTTTGTATCATTTCTTGGATTATATCTAGAGACTCACAAACTTAATATCGCTTCCACTGACTTTGAGACCTTTTCGGTTAATAGATGTAGACAGCTTACTCTAAATCTTTATTCAAAATTATCCGTTTCAATACATATGTACCAAAACACTAGGACTTATCAAGCAATAAGTTTGTGAGTAAATCCAAATTGACTTGAACATGTTGAATATCGAATCTATTATGTTAATTTCAACAATTGAAATTTGCGATATTATTCTTATCAATATTGCTCATTTAATTCGAACTTCATTAGTCTTACTCATAAAGACACAGTCGAGGTCGATGGATCATATCACTTCAGTTACGACTACCAAAATCTATATTTTGATAACGTACTTGGAGTTCTTTCATATTTGCGAATCTTACCATACAGAGTCAGCACACTCAATGTTTAGTTAAACAATTTAGGATTATATATTTTCGACATTAATAAGAAACTCATAGTTTCTCTTCGATGTGCGAGAATACTTATTAGACATTCTAATGCTATGTATTCGTTTGGGTTAGTTAATTTTATTTCATCTCATATAATCAGTTCTATCCATGGATCATATCCAATTCCATTTTACTAGCAATAATTCCTCAAAGAAATTTCTTCACGGTGAAGTTGGTATATTTTGAAACAACAATTGTTTCTTAATGCAATAGAATAGGTATTCATAAACGTTTTATGAATTTCTTTATTTATAAAACTGATTTGGTATTGGTTTAGAAGGATTATGTTTAAAACATATATATGTCATCCAATGACAGTCTTTTCAAAATCATTTTGGGGAGATACATACAAAATCCTTCATGAAAAATTATTACATGCAATCTTTCGACTCGCACAACCAGCCAATTCTTTGGCCTAGGATATGTTAGAGTTTCTTATAAACCCATATCTTGTAAAATTATACAAACTTTTATTTAGATGAAATAATATTAACCTTATGTGATACCCTTAAGTACATTGCCTTATAAAAAGAAACTAACTCAACTTCACTCACAATTAATCGTTCTTGTCCAACAATGTTCGATTACTCAATATCGATGCATTATTATGTATCACATAGATAAGTAATTTTGAGATTGAATCTTTATTCATTTTAGGTACATTCGAAACGTTTTCCAGTATACTCACTCATTCGGTCAAATCAAATCATTTCTATCGCATATTATATTATTTATTTCTAGTTTATATTCTATAAGTTTACGACAGACATACTACATGTGAATCAAATACACATGTCCATATCGACGATAACTCATCGGTGACTATGACGAAGTACTTGAAACGTTTTGGTATTTATAGAAATATGATTGCATATATTTATATTTATCAATCTGAAGAGTTTATCAACTCTTATAATACTCCCATTAAATGGGTGCATAGCCCTTTATTAATTGAGATATAATTAACAAGTATCATATGATTCAAAATTAGAAAATAAAATTATTTCTCAAAACTACGACTTAGTCTACGATTCCAAAACAACCATAAATAACATTTGATACTTTTGTATTTTCCAATGCATCGCTTTTATTACTAAAAAAAATTACCACGTTATAGTTTTATTTCATAAAGAATATTCATAATATTCATATTGAAATATAGCTTTGTCTATTTTTTTCAGTCGATACTGAAAAATAATCATTATTTCATAAATAATGTATGGAAAGTTTTATGGAAACAATTTTTATACTATGATGCAATCAATAAGTGTTATATGGCATGCTCCCACTGTTTCAACCATTACTATAATAGTGTACTAAATTCGAAGGTCCATCATTCACTTAATACAATTTGTTTATTTCATACACTACAACAATTTACAGTGGAGAGTTTGTTGATCAAATATCTTGAGCTTAAAGAGATAAATCTCATAGAAAATAATTTTCTATATGAAAATACATTTTGGATTAGAAATCACATTTCTTATTTAAAAATCACATATCAATTATTAGTACAATTCTCGTTTTCGATGCTTCTTTATGAAGCATAAGTGATTATTCATTCTCTTCATCACAACTATACCTTAAATTACATCTATTCTTATACATTTATTTTCCTTTCAATTGGTCAAACTATACAAAAGAAAACCTTACTATAATATCGTAACAAACTCTTTACAAAATCACATTTGATCATTCTTAACGTTTAAGGATATCAAATATGTTGCACTTTATGTAAACTGATCAAAATAACATTTCAGCGGTCGGGTTCTTAGATTTATCTTGTAGGTTTTTGGTCTTATATTACATTAACACAATATGATCCCTTTTATAATCAACTAGGTTGAATACATTATCTTAAAATATTATTTATTGGATTATTTCCAATGAACTATATTCATTGAAGTATCGTATATTACGAACTGTGACTGTTCACCATATAACATTTATAAATGATAGTATATGGATTAAATGTCCATAGCCTTGTATTTCTTTTAGAGTTCAAAACTCATAGAGTGCAATAATCGGTCTTAACCAAATAAGCATGTAAGTAACCATTTTATGAATGTATTAAGTAGTTGTAAAATTAGACACTTGCATGGATATAGAAAACATTAACATGCAATAGGCATTTAATAGTGGGTATTATATTTCCATTTGTCAACTTTCAATTCAGTTTGTTTGTATATGTTAATTAATAAAGATTTTATCAATCGTATTAAATGCACAAATTTACCGTTGTAGATAATTATAACATTATTTAGCATATGTTCCTACAATATTGGAAAGGTTAAATGTTACCATTTCATTTTCCTAATAAGGCTCTCACTAGTCTTTTATGTTTCTCCAACCCTAAGATGAAACATAGAAGTCTTTCGAATTCACTAGCGGGTGTTAGGACTCGTCTGTTTTGGTATTCTGACCTTGAGTTTGCTTAACAAATCATAGTTCCACAAACGATGGATAACTCCTTATCGGTTGTATCACATACAAATCCTAGCCCATTTTTCCTTGTCCTAATCCCATTTCAACCTTGATTTTTCTCAACAAATCGAAAGAGATCATTCACTTGTACCTACCATATCGTGATGACTCAAGTATAGTATATGTATCTTGAGTTTGCTCAACAAATACGTATAGTTATCTTACCTCATCTGTTCAATATATTAATAATACTACACATAACATCTCTAGCTTGAGTTTGCTTAGTGACTAAGGAGTATGCAAGTAATTTATTAATATGTATATATATATATATGGTAGAGGTCAACATTATATTGAAGATTCATAATCTTCAATATATTGTATTGAGTGATAACGACTTATGAAATAATGCATTTCTTATGAAATGCCCTCGTGATTCAAGAGTCAGACACATTAGAAATCATAGTATATGTACATATGCGTATGTATTTATTCCTTAAGTCTTTTTGGGTTTCTTTAATGTTCCATCTTTAGTTTATACATTCATATCGTATAAGTTTTTATTATTATATAACTTTTATATTCCATATTACTTATATGATAGTCTTATGTATGCTATTTTACTAATTAAATCTAATTTAATTAATTAACTCTTTGATTAATTTTAAATTGGTATTTCAATACAACTTTTATATTGAACATATTATTATAACCTTTATAGTGTATACTGCAACCTTTATAGTATAACATATATATCTTTTATATGCATTTTTTATTAATTAATTAAACTTTAATTAATTTATTTAATTAAACAATTTTAATTAAAGTATATCAATTTCAAAATTTATCTTACATACATATATACTTATGTTATCTTAACACTTAAAAATAACATAACATATATCAACATATATAATACATACATATAAGTATTAATTAATTAAGTCATTTAATTGATTTATTTTATTAATCTTATTAATTAATTTAAATTTTGAAAATATATAATACATGCATGCAAGTATTGATTAATTTTCTCATTTAATTAATTTATTTCATTAATCTTACTAATAAATTTTAAATTTTGAAATTAACAGTTTCAAACATTTCGAAACTTTCATTTTCAAGCATTTCGAAAATTTATGTTACATTATAACCTTTTATAATAAACATGTTTTTATTTTAAATTTGACTTTTAAATTTAAAATCATGTCTTAATTTTTAAAACTATCCCAAGGCCCAATTAAAATTGGGCCTTTTCCTATTTAGGAGTTATGGTTTCTCTAAACTATTATTGTTGTTTTGGGATATGCCGATGATATGAGGTATGCTATGCTTAGTGCTTTTGTTATGAGGTTTATCTCTTTTGAGATTATATATTTGTTTAGTGATACCACTTCATCACTTGAAGTAATCACATGTACTTAGAGTTATTTCTTCTTAATTGAGAAGAATTATCACACTTATCCTCATCGTTTATCCTACTAAACTAATTGTTTTAGCTAGACTGACCCATGCCTAGACCCACATTAACAAAGAATATTACTGGATAATATTGCCTTCTAATGTGGAGAATAGGGCTGGTTAGGAGCGATAATCCATAGCTTTGTCTTAAACATCTATTAAATTCATCGATTAATGCTCTTAAAACAATTTCCTTTCTTAATGGGATCGACATATTCAGTAAATGCTTAATACAAAAAATACTACAAGTGGCTAACGGACCTATCAGAATAAAATACAACAAGTAAATGGACATCATATGTGATATCTTAAATGGCTCAAACGACCAAATATGTAAAAAGGTGATACACTTGGAAAATCACAAAGAAATCAATGAAATCAGGGGCAACCTTTGGGCACACATCACCTTTCAAGCCAGGCGGGTAACCAAGTAGGGCATGGTACTTGATTACCCAAATCCAATCCTAGACATCACCTTTCTAGACACCATATTAAGTGCATAAGCTTAATTAGTTAGCCCTAACATAACTAATTTAGACCGCATCGGCTATTGGGTTTGATACCATTGAAGGAACTAGGCCAGGCTGCAGCGGAAGAAATGGGTAAATTTTAAAAAAAAATCATTTTTGGATCATTAATGGGCCTATGATGTCTAAATATATTTAGATCTTGTCTAGATTTCCTTTACATAAAATTAGTATATTATTTATTACCAAATCTTGTTTTATTAATTTGATTCTAAAACAATAAAGAATTGGATAAAAATAAAACAATAAAGAATTGGATAAAAAATAAGGTATGAATATATCAGATATATTCATTCCTTAATTGTGTGACAGAATAATTAAACATAAGGTAAGTATAATCAATTGATAACTTGATTTATATGAATAAATAAGAATAACTTTAAGGGCAATCATATAAGGGACAAAAAGGAAAGAAATAAAAGATGACAAGGATGAATGATTCATCTTTCCCTTTTTGACTAACTTCATTTACGTAGCATTTAATAAGTGATCAATGGATCATTATGACATAAGATTGGGAATAGCCAACAATAATTTATATACATAAACCACTGCCTCGTTTCAAATTGTTTGATATTAATAAAGCATTTAAACTATACAATTTGAAATATAAACATTAATTTTAATATGTAAATATATATATGTAATTATTTCTATGTAAATATTAACCTAAAACTTCTTAATCAATTCAAAGTAAACCATATAACATTTAAATTTTATAATGTATTTATGAACTTATATAAACTTAAATTAGTCAACAAAATATATATGTATACAGTTAAATTAAGAGATTCAACTTATATGAATTTTTTTACAAAAGAAACAGACTAAACTGGGCAATATATTAACAATCCCTTGAATACTTAAAAAGTATTAGTCATATCAAATACGGTAACAGATTTATAAGTTTATTGTAATTAATTTATTGTTAAAACATCCTTTAATCATGTGTGAGTTTCAATTACAATAAAATGCAGATAATAAGAACAAATAAACTTTCAAATCTAAAGATATTCAACCTATCTGAATAATTTTTTTGTGAATAAAAGTGAAATACACTAAACTTAGCAATATATTAACAATCCTTTGAATACTGAAAGAAAGATATTAGTCATGTCAAATAGGGTAACAAATTTATAAATTTATTGTAATCAAATTATTATCTAAACATCCTCTAATCATGTATGAGTTTCAATTACAATAAGATGCAAATAATAAGAACAAGTAAACTTTAAAATCTAAGGAGATTCAACCTATATGAATAAATAATTATAAAACAAAAGGTGATACATACTGGATTAAGCAATATGTTAACATTCTTTGATTAGTCAAAGAAGGATAATTGTGATATCAAATAGGGTAAAAAAATTAGAAATTAATTATAATCAATTTATTATCAAAACATCATTTAATCATAAGTAAGTTTCTATTATAGTAAAAATGCAAACAATTAGAACATGTAAACATACAAATCAAAAAAAATATGTTTTGATTTGAATGTTTAAACATAGTGTAGCGAACCAAAATTTCGACCATCAAAATTCGACATCAATACGTTCACTATATAGCCTACTGAACATTCAGGTGTTGAAAATATTGATTGCTAGGGGTAAAGAGAAGAAGGGATAGAAGAAAAGAAGAAAACTAAAGAATAAAAAAGAATCTCACAATCACAGCGGAATAATATATAATAGATAAATACACATCTTTATACAAAAAGAACCTGTAATTATTAGTATACATACAATTATCGGAGTACAAGTGTCAACAAATCAATTTGGATAGTTATAATAACATGTTCTCACAAGTGCTGAATATACAGCATACACACACAGCGAAATATAATCAAGTATGTGGAATACGCTTGAGACTCCTCCAGCTTCTCCAGAGCTCCATAGCATCCCAACCTGAATCTGTAATACTCGGTCTGACCCGAGTATTATAATAAAATAACACCCAAGTCAGTCTAAAAATCAACGTGAGGAAACACACTGAGTTTGAATTATTACTATTACCAAAATCTTTTGAAAACAAGGTATCTCGTAAGACCACGTCACGCATAAATACGATGGGTTTTTACCTTGCGATAACCAAAATATATCAAAATCATTTGATATTATAATAGAGCTTATAGAAAATAACTATGAAATAGCTGAATTGCTTGTATCTCATGTTTCATCATAGTTGGTATGCGACTAAAACCGCACAGGATTGTAGTGGATATTGGATTCCATGCAATGACAGGGCTACCAGGGTACCGCTCGCCATAGTGCACCTCTAGAAAAATGTACCGAAATTGAACCTATCGATCCCTACCAACATAACGCTGACCTACCCCTTACTGGATAGTACCGAATATGATCACCACTAATAGGCCCCCAAAACGCATACAAATGAAAGATAGTGATGATGATAAATGTCCACCCGAGATGAGTGATGATCATGCCCTAATGGTAGCGACCCACATAGCCTTGCTGCATCTTCCCTGTTTTAGTCATTCCCGGCCAAGCTTCGTATTGCCTTAAGAATAGCATTCATTCTTGAAATGCTAACACTGCCATCCATGCAATGATAGCATTCATCCATACAGGTTGTTCTGGGTCTGAACGAACCAAATCTCTAAATTCACTATCTTCATTATCTTCACGATATCACAATTCGTAACGCATAAGGATCGAAGTGGTTTTTGGATAATTAAATCCGATCGCCATCTCTTCGAACGATTAAGGAATTTGACCAGATTTTTATAGTTGGTTATTTAACTATCGAATGACACACATAAACAGTAACTGAGCCCATATTATAAATTTCTTAATATATTTATTTTAAAATATTTTTACAAAGATATATATCCAAATTTCTTCCAATATTTCAATATTCAAAAACAATTTCAAATACTTATATCCATAACATGATATTTTCGAACCATCTCAATACTTAGAAATATTTCCAAACGTCATTTTGCAACTCATTACTTAGAAAATATTTCTATATAAATTAATCCGTATTTAAAATATTTTCCAAAACTTTTCATTCCAATACTTAGGAAAATGTTTATAAGTAAATTTCCTAAAACATTTCAAATATCAACAATTAGGAAATATTTTGTACTTATCTCATAAGTCTTTGGAATTCTTATTAATTCCCTTTAAAATTTCCAAAAAATTATCGATCATACTTGTTTATAATCCAACTAAAATTTTTAACTTCTTTTATGAATTCAGATTCGTTTTTCGAAGTTCTCGTATCTAAACATTTTGGATATTTTCTCAAAAAAATTTGTTATAAGATTTTTTCTTATAAAATCACATCTATTAAATAAAACCCAATTTACGAATCTCGAGAGTATTTATAAATAACTTCAATTAATTTCTGAAACCTATATTACAAAATAAGTATTTTTAAAGAATAGTAATAAAAATTTAAACCATTTAAGTGATTATCAATACATCAAACACTTTTAAATAGACAATGATAACAAATTTCCAATTTATAAATAAAACTAATCGATTTACAAGCTTATTTTAAAATTAGAATTAATTTCAATTAAGATTAATATTTGAAAAATCAACTTTCCAAAATATTTGAATACTAAAAACAGTTTTTAAACTACACAGTTTAATAAATAAATAAAATCTTTTTTAAAACAAAACTTAACTTTTGGATAAAAATTTATTTTTAAAATTCAATCATAACCAATTTACATTTATAAACCTCTCTCGATTTATATTACCAATATCATAACTATTTCCAATTTCAAGATTCACCATCTCTTTCTAAACCAATTTTCATAACTCGATATAAATTCATATTGTGAATTAATATTCTCAATTCATCAAGTGATAATCATTTCACTTTATTTATACCATCGTTTATAAATTTTATAAACTCATTTTCAGTTTCACTTGTTTGTAAAAACAATCTCATTTATAAGATTTCATTTATAACCCATCCCTTCGTAAATCCTTATTATTTTTCAAACCTATTTTTATATCGATTTTGAGTCCTTTTCCATATTTCAAAAATACCACTTTAAATCCATTGTTCAAATTTCCTTATATAAATTATTTTAAAATCTCTGTTTAAAATATCGTTCGAAATAGATAAGTACAATATCAAAATCAAATCCTTATTAAATAATCCAAAATTCCATATGAAAATTATCAATTCCAAAGTCGCCTTTGAATTTCCCTTGTTAAATTCAAAAATATTATTGATGGTATTCAAAATAGTAAAATTTAGGTCAGCGCTACTATAGCATCCAATATATATCAAATCACACAATAATCTATAACAGATTATTCAATCACATCATATATCACAATATATGAAAAACAATTAATATATTTGAGGAATCCAATTGGATCCCTATAACCTGTTTTCCTGCATCCACGGATGTTATATAACACTAAATACCAATCTCGCTTCGATACGGAATATCGTGGTAATATAGGATCATCCGCTATTAAGCGAGGCGTGTTGTGTCTCGTCCGCTCCAATCGACAAGAATATACCAAACTACTAATATATATATACACTACTATATATAATATAACATTCAACTGATAATAATATATCAATTCAACTAATCATCCAATAATTATTTTTAATTATTATAAATTAAATCCAGTAATCTAAAATGAGTGAGATTTACTCACATTTATTTTCTGTTGTCGCCGAAGCATTCCGGTTTGGGACTAAACCGGATGACATCCGATTTTTAGCCCAAATTTCCACAGCCTCCAAATTCATCCAAACTAGTTTCATTTCAAAGCTCTCGTCAAAATGAGCGCAATGCAAAAAATTTCGTTCCAATCGGACCTTGTATGCAGGAGATATGAATTTTATAAGTTATCGATATAATTAAAATTAAATTATAACAACTTTAAATAAATGACGACTATGCCCTCTACCTTCATCTCCTCCTTTCCCCCAAATGAAAGTGCATATCTCACCATTAACATGCATGATTTAGCAATGATACAGAGCTACGATGCTACGTAGGCGAATCGTCCACACCAACGAACTCCCCTCGTCAATCTGGTCTCGCCTACATCCGAAAAGCATAGCACCCCTCAACAATCTGAAACGCGACCTGGACCACACTTAAACGCAACTGTAGCAAATGTCACACCCATCAATCTCGAGCCTCACCACACTAAACACCGCCTATGTGCATGCTTAACACCCACGAACCCAGATCAATGCTCCATTGCTCGAATCAACGGCCATGTTCACCGAATATCCCAACTCTAGTTTTGGCCTAAACCACCGACCACTGTCGAACATAGCATGCACTATACCAAATGCATATCATCTTGAAGACCTTGAGGAATCACGATTTTTAAAGAAGGTTTTAGATTTCTTTAGTTGAGTAATTATTGAGATATCAATTTTTGAATTCAAGCTTCTCCTTTCTCTTTTTTTCTCCCTGCGCGTGCCCTGTTTTAAATAAGAGGGGGAAGCAAGATTAAAGTAGCATGTAGGTAGGGTTGTTGAACATTTAGGGTAGGGTGGGCTGAAGAGATAGAAAAATGACTGATGTTAAATCGATTAAAAATATATTATTTAAAATCCAAAATATCTCGATTAAAGTGACTTAAAATCCCGAACTCCTATCGAGGCATGCCATTTGACGTTCCTAATGTTATACCCATGTTTCGAATGCAATGAAACATGTTTCGAGACCTAATTCGATTGTATGCAGAAGATCACTTTTTGGACCTAATTATTATATTAAATTTCCGATATTAATTTCAGTGCATTTTTATTTCATATGACCAAATGGTAATTCTAAACGATACAAAATTTGAAATCCGATAATTATTCACTATTACGGATCCAATAGAACTAGTTTGGTCGAAATCGGAGACTGTGCCCCAGAAGGCTATTTTATAGGTTAATTAAAACGAGTTATTATTTATAAAATCGAGTAAATCACTTTTAAATCAAATTTAAAAGTTTTATTATCTCATTCTTATTAATAAAAATTAAATAAGTCTTTAAATCATTTTTATCCAAATAAAAGTCCAAGATTTAAATTATTTAAACGATTTTCAATTATCAAATTCAAAAATTAAATTATCCAATAAATCGTTACATTTGAAACTCAAGTTATTAAATTTTTAAAATTAACTTTTAAATATTTAAAATCAATTAAATATTCTAATTTCAAATCACTAAAATTCTAGGCCGTTACACATAGATCTAAAGTTTAGATATTGTCTAATCATATACAAGTTTCAGCTTTGATTTATCTAAATAAAAAAACCAATCAATTCATATAATAAATAATTTGAAATACATAAACCATTTTCAAATTAAATGAGACAATATTATACAAATATAAATTAAGGTATTCAATTTTGTTCATTAAGTTATTATATCAAAATTATTAGAATAAAAAGATCGTACCATAATTCCAAAGCCTTGAAGTAAACCTTGAAACATTGAATTTTTCCTCTAGATGTAGCCAATGAATCGTGCCTTGAATGATGAATCAAATCTTCTAGATTCAAAAGTCAGCCTCCAGATGTTATAAGGATTAAGAGGAATAAACTACTTTTCAAAATTGATTTTATTTGTATTTTATTTTAGGAAAATTGAAACCATGGAAGGTCGCATATTTTCAGCAATTAGAGAAGGAGACAACCAAAAAAGTTACAGAAAGAAGAATGGAAAATGAGAAACTCAATTGTGCGTACAGAATGAGTTAGAGAACATGTTTTATTTGAAAGAAGGAAACCTTTCCTATTCTTTAATTAAAATTTCTCTAATTAATTATCTTGATTAACTTTCTCTTTTCACTCCTATTTCTTTACAAGGTATGGCTGAAAATTACATGCCAACAAATGACATAGGATTCCATAAATTAATGCATGTAATTATCTTTTATTTAATTACAATGATATCATATATCAGTGCGCGCAAATATAACTTTTATAAAGGCATTCAAATAATTACAAATGACTCTCAAACATCAAATAAAATAAATAATAATTCATATTTCTCAAATGCTAATTAATTTACAACTTTTTATGAATTGATTAAATCATGTGGTTTTCGAAGAATTCAGCATTATGGTTGTGTGACTCAAAGGTGTAAATTCAGCAGCGATTAATATTGAACAATTATATTATCGTTCATAGGTCATTTAGCAGGTGGTGTGACATTTTAGTTGAATTTATCGCTTACACATCTTTTGGTAAAATCCAATTTTACTTATTATAAGCGGCACCTAATAATAACATTTATTTACACCAATTCTCTTCATCAAAACTATATCACTTTGGATTTATGGAATTTGGTACTGGTCAAAATTCCAATATCATCCTCGTTCAATTTTATAGTCCAAACACAAAGTCTTTGGTTCGATAATAACAATTATTATTAACCGAAATGCTCTAGCTAGAGACTTTAACTTTAAGTTGACTTCAGTTGACTGTGATACTAACCTTATATAACTAAGGAGACGAATCCTCTCTTGAATAGTGTTTCACTTCAAATGCTTCCACTCGATCCAACTGTAGTCGTTCGATAAACGCCGTGCCACTATTTAACTGTAATCAAAGAGGAGCTTCCACATTGAAGAACAACGGTATTCTCAAGTCAAGAGAACCGTATAAATTAGCCACGTCGATATTCTCTGCTTGACCTTAGTTATATTAACCAACAGAAAACTATCTAGTGAGTCATTTCATAGTTATCCAATAACTATCAATACGTAACCCCTTGGTGTCCCCAACGATCATGAGCAATACACTGCCCAACATTTGGAGTATGTTACGTACTTTAGTCTCAACGGATATATCGATATCCTATCTTGATGCATCTTGACTAAGAACATTTAAAATGGTATATTTGTTTCATGGTGATAAATTACTCACGATTACAACACTTTGTAACTACTATCATAAAATATACCATTTGTGGATTTTCTATTAAATATTCTTTTAATTAAATTGATCAATTAATATAACCACAGTATATCAAGTATGTAATAGAAATAAAATACCTTTATTTCGAATAAGATCGGTCGGCGAGTAGATATATGTAACAAATTACATAATTGCCTTTAGAGCATACCCTTAACTCTATCATGTCTGTCTTTTCTAGGCCTCTTAATCACTTCAAGCCCAGTCAAATAAAAGTGAAATTAAATCTAAATCAAATGTACATCGATATTGTATATCGACATGTGTGTTTATAACTATTACACGCACACTATTTAGCATCATAATAAAACATTCATTTCGCAATTGAGAATGTCACTTGTAATTAAGGTTGCAAAAATCGCTATGCGTAAGCATGAACTAGGAATTAATCGGCTAGGCGAGAATTAAATCAAAGTTGGACATTTTTTATAAACTCGTGCATTTTGGATAGAATTTTAGTATTTTGTTTAATAATAAATAATCCAAAATGATATTTTATGGGTCTGAATGGTTTTCGAAGAAACCATGGAGGTGAAAATGCTTGAAACTAATATTTTGATGCTTATAAGAGAAACCAAGCCTAAATTGGTGCATAAACGGTACCTATAAACCCATTTATATGTTGTAAGTCTCATCTGGGCAGATTAGGAAAATAGTTAGACGGCAAGGCTATCCTAGCGCTTAGGCGAGGCCAGGGTAGAAGCCTAAAAGGATTTTTACAATAGAATTGTAATAAGTCTTTAATAATGATCATACAACCGTCATAATATTCAAAGTTGTAATAGAGTGGATGCATTTTACAACTTTTTTCGACCGTTGGAAACAGACGTAATAGTAGATGTTTATTACAACTGGTTTTACCCGTTGCAATAGAGCCTTTTACAATTGTTTCTGCTCGTTATAATAGACTTTTGCAATTATTTTTGCTCGTTATAATAAATTTTTTAAAACTGTTTTTGCCAGTTGTTAAAAAAATTCAAATAAAAAAAATATAAACATCGCTGTAGTGCACCAGTAAATTTAAAATTAACTTGCAATTGAAACCAAAATATTGTACTAATAATAACTAAAATCATTCATATTTATTAAAAAATGACATTAAAGATTCACAATCTACGAACCAAAACGAATCATATATTCACATTGTTTTAACAAAATTCAAAGAAAACAATGACAAAAAAGTTGTTGAATAATCAAGATTTAACATAATCTAATTTCACATTGTTCATCCTCAATGGAAGGAACCTTTTAAAATAGAGATTAATCTATATGATATTATATAGAACATAACTCCTGCCTGATATTAAATCAAAAATCAAACTTTAAATAATATCTGATATTGTTCATTATGATTCTTCAATGGTGGCGAAATTTACTGTAGGCTAAATATCTTTAATAATAGTTGTAATACTTTGTGTCACACTTTTTTGGTGTCAACATAAACTACCAAAAATGCTTCTAATACCAAATCTTAATATCACTTGAAAATAGGATCTAACAATCAAATTTCTTTTACAAATTCAAAATGTTCAACTACAAATGTTATTTAATCTTAATATCACCTAAAAATAAGATCTAACAAATAAAATTCTTTGACAATCTTTAATAATAGTTGTAATACCTTTTGGTGTCACACTTTTTTGGTGTCGACGTGAACTACCAAAAATGCCTATAATACCAAATCTTAATATCACTTAAAAATATGATTTAACAATTAAATTTCTTTTACAAAATCAAAACGTCCGTCTACAAATATTATTTAATTTTAATATCACCTAAAAATAGGATCTAATAAATAGAATTCTTTTAAAAATTAAAACATCCATCTACAAAACTATCAAATTTTAGTATCATTAAAAATAGGATCTAACAAATAAATTATTAATTAATAATATAAATAAAAATTCAAACTTAAAAAAATAGATGTTGCAACTTAGAAATAAAATTTAAACTAATAAAAATGATTTCAATGCAAAAATATGGTTAAGTATTTCTATAAATCATTTTCGCATGAATGTGCTATAAATATATAATTTGCAGAAAAACAATTCACGCACGAAGCACGTGCCATCATCACGCATGAAGCGCCTGTCGTAACACTTATATTAAGAAAAGCCATCCACTAGATAGAGCTACCTATATATTAGCAATTTAGAAAAAAAACAAAAAAAATATTATGTCACAATCGCACAAACTTTGAAATAGATATCAAACAAGAGATGTATTGTGTTTACCATCTTCTTAGATATCTGAGAATCCAAGTTCTTACCACCAAGAAAAACCATAGTTGTGCACAATGTTTGTCCACTACAACAACAAAAATATAATTATATGAACATAAGAAAGCAATATGCAATGAAATTGAATTCATTGCAGCCATGGTTAAAATGTCAACTGATCACCAGTTAAGCTGAACCCAACAGTAGAATTGTATAGTTATCCAGTTAAAGTTCATTTTGGCCGATGATATAATTCGTGTGATTTGTGTGTCTATGTGTAGATATATGATATAATTTAAATATAACATTTACATAATATTTATTTATTATATATATAGTTTGTATTAATTCATATACATATTGATACATATACTATATAATTTGTCCAAATTTAAATAAATAGAAAATATATGAATAAAAGATATAATAATGTAAATGTTTAAATTTGGATTTAAAAAATAGCATTTCTTTAGTGAAAACAATATGAGAAAAGCAAAATTACAAGCAACAACTGACCATTTTTCTCCGGGTACTCACATCATTGGCCCGTCTCCTTATCTCTTCAACAAATTATGTTCCACCTTTTAACTTATGTTTTAAAATCAAGAAATTCCTAAAAAGTTAACAGGTTAGATGTAACGACCCTACGGCGATACCATATTAGCAAAGAACATTACAATAATGTCGTCTGCTAATCTGGAGAATACGGCTTGTTAAGGACGATCAAATGTGAATATACTTTATACTAACACTGACATGTCATTTATATCTTTTTACTTAATATTTGAACTAAAATTTGACGTGTACAGTATTAATACAAAGTAATAGACACGCCGATTTCTCAAAATCAGAACAACATATCAAATAAGCTTCAGTCATCGATCATAGCGGAATAGTAATCTCATATACATATACAAATTGTGAGTCTACAAAATAAAACACTAAACTCACATAATATACAAGGTCCAAATTCCTAAATGGGATAAACTAAAAGTCCAAATGTTTATCTCCTTGCTTGCATAACCATTCAAAGGTCAACCTGTCCTGTAAGCTGAAAAGTCTCGGCATGACTCGAGCAAAATAACACCTAGGTCAGACTGTCTCTAAATATCCAATATGGTGAGAACAAGATATAACACAAGAACAAACAACATATAAGTAAATATATATGTCCATGAAATAACGAGTCATGGGAATTAATTTAATTTAGAGTTCATCACAAGGCACATGATTATACATTTAAATCACAAACACATATTAGTCACTAAACACGAAATAACAGAATTAACTTAACATCCATCACAGAATATATATTTATTTCACTAACACAAGACACAAGAATATATATTTATTTCACGAACAGGGAATAGTCACCGAATCCAAATATCAAGAATCCAAGAGATATTAATCCAAACCGATCGTAATGATCATCCAAAACAATCACAATGATTGTACTCAAAACTCGTGGAAAACAAACAAACAAATTGGTATCACTCGAACTGATCTGATACCAAGGATCGTACTCAGACAGGTAAAACAGAATCACATAATGATTTCAAGGATAGTCCATACCGATCAAGGTGATCGTAGAAACCATGACTCGATAAATCTACATTTATTTAATATTATTATATTATTATGTTCGAAATAAAATCCAGGAATAAACTTCTTAAGGATCTAGCAGCCACATCCCGCACACCAAAAGAGAGTAAACTCTAAAGTGCCAAATACTATCATCTTTAGTAATCCTAGAATTTAACCAATACGTCCCATATCGTATAGTGAAATCCAAGTATTTACTAAAAGCTAGTAAATATCACTTATTGCGGATACCAATAAAAAACCTGAACTACATTCTCTGAAGGATCTAGCAACCACTTGTCGCACACCAGAAGAGAATACAACTCTAAAGTGCCAAATACTATCATCTTCAGTAATCACTAGAATTTAACTAATACGTCACATACCGTATGATGAAATCCAAGTATTTATCAAAGGCTAGTAAATATCACTTATTACGGATACCACTAGAAAACCTGAACCACATTCTGTTAAGGATCTAGCAATCACTTGTCCCACATCCAAAGAGAATAAAACTCTAAAGTGTAAAATATTTCCTAATAGCAATCACACGAATTTAACCAAGGCATCCCATACTACCCGGTGATATTCAAGTATTTGCTAATCGGCTACTAAGTTCTACTCAAATATTCTATTCAATGAGTTATACCATATTCGACGAAATCTTATTCGAAAGCATTTAAACCAATCGATGACACTAGGTCGATTATTAGTACTCCTCAAATTATAGAATTAAGGTTCTCAAAACATTTTTCTCTTTTGAGTGTTTATTTAAAACACTTATTAAAATTTCCATAAATCCATTTACGATTTAACTTTATACAAATATTCAAAGATTGCTAAAATATTCCACAACTCTGAATTGCTCCATGATTTTACTTATATACACAAAGTTGTCACAAATTCCCACATGGTTGTATTATTCACAAAACTATACTTTAAAACCGTATATAATTATTCTTCAAAATCCACATTAAAATATAACCATTTTATTTAAAAATAAATTAAGTTCATACTTTTCAAAACAACATTTCCAAATTCCATGAATCCTATATTATTTATTTAATAAAATTGTAATACTTATATTCCAAATCCATAATCACTTTTATGTAAAAATAGATTAGATTTGTATTTCCAAAGTCATATTTCCAAATCCATAAATATTTTACTAAACATGCTTAATATATGAAATAACTTGCTAAAAAATCATTTTTAATATTTATCAACTTAATTAAGAAATATTTTTAAGATTTATAGATATAAATAATTCTCTTTCGTAAAATTACTTGTATACGAAGCTTATCTATTTATTTCATTTAACTCAAATTTATGATTTAAAGATCTGCAATTTCGACCATCTAAATCTCATAATTTTACAAAACATAAAGCAAAAAAGTTGCAGATAAAAGTCATAACTTTCAAACAAGAAATAGATCATCAAATTTGGATTTACGAATCAAAAGTTATGACCTCAATAATTTTCAAATTTAAATTTACTAACTATGCCTTTCATTGATAGGGCAGCGACAAAGAAACGAATTTTTAACTATTTAAACTGCAAAATTATGCAAAATTCAAAGCAAGGAATTGTAACGGATACTCTAAGCTTTCAAGAGCATCAAAAATCATCGAATTCCAATAAGAAATGGGAACGATACGACTAAAACTTCTCAGGTTTTAACTTCGCTATTGCTGTCGTTTATTCTCGGGACAGTGATACAAAAACATATTTTTGACATTGTAAATCACAAAATATTACAAAACTCAAAATACGAAAGTCGTAGAAGATAATCTAAGATTTCCAAAACATCAAGAATCATTGAATTTCGATAAGTAACGAAGAAGTTATGGCAATTTTAATATTAGGCTACAACTTAGTAATTACACATGAACAGAGCAACACTATTAGATTCAAACTGGATTTCGAACTAATAAACATCAGAATTTCAAAAAATGATCAAAAGAAAAGTTGTAGCCAACTGAACGACCTTTCTACCACATAATAATTGGGTCATTTTGGAATTTACACTAAGATGTCGCTGTTTTACTACAGCAATTTTCACAATTTATTTTCAGCAAGCAATCAAATAATCACCCAAATTCAAACAACCAATTCACAATCAAATTGAAAGCAATTCAGTCAACAAACCATCCAATTCAATCCAAACAGCAACTAATCAATTATACATATGAATTAAAGATAGGATGGTGAGTATTCAACTCACCTTTCACTAAAGATTGAAAGTTATCTTCTCAAATAAGCTAAGCTAATCACCTCCTTCTCCAAAACACCAAATTTCCTCTCCTAGTCAATAATTTAAGAAAGTAAAACCGAACCAAAATTCAAATTGATTGTATGATTAGATAGAGAAGAGGCTATTAAACTCATATCTTATTTTCTTATAATTCATAGAATTTTTTATTTATTTTCTAAGATCAAAATTAGGGTTGAGATGAACTTTTCTTATTTTTGGTTTTCTGAGGAAGATAGAAACGTAAATGAATAATGGGAAGTTTTATTTACTGCTCAGCTAAGGGATAGGCTAATGGGTTAATGGATTTGGAAATAAAAAGACCAACCTAGATAATTAAATTCAATTATTTTAAATCCTTACTTAGCTTAATCAAAAGAATGAATAACACAATACTCTCTTTAGTGTAAATTTAATTAAATTAACCCAACAAAGAAAATAAACCAATTAATCAAATTTTAACCTAATAAAATGATTAAATCATTTTTAACAGATAATTCTCTAAACCAAATCAATTAAATTAATCTAAGTAAAATTCTTCTTTAGCTTAATTCTAACATTAGAGAAATTAAATTCTCAAACCAATGAAATTTATGAATTTCTAAATTTCAGATGGCTAACTTAATTTATAAATATAAGAATCAAATAATTGATTTAAACAATATTTCAAATAAAGTGAAATCCATTTTTCAGAATTGATAACTCATTTCCTTTCATAAATTAGATCGATTATCGAAAACTAAATTAAATTTCCCAATTAAATTTCACAAATCCCAGATTTAAATTAATTAACCCTAATTAACTGAAATTAATTAGGTCATTAACAACAGGGTTGTTACATTAGAGCATCTTCATTAGTTTTCAAAAATGAGGAATTTCAAATCAAATGCAATTGTTAGTAATAGTATTGAATACAACAAATTGAAATATATCGAACCTGCAAGAAACATCTATTGTGACAAAATTGGATTGAACAGAAGCGATTTATAGTCATGGTCTAGTATTGCCTATTTGGATACCAATGCATCTCAAATTCAATTATGCAATCACAGAAAAAAAATGAAAAAAAAGACACAGAAGATAACATGGTTCGGATATAAGTATCCTACGTCCATGGAAACCCAACAACCTCTTTATTTAATCACCAGAGATTACAAGCCAATTCTATGATTAGAGAGTTACAAGATGTGGAGACTCTCTCTAATCATACACTCAATTGAAGAGATTTCAAAATAGAGCATTCGAAATAGAAAACCTAATTTGATTTGCTAGGGTTTCTATTGATTACAATTATTGGAAATCTGATTGATTCTCTAATCTCTTTTTTAGGAAGATGATCAATGGATAGAATCTGTGCCAATCACTCTAGACCATAAGATCATGACCAAAAAAATCTATACCATCAATAGAGAGAATCAAACACCGAAAAGTCCAAAACAGCCTTTCAAAATTCATAATAGCCAAAACCACAAAAACTGTTTTTTATCGTCCCAGACGTCTGACAAGTGAAGTTAGACATCTGAGACAAATCTTAAAGAAACATTTCTGAGTTGCCTTAGACGTCTGACCAAAGTTGTCAGATGTTTGGCAACATGCTTGGGATAATTTTCTAAACCTCATCAGGTGTCTGATTGATAAGGTCAAAGGTCTGACCTCCTGTAGGCAACATACGTGCTCTCCACTCTGACTTCTTTTTATCTCCACTTCCTCCAATCGATTCCCTACATCTCCAATACGAAGCACTACGCCATATTTTCTAACTGAACACTTATAGGCACATATTTGAATCGCATAACAAAAACACTCTATCACGATTCAAAATATGTAGGTCTCATGATCAATCAACATAGGGGTTATTGGTCTTTTGCCCCATGACGCTCAAGCAACTGAAATTAAATGAATCGAGTTTGAGCAATGCTCAAACTTGTCTTTAGAAAGTGACTTAGTCATCATATCCGAGGGGTTATCCAAAGTACTCACCTTCATGAACTTGATCTTACTTCATTCTTCCTCAAGCATACGAAAGAATCCAATGACATCAATGTGCTTCGTTCAAGAACTATAGGCCCGATTCTCTACTAGTAGAGCCGCACTCTGACTATCTAAAAATAGCTCTACAGTCCACTGTAACATCGAAAGATCAAGCAACAACTGAAGTAAATATAATCCCTCCTTTGTCGTTTCCACAACCGATATCAACTCGGTTTCGCTAGTCGACAAAGCTATTATATATTGCAGCTTTGATATACACGAAATCGAGCCTATGCCAAGTGTAAAAACATAGCCTGATATTGATTTCTGTGCGTCTCTATCCCAGCATAATCTGAATCACAGTAGCCTTTAAGAGAGATGACGTCATCCACTCCACCATACAACAGGCCAACTGACGAAGTGCCATGAAGATATCTGAGCATTCACTTCACTACTTGCCAGTGCTCTTTGTCTAGGTTAGACATATATCGACTAACAACACCCACTGCATGGGCCAAATCAGGTCTCGTGCATACCATAGCATACATGAGACTACCAACAGCACTAGAATAAGGTATATCATCCATATACATTTGTCTTCATCCAATGAAGGAGATAAGTCTTTCGACAACTTGAAATGAGAGCCTAATGGAGGGCCAACCAATTTATCTTTCTCCATATCAAATCGAGTGATTACCTTCTCGATGTACTGCGCCTAAGTGAGTCTCAACTCTCTCCACTTCCTATCTCTATATATATCTCCATTTCCAAAAAACAAATTTTCTTTTCTCAAATCCTTCATATCAAACTCCTTGCTGAGTTCCGCTTTCAACTCCTTAATTATGACCATACTCCGAGATGCAATCAATATATCATCAACATGTAAAAAAAGATATATCATATCACCATCACACCTCCTGAACTAAACACGCTGGTCTTTGAACATTCTAGAGTATCTTGAAAGCATAAACTTATCAAATTTCTTATCCCATAGTCTAGGAGACTGCTTCAGTCCATATAGAAATTTGTTAAGTTTACAAACATAATCTGGTATGCTACTATCAATGAACCCCTCCGGTTGCTTCAAATAAATCTCCTCATCCAGATCATCATGCAAGAATGCAATTTTGACATTTGGTTGCTTAAGTTCCATATCATAATGAGCAACTAATGCCAAAAAATTACGAATGGATGTATGTCTTACAACTGGAGCAAAGATATCATGATACTCTACCTCTAACTTTTGAACACACTCTTTTGCTACTAACCTTGCTTTGTATTTGAAATCACCATTGCCATCGTCTTTCACTCTATAGATCCACTTACATCCAATAGCTCTCTTGTTGGTAGAAAGAGGAACAAAATCCCAAGTACGATTTTTCAACGAAGATTTTATCTCCTCCTCCATAGCAACTAACCAATTAGAACTGTCAACTGATGTAATAGTTTCTCTATAAGCACTGAGCTCATCATGGAAGATATTCAATGCATATGTTATCATATCATCGAAGTCAATGTCTTCAATACTCAATCCAACAAACTCATCAAGCTACTTAGACTTTCTTCTCTGTCTGATAGGCCTAGTCTCTAAATGAGCTTCACCTTGAGTTCGATCCTTTATACTAACTGTACTATCCTCATCAACCACGGTACCATCAGGAACACCATCTGAATCTCTATAAAAAGAATCTAAAGATGACTTGCCTTGTGTTTGGTCTTCTGCATCTGTTCTCACACTGTCATCGGATGAGGAAGGCTCCACCTTCAACATAGCCTTCTCATCAAAATTGACATGCCTATTGATAATGCTCTTCTTGCTAGTAGGACACCACAACTTATATCCCTACACTTTACTTTTATAACCTAGAAAAATACACTTATGAGCTCTAGGTTCTAGCTTTCTTTTGCTCTCATGTACATAAGGTAGACAACCAAACACCTTGAGGAATGAATAACTAACATGATCTCCTTTCCATACTTCCTGAGGGATTTTCATATTTATGGCAGTAGAAGGTGTGGTTGATGAGAAAAGCTCATAGATAAAGCTTCAACCAATATCTTTTCTTCAACTTAGCAGTCAATCTGAGGCAACGTGTTCTCTCCAATAATGTCTGATTCATCCTTTCAACAACTCAATTGGACTGAGGATTTTCTAATGTGTTGTAATGCCTCTTAATGCCTTTGGACTCACAATAATCGATGAATTCCTGTGATATAAATTCACCGTCACCGAACGAAGAACTTTCAACTTATTTCCTGACTGCTTCTCAACCATAGATTTCTGCTTTCGAAACCTGTCAAAGGTTTCACTCTTTGACTGTAGGAAGTTTACTCATACATTATGAGAGAAATCATCTATAAATGAAATGAAATACCTGACTCTACCCAAGGATGGACAAGGGGAGTGACCTAATACATCAATGTGAACATACTCTGAGACAACTTTTGCTTTATGCTCTCCAGTACCAAAAGAAATCTTTGTCTTCTTTCCAAGAACACACTCTTCACAAAAGCCAAACTTTGAATGCTGAACTCCATCAATCAGACCTCGCTTTCTCAAGTCATCCAAACTGCGTTCACCGATGTAAACCATCCACAAGTGCCACAATCTGGAAGAATCTAAATCAGCAGAAGCTAATTCACCAACTACAGTGGTGCCCTTCAATAGATAAAGATTTCAGACCCTCACAACTTTCATAACAATCCTGAAATCCTTCGATATCTTCATTTTCTCTACCTCAACTACAATTTTCAATCCAAGCCTGCTAAAAACCCAATAGAAATCAAGCTCCTTCTCAAATCAGGTACATGCCTAACATCAGTAATAGTACGAATAACACCATAAAATATCATGACCTACACATTACCTACATCAACCATATTGTCAAGACCCGCCCTTCTCGACCCTCAAAAATCGACACAAATACACCACTGTATAATATGCCGATGATCGAGTACCAAAAAAGTCAGATTGCTGAGGGAAAAGAATGAAGACAGAAAAAGAAGGAACTAAACAAATAACAGAATCTCACAATCGCGGCCAAACAAAATATAATAGATAATAACTGACCTTTACACAAAAAGAAACTATAACTGTTATATATATATATATATGACATCATCAGAGTAACACACAGACAAAATAACAATTACCAGCCTGGCAGTTGTAACAGCCTGCCTCACAACTAGCTGGCAATTTCAACAATCACAGCAGCGGAAATAAACAAGTACGAGTAATATGTTTCGGACTCCAGCTCCTCTCCTGAGCTCCCAAGCATCCTATCCTGTATTTTATAATATTCGATCAGACCCTAGCATTATAATAAAATAACACCCGAGTCAATCTGGAAAACCAGTGGGAGAAAATACACTCAACTTAATTATTAAAGTTTCAAAAATCCTTTGAAAATCAAAGGTATCTCATCAGATTTCGCCACAAATAAACATATCGGGTTTTTACCTTACGATAACCAAAATATTTCTTATAAAATCCTCTGATATTATAATAGTGTCTAAATACAAATACTTATTCAAATAGCCGAAATTATTACATTTATTAAGTTCCAGCAATACTAGGCACAAAATGGGTTCTACAATCAAAATCGTAAAGAAACGTAGGGAGAATGGATTTCCAGCTAATGACTAGGCACTGGGATACCACCTATCACGGTACCTAGTCTAGATCAGCATACCGAGGATCCACCCTGATCCCCTGCAACACAAGACCGAGACTACCCCTTACTGGATAATCTCGAATAAGATCACCCCGTGGTTGGGATCAGCAACCGTCCACTAAGCCGAATAAAAAGGGACATCTAGACAAGGATGACCTTACCCTAATGGGCACGACCCACTTAGCCTTGCTGCATATCCCCTGATTTTCAGCCATTCCTGGTTGATGAGGCTCGAGGCTAAGCGTTACCTTTTTAGAACATTTCACTTAGAATGCTCCTCGTCCTCCTGACGATGTTCTGAAAGCATTCATCCATACAAGTCTGTTTCGGGTTCGAACGGAACCGAATGCACTACTCCTACTACATCCATTTTGGAATCACCCTCAGATTAGTAGTGATTAGCCCTTGCACTTCACTGCTCCATCTTCGACTCCAAGTTCTTGTCTTCATCACGAAAACATACTCGTTGGATCGAAGTGGTTTTCAGATTACAAATCTGATCCCGGTCTCTTCGAATCAACGTTCGCTATTTCCCGGTAAATTGAACTCCGGTTCTTTAGGAAATATACAGAGGAAATATACGATCGGAGATCACCTCCTAACCGTTAGTGGACGGATTTGCTTATAAACGTCCTAGAAGAACGAACGAGTTTATAGGTATAGTATAGCACCTTGAACGGTAACTGTACCGTATAATTCCCGTACTCCTCCTAGAATCTCCAAAGTCTTATTTGAGTCCAAATCTGATAGCCGGTTATTTAACTATCAAATAAACAATCAATTCAACCAATTATTTATTCCCATTGAAAACACCAAGTCTTATAAAATTTAGATTTTAAATAAATTAAATCATTTTCAAAAGTATATGCTTAAAACATATAAAATAAAGCTACTTTAAATCACTTTACTCAAAATAATAGTTATGAAATTCTATAATAGATTTCCAAGTAAGACTTAAGCTACAAACCATTTTTAAAAAGAAGTCTTATATAAAGTATAAATATTAGAAATTTTCTTTTAAAAGCATAATACTAATTTAACTTTAAAAAATAATTGCTATTAAAATAAATTTGAATAATACTTACTTTAAAATTCTAAAACAATTTAAAATAATATATTTCTCTAAAACTTTCTTTTTTTAAAACAATTTTAAAACCTTAAACTTATACATAAAATTTTCTTTATTAAAATATATTTGGATTTTCAATGAAATACACTTTCACAATATAGCCCATATAATTCTTTATAAATCCTGCTTGATTTATCCCAAGTAAATTTACGTTCAAATCCTGTACATTTCTTCCAACACTTTAAAAATAAAACACCTTTTTATTTTTAGACACATTTCCCATCTCCTGGTAATCACTTTTAAAATATATACTTAAATTATTTAAATAAGGCTACTAAAATACTTAAATAAAAATAAGACTTAAGAAAATTTATAAGGGTTTCCGAATAATTTATACCAAAATTACCTTTTTAAAATAAAGTTATTATATCAAATATTTATGTTAAAATTTTCTTTTAAAAACATAATACTAGTTTACCTTCAAAATAATTAAACACCATAATTACTTAAATAAATATTTACTTATACTTAAAAATAATAATTTTATAAAACATTCTAAAAACACATTTACTTTAAACTTCTAGATTATACTTGAAAGCTTTTCTTTGAAAACATACTTAGTTTTCCAGGAAAAATATACGTTCCAACTTTTAAAAATAAAATCACCTTTTTAATTTTAAAATGAATTGCACCTTTCTTTACAAATTCCCACGAGAATCTATACTTTCAAGTTATCCACTGATAAATATTCCACTTCATTTATAAACCCAGTTTATAAATTTACGTTCCTCATTTCCTTTTAAATCACGGTTTCAAAAACACTTAATCAATTTCAAACCGATTTCCTGGTTCAAATTCCCTTTAAAATTTATCTCTTGATTTATCCAAAATCAACTACAAAATCCATTAAACCAATTTCACACTTTATTACAATTTAAAATCCTTATTTAAATTTGAAACATCGATTTCTTTTTTATTCCAAATTTCTCTTTCATTTCTCTTAAGAGTCGAACTCAATATATTTTTATATCTTAAAATACCAAAATATATTCATCCAAACCATAGCATCAAATAACTTAAATTTCCATTTATTCAACACAGGTTATCAAATAACATACCACATTTATGCAAGTAATTTAAACATTTTGAGGTATCCAGTTGGATCCCTCCAACCTGTTTCCTTGCATCCACAGATGTTAGCACAATATAAAATACCAATTCCACTTCGAGTTGGAATATCGCGGTATATAGGGTTATATTCATATCATCCGCTATTATGCGGCGCATAGGGTCTCATCCGCTATATAATACGGGAAATCAATCACTCCAATATATGTATGTATGTATGTATGTATGTATGCATGCATGTAACATCACATACAAACAATCAATCAATAATCTAAATTCTAACTATTTAAATTAACTAGTCATCCAGATGTGAGTGAGATTAACTCACCTTGAATTTCGACGAGCGTTTCAATTTTAAATTAAATCGAACAGCGTTCGATTTAACCTAAATTTTTATTTGCTCAAAATGAACCCAGATCTACATCAGAACGTGCTGCTCGTCACTGTGATTCTGGCGCTTCCTGTTTCGTCAGAATCTGATTATGCATGCAAGATATATGCTAGTTTGAAGGTTTGAATAAAATTTATAAAACAAATCTATTCTTTATTTATTTTCAAACCAGATCTAAGAAGAAGAAATCAAGGCCGCACACGCTCCCTTCTCTCAAGCAAGATCCAGTTCGAACGAAATCCATTGTCGCTGTGAAACCCTAAATGTCGCTTCACCCCCGATAGCCGAGATGACGATCTGATGCCACCATGAGAAGCGCCACCTCGAGCTACACCTCCACCCAGAACCTAGTCGACTTGGCCCCTTCTATTCTCAGAAAAATGCGAATGAACGCACGATCGTCATGGCCAAATCGTGGCCACCACGCAGCTCCAATGATGATCTTCGCCATCGGATAGGTATATTTCCTTGACCCTTCCACTTTGCAGTTGAAGATTTTGCCTAATAGTTAATGGATGAGGAGATATCGTAAGGGAAAATCGAGAGCTTTTCGGCCATTAAGTTGTCTAGTGGCGGCCGATCAAAGAAGATAGGGTTTTCGACCCTTATGTGTTTATATATACGTTTTAGTATAATATTTTATTATTAATTTCACCAATCTACCAGATTTTCGAATCAACTCTGAATTAGACATGCCGCCAGGTGTTTATAAGGTTTTACCCGCATTTCGAACACAATGGAACATGTTCAGAAGCTAAGTTAATCATATGTGGAAGATAGCTTTTTTAAACAAGTTTAAATATCAAATTTTCAATTTTAATTTCAACGCGTTTCTCTCCCGTACGAACAAACGCTGACTCAAAATGCTACAAAATTTGAAATCCGATAATAAGACACTATTACGAACCCAATGGAACTGGTTTCTTCGAATTTTTAGACTGTGCCCTAAAAGGCTATTTTAACTCGTCAATAAATTCGAGCGATTTTCAAAATCGTCGAAATCATCTAAAATTTCACTTTTAAAATTCAAAACTTGATTATAAGTCATGTAGAATTTATATTCACATTAGAAATTATCTGATTCGATTTAAATCAGAAATCTAATTACTTAACCATTAATACATTAAATTCCATTATTAAATTAATATAAAATTTCAAATTTTAACTTATCGACTTTTGATTCCATCCAAAAGTCCAATATTATAACTCAAATCCAACTAGACTATAAATAAATTTTAGAAATCGTTTTCATATCCATTTACATCCAGATTCACAAATTATCCCAATTCCAAATATTAAATTATTATTTATTCAAATCAAATTTAAATTGCCATATTTGAAAGTATAACCAAATTTTATTGATTTAACCAAAATCTTCTTATTTCAAAATCAAATTAAAATTCACATTCAACATTTAAAATGAATTAAATGTTCAAAAACTAACTACCAAAATCCGGGTCGTTACATTCCTTCCCCTTTATAAAAATTTCGTCCCCGAAATTTGTTATAGGAAAATGCTATTAAACTCATTAACTTACCCAAAACTTAGTTAAAAACTTACATTCACTTCACCAAAACCTTTTAGCTCTACTCCAAACCCATTTGCTTTTATTTTTAACCAAAAGCTTTGTTTTCACCATCATTTCAAAAATCAACTTTTCTAGTTACCCAAAATTTTCAAAATTTTCAAAAAAAAATTCTAACTCCCAAAATTTTTGACAGTGTCTCCTTTGTACGGAGAGCATTTTACAATATCATAATTATGATAAATATATATACATCGACCCACATGGTCGGAAAACAAAATATATCACAATATATTATCATTTCTCAATTTTTATTGCGTAGACGTACCTTACATTAGCGTTTAATAAGCGAGCGGCTGATTTATTATGCATCTACGTGCTCCAAACTCTATCGATTGCCTCCCGTACCTGTACTTACTCAAACAAGCACATAAGTTTCAATAAATATGACATTTTAACAACATTCCATCCATTTAACTAGCCAAACACATCAATTACATAGTCCAAACAAGTAGATTTCATAATCCTACATGTTAACCATATTTTATAAGCAATCACAAGTTTTCAACACTATTTTAATTTCCTTTACAAATCCATATTTCATTTTATTCCACTAGGAATGATTTACAACCAATTTCACTACATACAATTCATATTTGTACAAATTAATCTCATATCCCCAACAAATTGGTTTATAAGCCTAACTTACATAAATTTCACCCTTTCCAATTCCAAATTGATTAATTTGCATCATGTTCATAATTCACTTTCATTTATGTGCAAATCCATTTAATTAGATTTCAAACTATTCCAAATGATTCAAAAACCAAATTTATTAACTTATTTAAATCAATTTACTTCCGTTTACGACAAAACGACGAATTTTCTATGCAAATTTGATGTTATTCATGTAAATAATAATTATTTAAGCTCATGGTCCTTTTAAATTAATTCCAACTTAAATTCTTACCATTTCCTTTACTATTTTAAATAAGAATTTAATTCCATTCAATTTAAGTTAAATTCAATTCGATCCAATTTTATATCTTAATCCCATTTAAATTTTGTAGTTTCCAATATATAAGTTCAATAGTTGATTCATCTTAAACTTTCACATTATTTAAATAGAATTTCCAAAATTTTAATTAACTGGTTTTATTTCAAAACCATTTTGAAATCATAAATAACACATACTCACTTGGTATATCAAATCAAATCTCCGGATTCCAAAACAACTTGGTTTTTAACTAAACAACTTTCCCTTTTGAAATTTCTAAACAAACTTGTTTATCAAGCAAGTCCAAACAAATAATTATACCAAACCACCTCGATAGCAATCCATCACTTAGAAACTCGAAAATGAATTCTGAAGATATAGCCATCATCATCAGGATTATTTTCCAAAGATTGAAGTGAGTTAAGTGCTTCCATACTTCCAAAAATTTATTTCAAATCAATTTCCATTCAAAAATATTTCCCAAAATAATTCTCTTATTATTTCCTTCAATCACTTTAGAAAATATTTCAAACATTTCCAAGATTTTAAATTCATTTAAAACACTTTTCAAAATTTTCGGGATTTAAATTCTGGTTTAAATCAAATTTTAGTTATATTCCTTTGTATAAATTATACTTATATAATTCTATTTGGTTATAAATATAGACCATTTCCAATTTTATAATCTTTTTTTTAAGATATCCACAACCAAACATCCAAATATATATTATAATCTCAGAAAATTATTTTCTTTAATGTCAAAATATAATTTTGGGTAAAATTATTTCATTTACACAGCTTTACAAATAATACTATGTCTGTTTATCTTGTTTAAGAGTTTAGAAACCCCTATCGATACGTTTGTACTTCCCGTACCGACCAGAATTCATAAACACTCAACCGATAAGTCAACACAGTATAAAATAGTTTTTATATTAAGTAACAAATACGCTCTCATATCTATTATTACATTCAAACTCATTCTAGAGTACTATTGACTTTATTTCTAATGAGTAATTTCCCACCAAAGCCTAAGTTATCGCTAACCTAAGCTCTGATACCAACTGTCAAGACCCGCTCTTCTCGACCCTCAAAAATCCATACAAATACACCACTGTATAATATGTCGACGATCGAGTGCCGAAAAAGTCAGATTGCTGAGGGAAAAGAAAGAAAATAGAAGAAAGAAGGAACTAAACAAATAACAGAATCTCACAATCGCAGCGGAACAAAATATAATAGATAATAACTTATCTTTACACAAGAAGAAACTGTAACTGCTTTATATATATATATATATATATATATATATTACATCATCAGAGCAACACAAAGACAAAACAACAATTACCAGCCTGGCAGTTGTAACAGCCTGCCTCACAACTTGCTGACAATTTCAACAATCACAGCAGTGGAAATAAACAAGTACGAGTAATACGTATCGGACTCAAGCTCCTCTCCTGAACTCCCAAGCATCTTATACTGTATTTTATAATACTCGTTCTGATCCAAGCATTATAATAAAATAATACCCGAGTCAGTCTGGAAAACCAACGGGAGAAAATACGCTCAACCTAATTATTAAAGTTTCAAAAATCCTTTGAAGATCAAAGGTATCTCGTAAGACCTCGCCACAAATAGACTTGTCGGGTTTTACCTTACGATAACCAAAACATTTCTTATAAAATCCTATGATATTATAATAGTGTCTAAATACAAATACTTATTCAAATAGCCGAAATTGTTACATTTATTAAATTCCAGCAAAACTAGCCACGAAGTGGGGTTCTACAATCAAAGCCGTAAAGGCATGTAGGGTGAATGGATTTCCAACTAATGATTAGGCACTGGGGTACCACCTATCACGGTACATGGTCTAGATCATCATAGCGAGGATCCACCCTGATCCCCTGCAACACAAGACCGGGACTGCCCCTTACTGGATAATTCCGAATAAGATCACCCCGCGGTTGGGATCAACATTGTCCACTAAGCCGAATAAAAAGGGACATCTTGACAGGGATGACCTTACCCTAATGGGCGCGACCCACTTAGCCTTGCTGCATATGCTCTGATTTTCAGTCATTCCTGGTTGATGAGGCTCGAGGCTAAGCGTTACCTTTTTAGAACATTTCACTTAGAATGCTCCTCGTTCTCCTGACGATGTTCTGAAAGCATTCATCCATACAAGTCCGTTTCGGGTTCGAACGGAACCGAATGCACTACTCCTACTACATCCATTTTGGAATCACCCTCAGGATTAGTAGCGATTAGCCCTTGCACTTCACTGCTCCATCTTCGACTCCAAGTTCTTGTCTTCATCACGAAAACGTACTCGTTGGATCGAAGTGGTTTTGGGGTTACAAATCCGATCCCGGTCTCTTCGAATCAATGTTCGCTATTTCCCGATAAACTCAACCCCGGTTCTTAAAGAAATACACAGACGAAATATAAGATCGAAGATCACCTCCTAACCTTTAGTGGACGGATTTCCTTATAAACGTCCTGAAAGAACGAACGAGTTTATACGTACAGTATATCACCTCGAACGGTAAGTATACCATATAATTCCCGTACTCCTCCTAGAATTTCCAAAGTCTTATTTGAGTCCAAATCTGATAGCCGGTTATTTAACTATCAAATAAACAATCAATTCAACCAATTATTTATTCCCAATGAAAACGCCAAGTCTTATAAAATTTAGATTTTAAATAAATTTAATCATTTTCAAAAGTATATACTTAAAACATATAAAATAAAGCTACTTTAAATCACTTTACTCAAAAAAATAGGTATGAAATTTTATAATAGATTTCCAAGTAAGACTTAAGCTATAAACCATTTTTAAAATAAAAGTTTTATATAAAGTATAAATATTAAAAAAATTCTTTTAAAAACATAATGCTAATTTAACTTTAAAAAAATAATTGCTATTAAAATAAATTTGAATAATATTCACTTTAAAATTCTAAAACAATTTAAAATAATAAATTTCTCTAAAACTTTATTTTTTTAAACAATTTTAAAACCTTAAACTTATACATAAAAATCTTCTTTATTAAAATATACTTGGATTTCCAATGAAATACACTTTCCATTTCAATACAGCCCATATAATCCTTTATAAATCCTGTTCGATTTATCTCGGTTAAATTTGCGTTCAAATCCCATAAATTTCTTCCAACACTTAAAAAATAAAACACCTTTTTATTTCTAAACACATTTCCCATCTCCTGGTAATCACTTTCAAAATATATACTTAAATTGTTTAAATAAAGCTACTAAAATTACTTAAATAAAAATAATACTTAAGAAAATTTATAAGTGTTTCTGACTAATTTAAACCAAAATTACCTTTTTAAAATAAAGTTATTATATCAAATATTTATGTTAAAATTTTCTTTTAAAAACATAATACTAATTTACCTTTAAATTAATTAAATACCATAATTACTTAAGTAAGTATTTACTTATACTTAAAAATAATAATTTTATAAAGCATTTTAAAAACACATTTCTTTTAAACTTCTAGATTATACTTGAAAGCTTTTCTTTGAAAACATACTTAGTTTTTAAGGAAAAATATACTATCCAACTTTAAAAATAAAATCACCTTTTTATTTTTAAAATGAATTGCACATTTCTTTATAAATTACCACCGGAATCTATACTTTCAAATTATCCACTGATAAATATTCCACTTCATTTATAAACCCAGTTTATAAATTTACATTCCTCATTTCCTTTTAAATCACAATTTCCAAAACACTTAATCAATTTCAGACCGATTTTCTGGTTTAAATTCCCTTTAAAATTTATCTATTGATTTATCCAAAATCAACTACAAAATCCATTAAACCAATTTCACCCTTTATTACGATTTAAAATCCTTATTTAAATCTGAAACATCGGTTTCATTTTTATTCCAAATTTCTCTTTCATTTCTCTTAAGAGCCGAACTCAATATATTTTTATATCTTAAAATACCAAAATATATTCATCCAAACCATAGCATAGAATAACTTAAATTTTCATATAATCAATACAGGTTATCAAACAACATACCACAGTTATGCAAATAATTTGAATATTTTGAGGAATCCAGTTGGATCCCTCCAACATGTTTCCCTGCATCCACAGATGTTGGCACAATATAAAATACCAATTCCACTTCGAGTTCGAATACCGCAGTATATGGGGTTATATTCATATCGTCCACTATTATGCGGCGCATATGGTCTCATCCGTTATATAGTGCGGGAAATCAATCACTCCAATATATATATGTGTGTGTGTGTGTGTGTGTGTGTGTGTGTGTGTGTGTATGTACACACTATATATAATATCACATTCAAACAATCAATCAATAATCTAAATTCTAACTATTTAAGTTAACTATTCATCCTAATGTGAGTGAGATTAACTCACCTTGAATTCCGACGAGCGTCTCAATTTTAATTAAATCGAACAACGTTCGATTTAACCTAAATTTTTATTTGCTCAAAACGATCCCAGATCTACATCACAGCGTGTTGCTCGTCACTGCGATTCTGGCGCTTCCTGTTTCGTCGGAATCTGATTATGCATGCAAAATATATGCTAGTTTAAATTTTTGAATAAAATTTATAAAACAATTCTATTCTTTATATTTATTTTCAAACCAGATCTACCGTACACTAAGAAGAAGAAATCAAGGCCGCACACGCTCTCTTCTCTCATGCAACATCCAATTCGAATGAAACCCATTGCCGCCGTGAAACCCTAAATGTCGCTTCACCCCCGATAGCCGAGACGACGATAACATATGCCACTATGAGAAGCACCTCGTCGAGCTACACCTCCACCCAGAACCTAGTTGGCCCCTTCTTTTCTCAGAAAAATGCGAATGAACGCACGGCCGTCACGGCCAAATCATGGCCACCACGTAGCTCCGATGATGATCTCCACCATTGGATGGGTAGATCTCCTTGAGCTCTTCCACTTTGCAGTTGGAGATTTTGCCTAATAGTTGATGGATAAGGAGATATCGCGAGGGAAAATCGAGAGCTTTTCGGCCATTAAGTTGTTTAGTGGTGGCCGATCAAAGAAGATAGGGTTTTGGGCCCTTATGTGTTTATATATACGTTTTAGTATAATATTTATTATTAATTTCACCAATCTACCAGATTTTCGAACGAACTCCGAATTAGACATGCCGCTAGGCGTTTATAAGGTTTTACCCGTATTTCGAACACAATGGAACATGTTTTGGAAGCTAATTTAATCATATGTGGAAGATAGCTTTTTGAAACAAGTTTAAATATCAAATTTTCAATTTTAATTTCAATGTGTTTCTCTCCCGTACGAACAAACGGTGACTCCAAATGCTACGAAATTTGAAATCCGATAATAATACACTATTACGGATCCATGGAATTGGTTTCGTCGAATTCCGAGACTGTGCCCCGGAAGGCTATTTTAACTCGTTGGTAAATTCGAATGATTCTCAAAATTGTCGAAATCATTTAAAATTTCACTTTTAAAACTTTACTAACTTGATAATAAATCATATAGAATTTATATTCACATTAGAAATCATTCTGATTCAATTTAAATCAAAAATCTAATTATTTACACATCCATTATTAAATTAATATAAAATTTCAAATTTTAACTTATCGACTTTTGATTCCATCCAAAAGTGCAATATTATAACTCAAATCCAACTAGACTTTAAATAAATTTTAGAAATCGTTTTCATATCCATTTACATCCAGATTCACAAATTATCCCAATTCCAAATGTTAAATTATTATTTATCCAAATCAAATTTAAATTGCCATATTTGAAATTATAACCAAATTTTATTGATTTAACCAAAATCTTATTATTTCAAAATCAAATTAAAATTCACATTCAACATTTAAAATGAATTAAATGTTCAAAATCTAACGACCAAAATCCGGGTCGCTACACATACGACAAGAAGCATCATTGTCCATCAGAACTTCTCGTCCATCAATCTCACGGAATGTGGAATAGCAATTCCTATCGGGTGTCATATGATAGGATGCGCCAAGATCAATTAGTCATAAGTTGCTCTTCCTTGAAGAGCCAAAAGTTGTAAATACATCGGTATCACTCTTTGTATCTAATTTCTCTTCAGCGGATGCTGAAGCTTGCTTTGGGTTTTTCCTCCGTTGAGCTTGGGATAATGAGCTATAAAGTGCCCCGGCTTCTTACAATAATAGCAAGTCAATCGTTTACTTCCCTAGATTGAGACCTTGAATTACTTCGACCTCCGTCATTCTTTAACTTGCTTTGGCTACTACCTCTCTAAACAAATAAGTTCTCCGTATCACTGTCCAAACTAGTGGTCACCAATCTACCTCTCAACACTTAATTATGAAGACCAACATTTACATCTGATAGGATAATCTTATTACGACCATATATCATGAAATTAACGAAAGCATTATACACTTTAGGCAAGGAACATAAGAGGATCATTGTTTGAGCCTCATCAGTAATATTAACTTCTCTTGCCTTCGGGTTCATAATCAAAGTGGTCAAAACATCTACATGCTCCAATAAGATCGTTCCAGGCTTCATCTTAAATAAGTAGAGTTGTTGCTGAAGAATAATTTGATTGGTGAGAGATTTGTTTTAATATGCATCTAATAATGCATCTCATAATTCTTTCATCGTCTTCTTCTGAGAGAACTCTAGAAGAACTTCATTTGTAAGACTCAATTGGAAAGTTGTATGGGATTCATCTTCCACCTCCTCCAAAACATCCGCTCAGTGTATTTCAACTTCTCAGGCGCAGAAACAGCCTTAAAAGTTTTCTCCTTCTTCAATATTTCGTCCATCTTCATCTTTCAAGTACCAAATCTCTTTTTCCGTCAAAACGTGTAATACCATAGTTGACATCAAATCTACCGATAAACTTTCCAAATGTAGCCATTAATACCCAAACAGAACAATAACACTAGCTCTGATACCAAACTACTGTAAAAAAATCGGATTGATCGGAAGTGATTTATGATCATGATCTAGTATTGCCTATTTGGATACGAATGCAACTCAAATTCAATTATGCAACCACACAAACAAAAAAACGAAAATAAGAGACACAAAAGATAACGTGGTTCGGATATATACGCCCACGGAGACCCAACAACCCATTTATTCAATCACCAAAGATTACAAGTCAATTCTATGATTAGAGAGTTACAAGATGTGGAGACTCTTTCTAATCACAAACTCATTTGAAGAGATTATAAAATAGAGCATTCAAAATAGAAAACCCCAATTAGATTTAGCTGGGGTTTCTGTTGATTACAATTATTGTAAATCTAATTGATTCTCAAGTCTCATTTTTAGAAAATACGAGGCTATTTATAGATGCATTAATCATTATAGGTCATCTGATCATGTCAAAAGAATCTGTACCATCAATGGAGAGAACCAAACACCGAAAAGTTCAAAACTGCCCTTTAAAATTTGTAATAACCAAAACCCAAAAAAACTGTTTTTTATCGCCTCGGCTGTCTGACAGGTGAAGTGAGACGTCTCTGAGACAAATTTAAGGAAACATTTTTGAATAGCCACGGACGTCTGACCAAAGTTGTTGGACGTTTGGCAACACACTCGAGATAATTTTCTAAACCTCGTCAGACGTCTGATCGATGAGGTCAGACGTCTGACTTCCTGTAGGCAGCACATATGCTCTCCATTCCGACTTCTTTTGATCTTCACCTCCTCCTATCAACTCCCGACTTCTCCAATATGAAGCTCTACGTCATATCTTCAATCCGAACACTCATAGGCACATATTTGAATCGCAGAACAGCAACAACAATGTTTGTGTGTGCAATGACAAGAAATGCAGTACAATATGTCTCTACATTCGAGTGCTATGTACCTAGCTTTGTAGGAGGAATTTAACAAATCATCAGTTTAGTGTTAAACTGAAAGACTACAGAGATGAAATTGCGTCTAGTTATTTTTCTCATGTGCGTAAGTCAATGGACATAGATACCAAGTTACAGAATAAACAAATGCAACATGTTTTGTTTATAGAATTATACCATACAAAAATATTAGTAAAATATATTATAAAAGTTAAGAGTGATTTGCAACTATCCATTTACCCGCAAGGAGTGGGTTTCTAGCTAACTGCACCACTTGAATTTTCAATACTACATCATTACTGGGTAAGCTTGGATGACATCACTTTTATCACTAAAATTTAAGATACTTAGCATGGATTAATACATAATGCATGTCCACAGCGCACCACAGTGATAAAGGAGTGAACAACTTATTCGCGACATACCATTGAAGCTCCTTATCAGAGTAGCAATCAGGTAATACGAAAATAAAGTGGTACGCTTATGAAATACAAAAATGCACTAGTTCATTGCATCATTCAAACTTGAAGTCAGAGTAAAGCAAGTATACTACAAAATCACAACCTGCCAGATGCGTATCTTTTTTTATTATCATATTGAGTTTATAAAATGATAAAAATTACTATAAGGATGGATTAAAGATACATTGCTTGCATTTGAATGAGTATATTGTGCACTTAGTTTATGCCATGAGTTTATATAAAATAGAAAAATTGCTATAAGGATGAATTACTATAAGCTTTATCGACTAACAAACTCAATCATGAGGCTTCAAAATTAGTATAGTTCAAATGGCATGTTTAGGCAATGTTGAATCAAAAAAGAACAGTAATACTTAAATAGAAGAAAGCAGAACCTTAGCCTGAACTTCTACACCCCATGGCCTGGATTCATCTTGTCCATTTACTACATTTCTAACTAGCTTCAACTTTTGCTTCTTCATTAAGTCTGAAACTTTTATGTGGAGGAAGTCCCTCTTTTTAGCTATCTTTTCTTTGTCATTTCCATTTTCTCTTTAACTGGCTTCTTTGTTTTTTCTGAAAAATTGTGTAACTTAAACTGGTTCAGATTGGAAACGGCAAATACTACAAAGTGAAAACAAACATGATTTATAAGAACGCTACTAGAGATTAAAAATAGCATTCTAAAGTGCATAAGTAAAAGAGACATATGTTAGGATGATCAGACCGCGTCGATGTACGTGCTGAATATTGAGAAATAAAAGATGTATTTCATTTATGTAAAATACAATCATAAATGGGCAAAAATGTAATTCCACTTTATTATTTGGAGTTTACAGCTATTTGTTATTCCTAAAAAGAATTCCCTGTCTTCTTTTATTACTGCATTCATCCAGTAAAACATAAATTTGAAAAAAGAAATGCTTTAAACTCGCATCATCAAAATATGCTTAGCTTAATACCAATTGTTTAGGGAAATTTTTGACGTAACTTCATGCCATTAGGGATACTAGACTTAATTCCCTTGATGTTCCTTTTTTGAACTGCCCCCTAATATCTCAATCTATACTAAATTGTCTACCGGTAGAAACAGTAAGTAAAAGTGGGTAAGTAAAGTTGCAAAAGATACCAGTAAATCCTTACTCGCTTGACTTTCGTGAGTCTAGTTGTTTAAGGCATTGTGAGCATCAACAATCAGCATAGCAAGTTAGACACGAGACGCGTATAGTTTCATTCAAGTGCTTGATATAAAAATTCCGAGGAGCATGAAAATACCAGAGAATTAGGTGCAAATGAAAAAACATGTATGAAAACCTGGGTAAATTATTTTAGTGAACTTTAATTATGACTCGTTAGCTGATTCGCATTGTGTTCTAACAAACTTAAAGTCTGTTTAATGTTTGAACCCTTTGCAAGCAACATATCACCTAATCAGTGTTTTAAACACAGAATTCAAATTTAAGCTTAAAAAATAGCTTGCCAAACTCTTCAACAGTAAACATGAGTATCAAAAATTCACATCATGGAAATTTACCAACCGTGCACAACATTCAAATAAGAGATATAATTCAGTTTCTATTCAATGTTCGATATTAAACAAGCCTATGTATATATATAAGAAATGATAGTGACGGAGCATTCTACAACATCAGCAATTACACAATGTTATTGATTCTATAACAAATAACGTTGATTTTTTCTTAAGACGGTAAACAGGCACTGGCAGAGTTGACTAATAACACAGTGTATTTACATTCATTTCACGTTGTAAACAAAATAATCAGACACAAGAATGAATAATAACAGTTCCATTATTTGAAAATGATGAAAAGAAAAAAATAAAGGATATAAACCTGATTCCTCTGCTACTGCCTCCCCAATCACTGAAACAAACGAAAAGCTTCCGTAGTTGCCAAACACCTTTCAATCCCATTTTATATCACAATCGATCAATCGGGGCGGAGATAGCTAATCGAACCACCATGACTAGAGGCGGGTCGTGAAACAAAACCGCAGAAGAATACGAGCAGAGAGAATGATATGAGATTAGGGTTTTTTCTAATTATGGCGGAAATCGGAAGTAAAGTATTAACGCGGCCAAACAATTGTCAAAAGAGCGGGATCGGTAAAATTTTGTTTAATCATTGGCGCTCAGTTGGAAATATGATTTTTTTCTTACATAACCATTTTTTTAGAATCTGTTATTTAGATTCTTGTTTATACTACTTTTTATCTTTGTTGTGGTGAGTTATCGCTAACTAATGAATTTAGAATTTTTATCAAAACCAAATAGTATTTTGGCAACTTACTAATTATAAATCATCAAGTATTATAGATTATTAATTTTTTTAAATTATTAAATATAAATTATTGTTTATTTTTATTATACATTATAAAATATAAATCATTAATAGGAATAAATAATTAGCTCAAAATCAATAATCATTATTTATAAATTATTATTTATGAATTTTTATTTTTAAATGATTAATTGTAGTGTTATAATTTATATATTATTACATAAATTATAAATTATTACTTATTAATAATAATTTATTATTTATAAATTATTGATTATGAACGTAATTCTTAAATATTATTTATAAATAATTTATTAATATTCATTAATATTACTATGTCGAGTCGGAATTTTTATTGGTCGTTGACAATATTTCCTTAAAAGGGAGACAATTATGAATAAAAGTTGTTACAAATTATTTGCAATAGGGTTAAAGACACCTATTACATCTGTAATATACAAACAATTATTAAACAACTTTATTTCAACTAACTGTAGCATCGATTTCACCCTAGAGGGGGGTGAATAGGGTGATAGTGTTAATTATAAAAATTAATTGCGGAAGCTTATAAAATAATTTCAACACAGATCACAGAACAATAGCAGCACAGATAATAGCAGAATAATAAATGCAGAAATAGAACGACACAGAATTTACCCAGCTTCGGCAAAACCCTGCCTACGTGCTGCCCCCAGGTTTCTACTAGAAATTAGATAGTTCATCGCTTACACACGTAAACTCGCGACACCCGCTATCGACTAAATCTAACTCTACGCTCAAAACTCTGTCACAACTCAGCCACTGAGTTGCGAATTCTCAAGCTACGCCACGTAGCTTGTCCCGCAGTCACACGACTAGAAATAACAACGGATTAAAGTTTAAAAACAAATTTAAACAGCAATTTAAAAATAAAAACAAAAACCCCAATTAAAAATTAAAACCCCTTAAAATAAAGGCCGGCCCCCTTTTATATTTTAATCCGTTCCTTTTAGTTTCTTCGTTCCTTTATTTGGAGATGGCGGCCGTTCCTCTTTGAAGCTAAATTAGGGCTTCGTCCCTTCGATCCAATTTAGGGTTTTTGAAATTCGAAGCTTGCAACTGCGATTGAATTATTGATTCGGCGTTCTTTTGTCAATCGATGATTTCCTTTGTGCACTTCAACTGCTTCGAATTGATCGAATTCGAAAAGCTTCGGTATGTACTTTCTGCTTTTTTTTCTTTTCTGTTTGTATGCTTGAATTCGATACTCAAAAATTGCCGATGATGATTTCAATTTATAGGAGTCGGTCTCCTTGAATTACGTTCGTCTGAATTTTTCTATACTATGCTTTCGGCCATCTGATATTGTTTTGATGCTTGAGATTTTACCTTGACTAATTCATATGCAAATTATTCTTGTTATTTCTTGGTTGACTTGGTTTAAAATCGACGGCTTTCAATTTATGTTTGATCATGGCTCCGTGAATTTCTCTGACTTGACTCGATGCCTTGAATTTGAGACGTTTGGTTATCACTGACTTTGACTTGGTTACACGGCTATGTCAATCGCTTTATTGCCAAGGCTCTGACTTTGAATCGTGAATTCAACTTCTTTTACCTGATGACTTCGGCCATTTTGAATTTTTTAAACTGCTCTTCTGGATATTGTTCGAACTGTACACATGCTCGATTCTATTCAAAGTGTTTTTTATCTTGCTGCATATCACTGTGCATGTTGTTGCTTCTGGTTACTGAGTTGTTTCATTTGGTATGCTGTTTCGAACCATGTTCGCTGTGGCACTGTGTCACTGTACATTCAAGTCTGCATTCACTGTGTTCATTTGAGTGTCGAGTCTTTGAGCATTGTTGTGAGTAGTTTGTAGTCGCCGTTGGTTTTGGTTTTCGTTTTTGCTTTTTGCATGCTTCATTGACATCTGGATATTGATCACCATTGTTGCTGTGTTGATCTGAATTGCTTTAGCCCTGTTGCCTACACTCTGGTGCATTCCTGTATATGCTTTGCTTTTTACTTGGTTCATGCATTTTTGAAACTCTGTTTTGTTGCCTGAACTCGAATGAATAATTGCCAGTGATGTTAACATGTGCATTTGTTGTTCAATCTGAATATGTGTTCTGATTCTTGAGCTTGTGTTCATCTTATATCATGTGAGCATTTGCTGTTGTACATTGCTGTTGACTTTTGTTTCTGGTATTTCATCTTGGCCATGTTGGTTTCATATGCATTCTGGTCTGACCTGTACACTTGTTTATGCTTGAACACTGCACTTATATATATTCACTATCACTTGCTCTTAGCTTGGAGTTGCATCACCATACATATTCACTTGAGTTGTTTGGATTTGCTCTACTAGTTCATTGTGCAGTATTTGCCATTCACTGGTTCTTGTATATGAGTTGTTTCACTGGTGGCCTATGTACATGCTTCACTGCATCTTGTCATGTATCACTTGTGTCACCATACCTGTTGTACATGCAGCTTCATTTTGTATTGATTGTCAGTGGTTTGCTTGATGAAGAGGTTGAACCTATTAGTCGAGCTTGCATACTTCATGTTGTCTTATTCTCTGGTCATACCTGAATCATGCTTGAAGTCGTTGCCTTGTAGTTGAAGTTTATATTTGTTTGACCTGGCATTTGGTCTGTAGTTGGTTGTGTTTCATGTGTTGGTTTGTTGTACATTTTTGGTTTTGGTTTCTCGATGCATTTTGGTCTGGTATTTTAGTCCGATTCAGTTTGCAAATAGTTTTGTTCATTTGTGATTATACTTGTCTTGTTTATACTGGACTAGCCGACACTTGATTCTTAAGTTTTGGCCATTTGCACCTGTGTTGAATCCAGTTTCACAACTCGGGTTTGACCTTGTGCTGAAGTCGATATTTTTTTTTATTGCGCTTGAGTTGAATCCTGTATTTGGGTTTGACCTGTGCTCACTTGTCCCTATAAATCGATCAAGTGTATATTTCGGTGTGCATGGTCTTGTGGCATATACAGTGATACACTGTGTATGTCACAAGTTGTTCGTGTATGATGAATTCAAATATAAATGATGACAAACAACTCAAATAACTGAGGCAAATAATATTTTCAAAATTCACTTTTTATTTTATACCGCAAAAATATTTCTTTTTCAATTTTACTGCGTTAGTGAATATTTTTGCAGATTGCTCAGATGCTGAATTCTAACTGGAATGAAGTTGAAGATAAATACGAGTGTGAGTGATATGTAGTGAGGTCAACTCTAAATGTAAAATAGTGATGTAATTGAATTTGTATCAAAGTTGTATAGTGAATAGTGAGAGCTTGAATTTGTACTATTCAAAAATGTAATAAATATTTGTTTGAATAAAATTTCTGTTTGAATTCAAATTCTGTGTTATTTAATTTTATTCAGCAAATATTTATTTAATCTATGAAAAATAAAATAGTACGTTAACAAATACATTTAAATGAATATATATATATATATATGTTTATTATCATCAAACAAAAATCATATAAGCGCATATTCAACAATCTCCCCCTTTTGATGATAACAAACATATATTTAAGATTTTGAATACGTTAAATGTATTTGATCATTCATATGCTCTAATTACTCCCCCTATTTAAATGCTTCCTCTCTACACAGAGCTCCCCCTACAAATATGCATACAATTAAATAATATGCAAATGAGCCTAAATGCAAATAGAAAATTATTTGCCCTTTGCTTGATTTTATTTGACAAAATCTTAACTTTTCTCTCCCCCTTTTGTTATCAGCAAAAGAATAACAATGTTAAAGAAAATAGAGATAAAGTATTGATATTAATTCAACATTAAAACTCAATTGAATATAAATATTAAATTTCGATAAAAAAATCAAACAAAAATCATAAATATTCTGTTAGGCGCATATTCCACTTTTAGAATGATGGGAATTATGTCATCATATAAAACCATACGGTTGTGTCTATTTGTGGTATATTTATATCAGGAATTTGAATATCTACTAACCATGCATAACCGTTAGGACTTTTAAATGAGATTAGTAGTATTCCAATTTTATTTTAAAAAAAATGAATTCAAGTATTTTCTAACCACGCATAACCGTGAGGACTTTTAAATGGGATTAGAATCAACTTGTTTATTTTAAAAATCAACTTTTGATATGCGTTCCATACATGCATAACCGTGAGGACTTTTAAATGAGCATGGAAGCACATAACAAATTCCAAGTAATTCACCCATGCATAATCGTGGGGACTTTTAAATGAGAGTGAATACTTTGGTATTTATTATTATTATTATTTTCTCCTTTTTTTAAAAAAAAATGTAAAAATGAAAAACGAACGATTCCTGTTTTAAAGTACCACATATCGACAAACTATATAGAATTTTGATGAGTGATGGTCGTTAGAAATATGATAGATATAGAAATGGTCATGGAATTTTTACCAACAAAAGTTTTATAACTCTTATTTAAATTTCTAAAGAAATTTACTAATTATACCGTCTCGAGTCATAATATATAATAAATATCAACACTCATCACTTTTTTCAATCACTATTCATCTTTTCGATAATCATTGGGGAGTTAGATTAGTCAATGTATTTAAAATCAAATTCAGAAATAATTATAAATCAATTTTGCTAAATGACTAATCTGAAAATATGGTCAAAAATGATTTTCTCGAGGGGGTTTTATAAGAAAATTTTCTGCTATTTGAAAATTGTTTGAAATGAAAAATATGTATATATTTTCTTTGAAAAACGATGCAGTTACTAAATGTCTCAACAAACAATCACGTTCAACTAGTAATTTTTCTATCAACTAGATTACCAGTGTAATCTGCATCTGAATTTCTTTTTCACTCAAAATTATCATTAATTGAATTCGATTGACCAAACCATGAAGTGTGCACCAAAAAATTTCAAATTCAATTTTAACAACAGTTTAAATGACATTCTTTTGAAATTGAATTGAAGCCGTGTAAATAATCAGAAAACCGTGAATATAGAGTTAGCCGTATTATAACCAATTGTATTATCCAACAAAACACTATTTTTAATCCAAACTGATATATATGAAGTAATTCAAAGAATCTAGAGAATTTTATAGTGTTTTTGGCATAAATATAATTGGCCAACTATTTAGAATAAGTCAGAATCCAAATCATCATCTTTTCATCAATCTCAATATTGGCTGATTTTAATTTAGAATATGGTGCAGATTATCACATTTAATATATCGTTCAAATAAATATACCATTACCTGTTTTACCTTTACGATATTTTTCGTTGTTGCCCAATGTGATTCTATCACCTTTATACTAGGCTAAGGAACTTTGCTTTGTCACCCGTTGTGTTTCTGGAACAGCCAAAATCCAGAAAACACTGTTGTTGTTCCTTAGCCTGCCACCACACCTACACGATGAAAGATTTTTGTGACCTATTTGTTTTTATAGGTCCATGATTGTTAGTGGCAGAAAATTTTGAAAAACAATTTTGTGAAGACCCAAAACTATTTATAATTGTTCCCTTCGGCACCCAAATTTGTTTAACTTTGAGAGTTCTTATATTTGTGCCTTTTGGAACCCAAATTGGTATAGTTTTCACATGTTTGGGTCTATACCAACAATTATTGTGATTGTGTCCATATTTTATACAAATTGTGCACATTAAATTTTCTCGATTAATCTCATTTCTAACATTTTTAGATTGATTATATCCAGGTCCTTGTCTAACTGTATTAACAGTTTGTTTCCCTAATAGCATATTCAACGATTTTCCACTTTTTGAAAATTTATCTAAAGTCGTTGACAATTGTTGGACTTGTATTTTGAGAGATTCATTTTCGTTCAATAATTGTGTGCACTTTTTAATAGAATTTTCTCTTCTAGTATTTTCATTCTCTTTTAAAATCAGAATTTCATTTTCAAGCGATTTCATTTTAATTTCTGATTTTTTAATTTTATCTTCGAATGTTGGACACTTATCACACTTAGGGATCCTACTTTGATAGGTTTTAACTAATTGATCAAGTTGTTCATTTAATTCTATCAAAGTAACTTTTTGTGATTCAAGTTTAGCATATTTTTCCCTAAGTCGTTCAAAACAGTCATTTACTTCGTGGAAATAAATTAGTAATTCAGAGTGAGTAAGTTTTGATACCTCGCTTGGCTCGTCATCGTCGCTATCAGTTATATTTCCTTGAAGGCACATATCTGCTTTCTCACTCTCGCTGCTAGTACTTTTATCATTCTCATTCATTTCATCACAAGTGGCTGCAAAACTTTTCTTTTTCTGTTTCTTTCCAAAGTCGTGTCGATTTCGAGGACAATTGGGCTTGATGTGTCCGGATTGGTTGCACTTATGACAGATGATCTCCAGTTCTTCTGAGTAGTCAAGTGCTTTGCCTATTCTGCTTTTCAATTCCTGATTTCGAGCTGGATTTCCGTATTTGCGATTCCACCTTTTGAATTTCTTTATTAGTAGCGCCAGCTCTGCTGCTCCATCATCATCATCGTTATCATCATCACTTTCGGTTGTTCCTTTGAGCGCTATTGATTTCTTTCGAGTATCTCCTCCTTCACGCTCTTCCTTGAATTTCATTTCTAGCTCATAAGTGGTGAGATTTTCGATGAGTTCTTCAACTTTTATTTGTTTTAAGTCTTTCGATTCTTGAATGACAGTCATCTTTGCTTCAAATTTTCGTGGAAGGACTCTGAGGATTTTTCGGACTATCTCCAACTCCGTGTATGATTTTCTAAGAGCTTTTGATTTATATACGATACTGGAAAGTCGTCCATGCATCTCTTTAACATTTTCTTCCTTCGCCATTGTGAAGTTCTCGTATTCGCTGCTTAGCATGGCAAGGCGAGATTCTTTGACTTGAGATATTCCTTCGTGAGTCACTTCTAGTGTGTGCCATATTTCCTGCGCAGTTAGACAATGTGAGACACGATTAAATTCAAATTGATCCAATGAACAGATAATAGAATTCATAGCTTTAGCATTAGTATTTTGTAATTTATTTTCTAGTTCTGTCTATTGTTCCTTTGGTTTATCTACTTCCTGATTATCTACAGTTATAGACGGTGTTCTATAACCTGTCTCGACGATATTCCAAGCGTCAATGGTTTTCAGAAAGATTTCCATCCTATTTTTCCAATAAGCATATTCACCATTGAACATTGGTGGCCTAACTATGGATTGACCCTCGGCAAAAGCAGTATTAAAAGAAGCCATTTCAAAAATTCAAATTTTTAAAACAAAAATTGGTTTTTGTAAAATCAAAATTTTAAAACAAAAACGGCTTTTGTTCCTAGCTCTGATACCACTTGTAGGATCGATTTCACCCTGGGGGGGTGAATAGGGTGATAGTGTTAATTATAAAAATTAATTACGGAAGCTTATAAAATAATTTCAACGCAGATCACAGAACAATAGCAGCACAGATAATAGCAGAATAATAAATGCCGAAATAGAACGACACAGAATTTACCCAGTTTCGGCAAAACCCTGCCTACGTGTTGCCCCCAAGGTTTCTACTAGAAATTAGATAGTCCCTCGCTTACACACGTAAACTCGCGACACCCGCTATCGACTAAATCTAAATCTACGCTCAAAACCCTGCCACAACTCAGCCACTAAGTTGCGAATTCTCAAGCTACGCCACGTAGCTTGTCCCCCAGTCACACGACTAGAAATAACAACAAATTAAAGTTTAAAAACAAATTTAAACAGCAATTTAAAAACAAAAATAAAAACCCCAATTAAAAATTAAAACCCCTTAAAATAAAGGCCGACCCCCTTTTATATTTTAACCCGTTCCTTTTAGTTTCTTCGTTCCTTTATTTGGAGATGGCGGCCGTTCCTCTTTGAAGCTAAATTAGGGCTTCGTCCCTTCGATCCAATTTAGGGTTTTTGAAATTCGAAGCTTGCGACTGCGATTGAATTATTGATTCGGCGTTCTTTTGTCAATCAATGATTTCCTTTGTGCACTTTAGCTGCTTCGAATTGATCGAATTCGAAAAGATTCGGTATGTACTTTCTGCTCTTTTTGCTTTTCTGTTTGTATGCTTGAATTCGATACTCAAAAATTGCCGATGATGATTTCAATTTATAGGAGTCGATCTCCTTGAATTACGTTCGCCTGAATTTTTATATACTATGCTTTCGGCCATCTGATATTGTTTTGATGCTTGAGATTTTACCTTGACTAATTCATATGCGAATTATTCTTGTTATTTCTTGGTTGACTTGGTTTAAAATCGACGGCTTTCAATTTATGTTTGATCATGGCTCCGTGAATTTCTCTGACTTGACTCGATGCCTTGAATTTGAGACGTTTGGTTATCACTGACTTTGACTTGGTTACACGGCTATGTCAATCGCTTTATTGCCAAGGCTCTGACTTTGAATCGTGAATTCAACTTCTTTTACCTGATGACTTCGGCCATTTTGAATTTTTTAAACTGCTCTTTTGGATATTGTTCGAACTGTACACATGCTCGATTCTATTCAAAGTGTTGTTTACCTTGCTGCATATCACTGTGCATGTTGTTGCTTCTGGTTACTGAGTTGTTTCATTTGGTATGCTGTTTCGAACCATGTTCGCTGTGGCACTGTGTCACTGTACATTCAAGTCTTCATTCACTGTGTTCATTTGAGTGTCGAGTCTTTGAGCATTGTTGTGAGTAGTTTGTAGTTGGTTTTGGTTTTGGTTTTCATTTTTTGCTTTTTGCATGCTTCATTGACATCTGGATATTGATCACCATTGTTGCTGTGTTGATCTGAATTGCTTTAGCCCTGTTGCCTACACTCTGGTGCATTCCTGTATATGCTTTGCTTTTTACTTGGTTCCTGCATTTTTGAAACTCCGTTTTGTTGCCTGAACTCGAATGAATAATTGCCAGTGATGTTAACATGTGCATTTGTTGTTCAATCTGAATATGTGTTCTGATTCTTGAGCTTGTGTTCATCTTATATCATGTGAGCATTTGCTGTTGTACATTGCTGTTGACTTTTGTTTCTGGTATTTCATCTTGGCCATGTTGGTTTCATATGCATTCTGGTCTGACCTGCACACTTGTTTATGCTTGAACACTGCACCTGTATATATTCACTATCACTTGCTCTTAGCTTGGAGTTGCATCACCATACATATTCACTTGAGTTGTTTGGATTTGCTCTACTAGTTCATTGTGCAGTATTTGCCATTCACTGGTTCTTGTATATGAGTTGTTTCACTGGTGGCCTATGTACATGCTTCACTGCATCTTGTCTTGTATCACTTGTGTCACCATACCTGTTGTACATGCAGCTTCATTTTGTATTGATTATCAGTGGTTTGCTTGATGAAGAGGTTGAACCTGTTAGTCGAGCTTGCATACTTCATGTTGTCTTATTCTCTGGTCATACCTGAATCATGCTTGAAGTCGTTGCCTTGTAGTTGATGTTTATATTTGTTTGACCTGGCATTTGGTCTGTAGTTGGTTGTGTTTCATGTGTTGGTTTGCTGTACATTTATGGTTTTGGTTTCTCGAAGCATTTTGGTCTGGTATTTTAGTCCGATTCAGTTTGCAAATAGTTTTGTTCATTTGTGATTATACTTGCCTTGTTTATATTGGACTAGTCGACACTTGATTCTTGAGTTTTGGCCATTTGCACCTGTGTTGAATCCAGTTTCACAACTCGGGTTTGACCTTGTGCTGAAGTCGATATTTTTTTTATTGCACTTGAGTTGAATCCTGTATTTGGGTTTGACCTGTGCTCACTTGTCCCTGTAAATCGATCAAGTGTATATTTCGGTGTGCACGGCCTTGTGGCATATACAGTGATACACTGTGTATGTCACAAGCTGTTCGTGTATGATGAATTCAAATATAAATGATGACGAACAACCCAAATAACTGAGGCAAATAATATTTTCAAAATTCACTTTTTATTTTATACCGCAAAAATATTTCTTTTTCAATTTTACTGCGTTAGTGAATATTTTTGCAGATTGCTCAGATGCTGGATTCTAATTGGAATGAAGTTGAAGATAAATACGAGTGTGAGTGATATGTAGTGAGGTCAACTCTAAATGTAAAATAGTGATGTAATTGAATTTGTATCAAAGTTGTATAGTGAATAGTGAGAGCTTGAATTTGTACTACTCAAAAATGTAATAAATATTTGTTTGAATAAAATTTCTGTTTGAATTCAAATTCTGTGTTATTTAATTTTATTCAGCAAATATTTATTTAATCTATGAAAAATAAAATAGTACATTAACAAATACATATAAATGAATATATATATATATATATATGTTTATTATCATCAAACAAAAATCATATAAGCGCATATTCAACACTAACAGTAAAAGGTTGTGTACAAACCCTTATTACAACTATCAGTTGATGAACATTATAAACAAAAAGTTATAATAATGTCATTTTGTTGTGTGATTGATCAACAAAAATTAAATTAAATTATAATTATTTATACTAATTATCGTGCGGAAGCCTCGTGTACTAGATTCCACCTTTTAATATTTCATAAATATTAATTAAGTAATAAAAATTATAATTAATTAAAAATCGTGTGGTAATAGGAGTATTTAGCGTTTCGGTTATGTGACTCTTAGGTGTAAATTTGATCAGCAGTTAATATCGAACAAATCAAATATTAATGTTCTCGTATCACTTAGCAAGTGATGTGACATTATAACCAACTTTATCGTTTACATAGCTTCGGTAAAATACAATTTTACTTGATTTAAGCATTACTCGGTAGTGAAAATTATTTACACTAATTATCTTCATCAAAACTGTATCACATTAGCACTTATGAAATTTGGCAACGGTCAAAATTCTAGTACCATACATATTTAACTTTATAGTCCAAGCACAAAGTCTTTACTTCAATGACAACAATTATTATCAATTGAACTGCTATAACCGGAGACTTTGACTTTGAATTGACTTTAGTTGACTATGATTAACCTCATATAATTGAGGAGACGGATTCTTCATTGAATAGTGCCTAACTTACAATGCTTCGCCCTGACCCAACTATAGTTGTTCGATAAATATCATGCTACGATTTAACTATAATCAAAGTGAAGTTTCTATATTGGAGTTTAATAGTATTCCCAAGTCGATGGAATTGTTTAATGTTGTCAGATTGATATTTTCTGTTTGATCTTAGTTATATTTGACGGAACCTCGCAAGTCGAAAACGGATGAAATTGGTAGGTTTCAAAAAAAGAAATCCTATTTTTGATCTATTGGCCTTATGAAGTCTAATAGAATGTTAGACCCAATCTAATAATGTTTTTAATAAAATCATATTTTATTTAAGCTGGTTAAAATTTAATTTAAAATTTGTATGTAATGCAATACAATGAATGTATCGAATACATTAATGTGTTTGAATGGTAAAAACATCATATAAGCAATACATACATACACACATACATTTTTATATATGAACATGTAGAAGTTTAGGTAAAGTAACCTTTTGTTTCTCTCTTTAACACAAATAATTAATTAAGGGAAGACGAGGCTCTAAACGTATAGAGAAACATTTCATTTCTCTCTCTCTCTCTAATTAGATTAATTGGCATATTAAATAACATTTATAACTATATTTATACACGCCTTTATAGTCAAAGTTTTTAACTATGTATGTATGTATATAAGTATTTACGAAGAAGAAAAGATGTAGGACTTTCCTTCTTCCCGTACACATTCATTCAATGTCATTTCTAATTAACAATTAAACTATTAAACATTTATGCATATAAAATTAATTTTGACCATTCTAATTGTGAAATATGTAATTAACAAATGTGAATCAATTCTCGACTTAAGAAGGATTTTAAATTAAACTTGTGATTTTACACAAAAGTATATTTTCTAACTTTAAATTAAAACAACATACACACATATGTGTATAGATATATATATCATGTTTTAAAATAAAAATAACAAATGCATATGTAAAGTTTGTAATTTAGCACGTGTTAGGTTTCAAAGTTAACAAATTAAAAGCCAACATTAAAGTAAGAATGAGTTAAAAAGTTTACATTATTTTACACAAAAGTCCACTTATGGTTTTTTTTGAACAACTTTCAAACAAAAGTATATAATAATAATAAATTATATTCAAACAATAATTTTATAAAATTTATATTTTATTTCCAGATGATTTCAAATAGACAACATATGTAATTTATTTGAGTCGAAACAAAATAAAATCAAGTCAATAAATTTAAATTAGGTTTCATGTTTGTTTTTTTAAATAAATAGTTTCTAAAACAATAACAAAAGGGACGACTAAGACACATATAAATTCGTTGCAAAATTCTGGATCTAAACTATATGAACATCACAATGACTGATTAAATAAAATGTAATAAGTCATAGCTCAAATATTAAGAAGATGAACATGTAATGAAAAGGGGATAGCATAAAATGGATCCAAATGAAATTAATATTATGAACATATACTATCAAAGAAGATATGCCAAAAGGGATTTAGTTTAAGTTAAATAGGTAAACTTATATTTAAATATGGTATGCAAATATCTAAATCCTATGAATAAGATGAATATAAAAATAAATAATACTAGAATTTTACCTTCAGATGTAGCCAAAGGAACGCCCGTTGAATGATTACCTCTTTAGATCTTCAAGATGTATACCCAATCATTACAAGAGATGGATGAACCACTTGTGTTTCATTTTATTTGATGTTTTCTTGATTTGGAATCGTTTTTGTTTTGAAAGGGAAGATGATCATTCCAGCCATGGCTTGGAAAGGAAGAGGAACAAATGAACGAAGAAGGAATGAATTAGTTGATTTGTTTTAATAGAAAGAATGAAACCTTTCAAAAAAAATTGATTAAAAATCTCTAGTTAATTCTCTTAACTATCTCTCTCTCCACTCCTCTCTATTTACATGGTATGGCTGAAATTACATGCCATCTAATGGCAAAACACTTTCATGAATCCCTTCATGCAATTATATTTTATTTAGACCCGTTTAAAATTACATCAATATCATATATCGACCAATGCAAATATAACTTTTATAAATGCATTTAAATAATTACAAACAACTCCCGAACATAAAAAAAGGATTAATATTTCTTACATATTAATTAATTTTAATTTATAACATTTTATCAGTTAGATAAATCATGTGGTTTTTTGGAGAATTCATTACCTTGGTTGTGTGAATCAAATGCATAAATTTAGTTAGCGATTAACATCGAACATTTCGAATATTAACGTTCACACATCACTTTAGCTGGTGGTATAACATTTTGGCTGAAGTTATCGCTACACATCTTTTGGTAAAATCCAATTTTACTTATTATAAAGGGTACCTGGTAGTAACAATTATTTACACCAATTCTCTTCATTAAAACTATCTCGGATTAGGACTTATGGAATTTGATTTTGGTCAAAACTCCAACACCATCCACATTCAACTTTGTAATTCCAAACAAAGAACCCATAATTCAACAACTATAATAATTATTAACCATACTACTTTGGCCAAAGACTTTGATTTTGAGTTGACTACAGTTGACCGTGATACTAACCCTTTATAACTGAGGAGAAGAATTCTCTATTGAACAGTGTTTCACTTCCAATGCTTCCACTTAGTCCAACTATAGTCGTTTGATGGATGTCGTGCGACGATGTAACTATAATCGAAGTGGAGTTTCCACATTGAACCTCGATAATATTCTCAAGTCGAGGGAATTGCGCAAAATTGTCACATCGATATTCTCTGTTTAACCTTAGTTATATTAACCAACAGAAAATTATTAAGTGAGTCATTCCATAGTTATCCAATATCTATTAGTACGTAACCTCTTGGTACCCTAACAGTCATGAGTAATACAATGCCCAACATTTAAAGAGCGTTACATACTCTAGTCTCAAAAGATGTGTCGATATCCAGTCTCGATACATCTTAACTATGAATATTTAAAATGATATGCTTATTATATTGTGATAAATTACTCATGGTTAAAACACATTGTAGCTACAATCACAAAAAATATACCATTTATGGATTTTCTGTTTAATATACCTAATTGAATAATTAATTATTCATAACACGTTAATAGGCATTAACAGAAAGAAAATACCTTTTATTTTGAACAAGATTAGTTATTGAGTTAGATTTACGTAATCGGTTATATAATTGCCCTTACAGCATAGCCCTAACTCTATCAATATTAATCAACAAATAAACTATAAAATGAGTCATTCTATAATTATATAATAACTATCAGTACGCGAACCTTTGGTCCCCCAACAGCCATGAGTAATACATCGCCCAACATCTAGAGAGCGTTTTATATTCTAATCTCAACGAATGTATCAATATCCAATCTCGATAAATCTTAATTATAAATATTTATGATAGTGTATTTATTTTATTATGATAAATCACTCATGATTAAATACATTGTAGCTACTATCATAAAACGTGCATTTCATGGATTTATCATTAAGTACTCTTTTAATTAAATTAATTAATTAATATACATATTATATCAAGTATATATTAGAAAGAAAACACATTTTATTTCCAACAAAATTGGTTGTCGGGTTAGATATACGTAACAATTACATAATTGCCCATAGGGCATACCGCTAACTTTATATATCTTCCACTTGCACTTGAGGCCAATTATGGAATCTCTATCACATCTCTTTGATTAATTTGATGAGAACTAACCGAGTCAGAGCCTTTGTGAATGAATCTGGTATGTTGTTTTAATTATCTACTATATCAATCAATTCTCTCCGATGCTGATAAACTATACTCATCATGTGGAACTATTCAAAGTCTGTTTCTTAACTTCTGGTTAGCTCTTATTATTACATTGTTATCACATAATAATGATGTGGTATTCTTAATACTTGAAATTACCCCTAGCTGAGTTATAAATTTATGCACTTATATTTATATATATTGCTTTTATTGTGGCATTATTCAAGAAGATGTACTTAGGATTTTCATTGAATTAGCCACAACCTTTTATTTCGTTTGGAACATTTCCAACTTAAAGCTTCTTAACAGATAATAGAACATGAAATTGATATGACATACTATACTAATATCACTTATGAAGTTTGAATGTTAATACTCATTCATAAGTAGTTCGTTGTTTTTTAAACAATTCTTTAGTATTTCGTAAATACTTGAGAACACTATAAACTTCCATTTAGTGGTCTTAATTGGATTTAATAATTTCTGTATACATCAAATACACAAGCAAATTATGATATTGTAGACAATACAACATATATGATAGTTCCTATTGCCAATGCATAAGGAATCCATCTTACATGTTCCATATTAAACATTTCTGTGAGGTACCTTTGCATATCGTTTGGAACATTCACAACATCCTTCACCTATTATAAAAGATATATTTCCAAATCCAATATTGAGTATTAAACAACCAAAATATTATTGATTTTAACATAGATAGATCATTAATAATTAACAGTTTATTGTTTACTTATAGTTTAGAAATATCTAAGTATCTCTTAATGGTTCTTTTTTATGGACACGTGCTTCCTCTGCATTTTGAATGCAAATCAAACTATTTGATATTTCTATCTGTAACGACCCGCCGTTCTTACCGTCCCTAGTTGGTAATTAAACCAACTAGAAACGTTCAAAATGACGGATTGTTATTCAGTTTATAGAGTTTAAACAGAATCAGCCACAGAAACACAGAATAATTATATTTCGCATAATGAATTTTTTTGTACATATATCAGAGTTTATACAATACATTAAATTTTATACAGCGGAACATTTCTTTAAGTACAAAAATAAATCCCTGAAAAGCTAAAGTGAAGCGTTATCCCCAACTCTCTCTCTAACTTCGCTGCCCGAAAATCTTCAAGCTGTAAAATACTGGGTCTGACCCGAGTATTACGTTCAAAAGAAAATAATACACAGGTCAGTCTAATTCAAACTCAGTTATTAGTGCATAGAGGCAATAATAATCAAACAACAATTAGACGACGGTCAAATATAAATTTACCTATCCGATCCTTTAACAAGAAATCGGATAACGGTAAATATAACACATAACAGTGTTAAACAATAAATCTTAGATTCAGATTACCAATGAAGATAGATGAAGGGATTATTTATGAAGATAATTTAGAAAAAACATCAAAATTTCCTAAACGGCATTTAATAACAAAATCATCAATTTATATCAAATCAATTCAAACAATTGAAAAGTCACTTGAAAACATCAAAACCGATTGGCTGCAGTGCACGCTATCGTGTACTGCCTCGCCAGTACGGCATATGAAATACGCAAAGGATCAATGGATCAAAAGCAAAAGAAATATCAATTAAAGTCAATAATGTGTGGCTGCAGTACACGCACGCGTGTACGGCCTCGCCACTACGGCATGTGAACCATGTAAAAGATCAGGAAACGCACAATGAAAGTTCTCACCCGAGCACAAGGTCAAACCGGAGTCTAAAACTGGATTCAACACAGGTGCAGTAAAAGTGTACAAACTCAAGCATTTCACAAAGCAAAAACTATATCCTCAATCAGACTGGAAACCAGTTCAATACTGAACACAGGCAGGGTAAAAAGGGTACTAACATGAAGTACGAATCAGACTCAAGACAATGGCAACATCACTACAGGCCCCAGGTCAGAGAGACAACAGAGGGAAGCTCAACAAAGTCAAGTGAAGTTAACCAATGCAACACTCAGGTCAGTGATAACTTCTTATGTGCAGACCATATTAAAGTGACAACATGGTTGACTCAACAAGTCCAGAGAGATAACCAATACAACAACTCAATGCTCAAGCTACTGCATAATGCAAATGAGGACCAGTCCATAAGTATACCCAGTCTCTTCATTCATGATAACAAAAAAAAAAAATTCCAAACTTAAAACAATTATACAAACACATTTTCAAGCATACAAAACTAATTAACTTTATCCAAATTCCACGTATGTCAGATTTTTGGAGTGTTTCATGTTTCAGAAAAAAAAACAGAGGGGTTAAACTGGAACTGAGGTTTGAAACTAATAACAGGAAGGTACAAACCCTATATACATACTGATAGGCAAAGCAACATCAACAAAGTGATTCATTTGCATCATATATTTGTTGCTTAAGCCCCTTTTTTTTTAAAAAAAAAACATAAATCTATACTAACAACAACTTTTGTTTAAGCCTTAATTCCTAACTGGGATCAGATCAAGTGGTAAAGACTTTTACCAAAATTTTAGTTTTAAACAAACACAGTCAAACAGGTACATAACAGTACTTATGTATATATACACAGAGAAGAATCATCACTAACCAAGCATACTCATTTACAGGCAACTGATAATTAACATTTATGTTTACAATATGAAGTTAATTACCTTAAAGTGAAGACAGAGCAGTTTTACTTGCAACCGTTTGATTTTTTTGGAAAGCAGTTTGAATTTGAAACTTTAGATTTTTAACAAGGTATACAATATGCAGTAATTTCATCACACAAATGCCCAGAGAAAAGAATATATACAAATATCCACACAAATATATTGAGCATCCAAATATTAGCATGCAACAGATTTTAAAAACTTAAGTTATTTAAAAGTGTTACTCACAGTTTTTTTTTTGAAGAAAAAAAAAACAGAGATGAAAGCTTATGCCTGGAAGTGATTCAAACCAGACTTATACATGAATGCGGTGACAACAAGATTCAAGCTCAAGTAAAATAAATGAATCAGGGGAGCACTTGTATACACATATCCGAGCAACTGAAGTGTAACTGCAAATAAGATATGCAACATAGACCATACAATGACCAAAAAATAAAATACACATTCAAGCATCAAGCTGCTACAAGGATGAACAGAAGTGCCGAAGATTCAGTAATATCAAAAATCAAGTTGAAGTCAAATGAACAATTTCACAAATTTAATCTGTATTTTTTTTCTTAAAACATCTTCAAACATTATCATGTGAGTGAAGAAAACTACAAAATCAAGTCAGGAGGTACGTTCGAACAAAGTCAAACTAGCAAAAATCGCAACTGTGGTGATCAAGGAGATACAAAGCCACGAGTATCAAGACATCACCAAATCAAACGAAATCAACAAAATCAGAGAAATTATCAACACCAAAACTAAATTACACGAATAAAAATCAGAAGAATCTTGGAGCTCGAATTAGATGTGAGGGAAAGATTCACTCACCTTAGCACGAAGAGCAGATCGAAGCAGAGATGAACGAAAACCAGAGGATCGATCAAGCAAATCGAAGCCGGCGCCTTTGATTTTGAAAAACCCTAATTGTTGAAGGAAGACGAACGAAACAACAGAGCCGCCATTTTTTCTCTTTCGTGTGTTTAAGATTTTGAAGTGATGAAGGGGTATCGGGGTACTTAAAATAGAACGAGACATGCCAACCACGATTTTCTTCGTGATTTTAGGCGTAGGTTAAGGCAAATATAACGGCGTGTTTTTAGGGATGCCGGTGAAAAGATTATTACGTTATTTTATTATATATATTTTTTCTTATTTTTATATTTTGAATTTGTTTTGTATAATTACTTTCTTTACTTTGTTTTGTAAATTTTGTTGTTTGAATTTTTAACTATGTGTATTTCTTTATTTTTTTGTAAAATTTTTATTCCTTTCTATTTAAAGAAAAGAAAAAAATGTTATTTAAAACTAACTATCCATTTATTAATTTAAATAAATAATAATTCTTGTATCCAAATTATTTTTCTAAGTCATTAGTTTGAATTTAAAATACAAATTCAATATTCAATTTCAACTCCAAAGTCAAATTCAAATTCTATTCAACTTTAAATAAATTAAATTCTAAAATTTAATCGCCAATTCATAGTTATATTGGGAATTCAAACTAAACCATCATTCAAATATTTAAAATTAATTAAATATTTTTATTTTTAAATTGTTCAAAATTCAGGGTTGTTACAATCTTCCCCCCTTAAAATAATTTCGTCCCGAAATTACAAGTTAGGAAAAACGATTGTTAAAATCTCACCGATATTTATGCTCTACACAATTTTTACCAAGTTCGAATCTTATTAAAAATAAATAAATATAGGATTCATTCCATTTATTTTATCTCACTAGCTTTGTTCATTATTTTCTACAGTCAAGACGCAAAAATCTTTTATCAAAATTTTCGACTTACAAAACTCAAATTTAAACTTGAAATTCTTCATGCTAAAGATTTGCATATTATATCTATATATATTTTTTTTTCAAAGCTGTGGACTTTCAAGATATTTTAAAGATCTTCTTCTTTAATTCAATTAGGTTGGAATTATGTAATTCTAATTTCAGACTATTGATTTGCTATCTAAAGTTTTGAAAATACTTGCTAACCCAAAGTTTAACAAGTCCATCGTCGTTCTTACAGACATTAGGCATACGCTGGCCAGGCGCAAGACTAAAAATCTCCAAGTACTAAATATACTTGCTTCAACTCCCAGTGAAAATACTTTTAAAAATTCTTTTAAAAATGGATATGGAAAGCACGTTCCCCCATGGATCGCAGTTTACCCGGCGGTTACGCTACTATCCCAGTAGAATCGCTTGTAACTGTAGATTTCACATCTCTCTTGAATTTCGCCATGGTTGTTGCCATAGATCGCGGTTCACACGGCGGTTTCGCTACTATCCCAGTAGAAACGCTTGTGACCGTAGGCATCTCGCCCCTCAAATTACGCTTTGGCCTCTAGATCGCAGTTTACGCGGCGGTTGCGCCACTATCCCAGTGGAATCGCTTGTAACTGTAGGCATCACTCCCCACGAATTACGCCAGCATACATCATCAATTCACATGATCCCAACACGATGATCCATCGTGGGGGATTCCAGTCCCAATGGACATTCCACTAATGGAAATTCTACGTAGCTACGATTTCCAATGGACACTCACACCGAGTTCCAATCACCTTCACAAATTATAAATGGAAGGTACATTTCCATATCCTCAGTTTAGAAAACATATGTCATATACATATAGTACTTCATTTCACATTTTGTACATATCATACCTATGTAAACTTGCATAGGATTTTCATAATAATGACTTTCCAAACTGATGGTTTTCGAATTATTACATTCACATATATAAATTACGAAAACTCAATTCACATTCATAACAAATAGAGGATTCCAAAATTTTCCATCTCGTTACTGTTTTAAAATTTTCCTCTAGATCGATTTGAAAATTTAAGGTTATCTCAAACCTAATTCACATTCATAATCCAATTCATTATCGACTTCACATTCGATTTGGATTTCACGTTACATCGTCAATTCTCAACACATAATTGACATCTATTGATATATAAACTCTGAGCTCGTACGTCTCAGAGAAGGGTGTTAAGCTAAAAGAATAAGTTCTCCGCCACCACAGATATATATTTAACAGAGATCAATTGCTATGTCATCAATTCACAATGTTAGACATACAATCCCAATCGACTATCCAAAATTCAAAACTCAACTTATATTGTTTTTGGTGTCGAAGTTAAACTCAATTTAACTCAAGATTCAATCTTTTTGGAAAAAATTCAAGTTGAACTAATCGTTCAAATTTCCCAAAAACATCTTTACAAGATATATATAATTTTCCACACTTAACCATTTGAAACAAATTTCAAATATTCACTTTTTCAATTTATCTTTAAAAGATAGAATTTCAAACTTTTCATTTCATATTGGAAAACATTTCCATACTTATTTAATAATAAGCAATTCACAAATCCATTTATTTTCAACACTTGAAAAATATTCAATATACTTAAATCATAATTAAGCATATATATTCCATTCTTTAAGGAAAGCGTTCTTTTAAACTCATTTATTTGAGTCAAAACGAATGTTGTGTAAAACATTGTTACGACGACCCAAAATCACTAGTATAGGGATTCGAATTTAAGATAGATATATAAATCCCAATACTATATAAAACATTTCCTTTCGGAAACCATTTACTATAACAACAGTGTTATAGTCCACCATTTCCTTATTTCTCGAACACGCCTATTTCAACAATGAATGTTGAAATCTATGGTTTCGATAGTTAATACATTTTTAAAACCATTAACTTTTTTCAACTTCAACTTAATTTATAGTTTGAATTCCTCATACTTTTCACAATATTAAATTTAAACCGACTTCAAACCTTTCAATATTAAGTTTTTCACTTAATTTAATTTTTCCGCACGTTTAAATTCAAATTCATCACAGAATTTATTAAACCTATTATGGATTATCATGTTGACAACTTTAAATTTGAAATCTAAATCCTATTTGAACTTTGCATTTCTATTTCCAAAAATAATCAACTAGTTCTTTAGTAAGTCATTCATCGACTTGGTTCCATTAAATTTATATTTCCACATTAGCCATTTTAGGCATTAGTTTAAACTTGAAATATAAGCTTTACATCAAAATTAGTTTGATTCCTACAGTTAAGTCAACAAATAAACTTCCTTCCCAAGATGCTACTTCATTAAAATATTTCCTTCAGTACAAAATTATACATAGCTTAATACTTTTAAAAGACGTACATAGAAGATTGTGGATTTCAAAAGATAGTATTACAAAATATATTGGTTGCTTCAAATATACTAATTGGTTTAAGATTCAGAATTATTAAGGACTATCGACTTCCTGTCTGGTAGTACGCATCTTTGCCAAACTTTCATCTTCGGATTGCACTATTTCAGGTTGTATTAAAGGAGAATTAACACATTCAAAATCTACATATCCCCAATCCCTACAGTTCCCGCAAAAATATGAGATGTTTCCATCCTTATCTATCACATTTACACTTTTCGCTCTAGCTGGTCGGGCTATAGCTTGCTTTCCATGCTGTCTTTCGGTGCAGTTTCTGGCTATATGTCCAGTCTGACGACAATGGTAGCAGATTGTCAATCTATCGACGGGTAAATCGACTACGCACTTTTTCCTTTTCACTTTAGGGCAATGACTAAGAAAATGCCCTACTCCTTGACATTTGAAACACACAATCTCAAGACGGGCGAACCGGACATCCACATTCCTTTTCTTTCTCTTCGCTCGGCACTTAATGGCATAATGTCCCTTTTTATGACATCGATAACAAATAACCTCATCATATGGACCAGGTGCTTGCCTTTCACTGAATCTCCTTTCAATTTCCGCACATGCCGCTTCTGCTTCTCTACGGGCAATTGCTCTTTGTTCACAGCGTGCTGCTTTTTGTGCTTCGATTTTCGCCATTATAATTAACAAGATGTTTTCGAAGTTTCCTATCAATATCTGCAATCCTTATTAGTAGAGGTTGGATTATTCAATCATTTTCCCAAGACATATCCTTTAATATTTTATTCATTGTCCAAAATCATGAATATACTTTGTTTATTCAATTCAATGTTTCTACACATTTATTTAAAGGATTATCCACTGTCCAAAATCGTGGATAAAATTCCCAGCCAACTTTCATTATCACAATATTTAACTTAAAGGATAATTCGATGTCTAAAATTACGAATATATCTCCTTTAATAACTTCTATGTTTCATTTATCAAATTCAATTGGTTTCGAATTTATAAACAATCTTTACAAATTCAATTTCTATTTATAAAACTTCGATTTATAAATCTCCTTTATTAATCCAATTCAATTTATATAACTCAATTATATACCCAAAGTCCATATTATAAGTTAAATACTTATAATCCATTTATTTACTAAATCATTCTTCAAAACATTTGAAATCTATTTTCAAAAGAATTCAGAATTAAATTCCCAAGTTATAGTTTAATGATCCTCTTGGTTATACTAAATTGACACGTCATTTTATTTCACAATTTATTATTTTGGAGATATTCAAAATATTTGATTCAAACCAATTCATTAATTCACTTCACTTATATTTTATTTTTCATAAATCTCAACAATTAGATAATGGGTTCCGAATGATCAGGACTCAAATCTAAGGAAACCTTACCGAAAAGAAACTATCGCAAACCTAAATTTAGAGAGGGGAATTTCCGAAAAAGATTTGAATTTTCAAAATACCTTTTATTTTTCAAAGAAAACAATCTTATACTTCTTTAAATTTGAAAATGGTTTTCTTTAAAGTGATTCTAGTAACTATTCATATTAAACATCATAAACTGAGCTTTGTATAAACCAAAGCTCTGATACCACTTTTTGTAACGACCCGCCGTTCTGACCGCCCCTAGTCGGTAATTAAACCAACTAGAAACGTTCAAAATGACGGATTGTTATTCAGTTTATAGAGTTTAAACAGAATCAGCCACAGAAACACACAATAATTATATTTCGCATAATGAATTTTTTTGTACATATATCAGAGTTTATACAATACATTAAATTTTATACAGCGGAACATTTCTTTAAGTACAAAAATAAATCCCTGAAAAGCAAAAGTGAAGCGTTATCCCCAACTCTCTCTCTAACTTCGCTGTCCGAAAATCTTCAAGCTGTAAAATACTGGGTCTGACCCGAGTATTACGTTCAAAAGAAAATAATACACAGGTCAGTCTAATTCAAACTCAGTTATTAGTGCATAGAGGCAATAATAATCAAACAACAATTAGACGACGGTCAAATATAAATTTACCTATCCAATCCTTTAACAAGAAATCGGATAACGGTAAATATAACACATAACAGTGTTAAACAATAAATCTGTAGATTCAGATTATTAATGAAGATAGATGAAGGGATTATTTATGAAGATAATTTAGAAAAAACATAAAAATTGCCTAAACGGCATTTAACAACAAAATCATCAATTTATATCAAATCAATTCAAACAATTGAAAAGTCACTTGAAAACATCAAAACCGATTGGCTGCAGTGCACGCTATCGTGTACTGCCTCGCCAGTACGGCATATGAAATACGCAAAGGATCAATGGATCAAAAGCAAAAGAAATATCAATTAAAGTCAATAATGTGTGGCTGCAGTACACGCACGTGTGTACGGCCTCGCCACTACGGCATGTGAACCATGTAAAAGATCAGAAAATGCACAATGAAAGTTCTCACCCGAGCACAAGGTCAAACCGGAGTCTAAAACTGGATTCAACACAGGTGCAGTAAAAGTGTACAAACTCAAGCATTTCACAAAGCAAAAACTATATCCTCAATCAGACTGGAAACCAGTTCAATACTGAACACAGGCAGGGTAAAAAGGGTACTAACATGAAGTACGAATCAGACTCAAGACAATGGCAACATCACTACAGGCCCCAGGTCAGAGAGACAACAGAGGGAAGCTCAACAAAGTCAAGTGAAGTTAACCAATGCAACACTCAGGTCAGTGATCACTTCTTATGTGCAGACCATATTAAAGTGACAACATGGATGACTCAACAAGTCCAGTGAGATAACCAATACAACAACTCAATGCTTAAGCTACTGCATAATGCAAATGAGGACCAGTCCATAAGTATACCGAGTCTCTTCATTCATGATAACAAAAAAAAATTTCCAGAACTTAAAACAATTATACAAACACATTTTCAAGCATACAAAACTAATTAACTTTATCCAAATTCCACGTGTGTCAGATTTTTGGAGTGTTTCATGTTTCAGAAAAAAAAACAGAGGGGTTGAACTGGAACTGAGGTTTGAAACTAATAACAGGAAGGTACAAACCCTATATACATACTGATAGGCAAAGCAACATCAACAAAGTGATTCATTTGCATCATATATTTGTTGCTTAAGCCCCTTTTTTTTTTTAAAAAAAACATAAATCTATACTAACAACAACTTTTGTTTAAGCTTTAATTCCTAACTGGGATTAGATCAAGTGGTAAAGACTTTTACCAAAATTTTAGTTTTAAACAAACACAGTCAAACAGGTACATAACAGTACTTATGTATATATACACAGAGAAGAATAATCACTAACCAAGCATTCAAAGCATACTCATTTACAGGCAACTGATAATTAACATTTATGTTTACAATATGAAGTTAATTACCTTAAAGTGAAGACAGAGCAGTTTTACTTGCAACTGTTTGATTTTTTTGGAAAGCAGTTTGAATTTGAAACTTTAGAATTTTAACAGGGTATACAATATGCAGTAATTTCATCAAAAAATGCCCAGAGAAAAGAATATATACAAATATCCACACAAATATATTGAGCATCCAAATATTAGCATGCAACAGATTTTAAAAATTTAAGTTATTTAAAAGTGTTACTCACAGTTTTTTTTTTGAAGAAAAAAAAAACAGAGATGAAAGCTTATGCCTGGAAGTGATTCAAACCAGACTTATACATGAATGCGGTGACAACAAGATTCAAGCTCAAGTAAAATAAATGAATCAGGGGAGCACTTGTATACATATATCCGAGCTACTGAAGTGTAACTGCAAATAAGATATGCAACATAGACCATACAATGACCAAAAAATAAAATACACATTCAAGTATCAAGCTGCTACAAGGATGAACAGAAGTGCCGAAGATTCAGTAATATCAAAAATCAAGTTGAAGTAAAATGAACAATTTCACAAATTTAGTCTGTATTATTATTTTTTTCTCTTAAAACATCTTCAAACATTATCATGTGAGTGAAGAAAACTACAAAATCAAGTCAGGAGGTACGTTCGAACAAAGTCAAACTAGCAAAAATCACAACTGTGGTGATCAAGGAGATACAAAGCCGCGAGTATCAAGATATCACCAAATCAAACGAAACCAACAAAATCAGAGAAATTATCAACACCAAAACTAAATTACACGAATAAAAATCAGAAGAATCTTGGAGCTCGAATTAGATGTGAGGGAAAGATTCACTCACCTTAGCACGAAGAGCAGATCGAAGCAGAGATGAACGAAAACCAAAGGATCGATCATGCAAATCGAAGCCGGCACCTTTGATTTTGAAAAACCCTAATTGTTGAAGGAAGACGAACGAAATAACAGAGCCGCCATTTTTTCTCTTTCGTGTGTTTAAGATTTTGAAGTGATGAAGGGGTATCGGGGTACTTAAAATAGAACGAGACATGCCAATCACGATTTTCTTCGTGATTTTAGGCGTAGGTTAAGGCAAATATAACAGCGTGTTTTTAGGGATGCCGGTGAAAAGATTATTACGTTATTTTATTATATATTTTTTTTCTTATTTTTAAATTTTGAATTTGTTTTGTATAATTACTTTCTTTACTTTGTTTTGTAATTTTTTTGTTTGAATTTTTAACTATGTGTATTTCTTTATTTTTTTGTAAAAATTTTATTCCTTTTTATTTTAAAGAAAAGAAAAAAATGTTATTTAAAACTAACTATCCATTTATTAATTTAAATAAATAATAATTCTTGTATCCAAATTATTTTTCTAAGTCATTAGTTTGAATTTAAAATACAAATTCAATATTCAATTTCAACTCCAAAGTCAAATTCAAATTCTATTCAACTTTAAATAAATTAAATTCTAAAATTTAATCGCCAATTTATAGTTATATTGGGAATTCAAACTAAACCATCATTCAAATATTTAAAATTAATTAAATATTTTCATTTTTAAATTTTTCAAAATTCAGGGTTGTTACACTATCAAAACATATGTTCAACTTTGATGCTTGTTGAATGATACTCTCATATTCGTTTTTGGATCATATTCGAAAAACCCACACTCAATATCACTTCCACTGACTTCGAGACACTTTAAATATTATATGCAAATAGTCTATTCTAAATCGTTATTTATAATTTTCCATTTCAACACATATGTACCAACACAAAGTTATACCAGGCGACAATGTTGTGAGTAAACTCCTAATTAACCTGAGCACATCAAATGGTGAATATTCTATGTTAATTTCAACAACTGAATTTACGATGTTATTCTTATTGATGTTATTAGCCCTTGAGAAGGATGGTTTTGACGACAACAACCTTAGAACTTATTATGAAATATAAATACTTACATTATAGTTTAGATATATATGTATATGTAGGATATAAACATGCAGGAACCAAGAATGAAGACTGTACAGTATAAAGATATAAGACTGATGAATTTAAAGATCAAAGATATCAAGGTTGAAGACTCATGAGTATCAAGATATCAAGTGTTCAAGATTTCAAAGTACAAGATAAGTATTGAGTCTGGAATTATGTTAAAACTTCTTGAAAACACTTACATCTTTATTCGAAATTTATTAGTGGAAAAGAATCCACTTCGAGCCTATTAAAGGGATGGAACCCTAGTGGGATGGAACCCATGACAATATCTAGTGGAACATATAGTGGTCCTATTTTGATATCCACTAATTTTATGAAAATGCTTTTCAAAAATATATCTCCTATTTTAAAAATGTTTTCAAAACCTTCTTTTCAAAAAGACATTTCTTCTGTTTGAAATACTTTAGCATCAAAATTATCTTTATTATTTTTTGACATTTTTGATTTCAAAGTTGTCCTTGATTTTAAACTATCTCTTGTTTTAATATTTAGCATTTAGATATTTATATACTCCTATTTTAAATCACTTTATAGATTAAGATTAAAGATTATTTTCTAAACTCTTTATATGGTTAAACTATATTCGAGTATATTTATAAAAGTTTAGAAATTGTTTTGAAAAATTATAGATACCAATTTTAATAAGAAAATCAAAATCACCATTTTTGCCTAGAGCATGTCGACATACTCCTACCCCCCATGTCGGCATGGTCCCCGTTAATTTTTAAATTTCAAATTTTCAAAAGAAGTGTCTATTCGTCGTATCCTTTCACGAATAGATATGGTTGTTGATCTCTATTAATACCAGTAAGTTTTAAACGAATTTTTACCATATTATCATTCACTTTATCTCCTCTTCATCTTCCACATTTATTCTAAAGAATCCCAAACCATACTCTGCCGAAATATCAAGTGAAGCGAACATGATTATCTCTTATTTGATTCTCTGCACTCTCTCGATAAGATCTCAGTGCTATTCAGAGTTATAGTATTATTTGTAAATCAAACTGTTGAGTAAAAGGTGTGGTTGAGCCTTGAAATCAATTGGGTGTGATTGTCGCCTCGGAAATCGATTAGGGATCTTGTGGCCTGGTAAATCAAGAGAGTTCGCACCGGACTCGAATACAGGAGGGTGTACCTCATACCCTTGAAATCGAGGGTGTAATCTGGGAGATTATTTTGAAAAGAAATCCTTACAATTGTGTGGAACTGGATGTAGGGTAACTCCGAACCAGTATAAAATCCTGGTGTGTTCTTTCCTTTACTGCTTTTATTTATTATTTGCATATGTGTCTGATACTGTAATTATATATGTGTCTGTTTATTGCATTTGTTGGTGATTAAATTACATAAGTTTGAAAAGATTTATTAAATCCATAAAACAATATTCACCCCCCTCTAGTGTTATTCTAGCCTTAAGATCCGTAATCCGCATTTCTAACATTTGGTATCAAAGAAAGGTTTTCAAAGTTTTTATAATCTGAAGTTTTAAAAGTTTTTTAAGTGGCTACCAACACTAGTTCCGTTAACACTATCACTACTTCATTTGTAGATGGTCAGTCTACTGCTAGACCACCACTTTTTGATGGCAGTAACTATGCATATTGGGCATGTAGAATGAAAATATATTTATAGTCAATAGGATTAGACACTTGGAACATCACACAAACTGAATATTCTGAACCCACAACCAAATTTGCACGGTGGACTGCTGAGCAAAAGACTATTGCACAAAATAATTCCAAAGCCATGAATATTTTATTTTATTCACTTGATAGGAATGAATTTAACAGAGTATCTGTTTGTTAGTCTACATATGATATCTGGAAAACTTTGCAAGTTACTCATGAAGGAACAAGCAAAGTTAACTAGACCAAAATATCCATACTCACGAATCAGTTTCAGTTATTCAAAATGAATTCAAATGAGTCCATCTCAAATATGTATAGTGGATTTCAGGTCATCGTGCATTCTCTAATGTCACTGGGAAAAAGTTTCTCCGAAGAAGATCAAGTCAGAAAAATTCTAAATTCTCTTACTCTGGAATGGGATCAGAAAACTCTTACAATCGAAGAAGCAAATGATATCAGTACTTTAAAGATTGAAGAATTGATTGGAAATCTAATGTCATTCGAAGTTCAAATGCAAGGGAGAAGAGATAGCAAGGCATTCAAAAAAAAGTCAATTGCATTCAATGCATTAACAGATTAATTAGAATCAGGTAGTGATGGTGGTGAAGAAATAGCCTTCATGACAAGGAATTTTTGGAAAGTTATAAAATACAGAAAGATGAACAACCGCAAAAAGAATGATCATAGGAATTATGAAAATCATAATGTAGTACCAAATCACGTCAAATGTTTCAACTGTGACGAAACAGGTCATTTGAGAAGAGACTGTCTGCATCCTAATAAGCAACAGTTTCCTGTAAGCAATGATTATACAAAGAAAAGGAAAAGAGCATATACCGCTACTCTAGATGATTCAGGCTCAGATTCATCCTCAAGTGATGATGATCAGAAGACAGAAAATTCAAATATGTGTTTAACGGCTATTCATGATTCCGATGAGCTCAGAGATACAAATATAGAAAAAGGTACACATTTACAATATTTTAGTTGAAATTATTTGCTTAAAATTGATTGATTGTTTGATTTCTTTTGAAAGTATGTGTTGTTTGAATTATAATATTTTTAAATTATAATATTTTTTTATTTTCAAAAAAAGTATTATTAAATTTAATAATCACTTCAGAAAAATATATAGACATTAAAAATAATATACATATTAAAGGATTTAAGAATAGATAGGTCACATGAATTCCCTGATCCATGTCAACATGGCCCTACCCATGATGTCGGCATGCCTGTCAGAAAGTTGAATTTAAAATTTGAATTCAAATCTTTAAAGTTCCCTTCACCTTTTCACCAACTCTAATATTCTAGAAAGGTACCTCTTGATCAGAGAATATGACTATTGAATATCTATTTATTTCCTTTATCCTATCATATCTTTTCACTTTCATTTCAAAACTCAAACTCTCTTTTGCTCTTTCAAACTCTCTACTCTCTTCAAAAATGGCTTCTTCAAGCATTCCATCTACAACGAGACTGTCAAAAACCATTAAAGAGTATCTCTATAATGATCCGGAAGCAATCAAGGCTTATATAAGCTATGTTAATTATAGAAAAGTTCATACGGAAAAGTTTGCTATCTTTAGCGATTTCTCTACATATGAAATCAACACTCTTCTTGAAGAGAACCATATTCTTAGTCTTTTTGACAATTCTGAAAATGATTTTGTTTGCTACCCAAATCTTGTTAAAATGTTCTATGCGAATTTGTATCGCGGCTTTCATAAGGACATGAAAAAGAAATTTGGAGTAGTGTTAAGGGCACTAAAATTGTGAAATTTTAGGAAACATTCTCAATTGCAAGAATTTGGGAATGGATCTTTCTACTTTTAATATTGATGAACACGATCGTGAAACATTTCATCACATTTTCGAAGGAGATGACAACTTTGAATTTAAAAATCGTAACTTTCATCCGAAAACACGTATTGTTAATCTTCTTTTGCAACTACTATCACTCCTAGACGGGGAAATTTCAATAACCCAACTTTGAAAGTTTGTAAAGCTCTTTTTTCTATTTTTGGTCATTATGACATTAATTGGGCGCAAGTGATTATGGATGAACTTCGTCCTAAGAATTTGAAAATAGGTGAGAATACTTCATACCATGGAATCTATCTCACTCGAATTTTTAATTATTTTAGTATTGATTATAAAAGAGAAGAATTTGTTTCAAGAAAAGTGTTTAATCATGCCATTATTTCTCTTATGAAAATTTCCTTTATATTTCAACAATATGAATCTCTTGCCGAAAAGGATGAAAGGTTGGCACATGAAGAGATGGAAGAAGAAAATGAGGAGGAAGAAGAAGGGAAGGAAATGGAAATTAAAGAAGAAAATGAAGATACCTCCTTGAAAAGTATTGAATATCCGATCAACACTAACAATCCTTCCAACAAAACTCTTCTCAAAAATCAAAAGATCATAGTGGAAAATCAACGTATTCTCAAAAGATCTGTAGTAGGAAATTGGATAAAATGACCACTAATACGAACAAGTTCTTTTCTAAAGTTGTTCAGAAACTTGGCCTATCATCTTCCTCCTCATCCTCTAGCACATTCTAAATACTAGGATGTGATGTACTAGTTTATTTTGCATGAACTTGTATTGATCTTTTATCATGTTATGAAGTATCTCTTGTATTAGCTCATCTATCTATAAATTTATCTATCTTGTGTTTTTTCTACCTTATCATGTCTCTGGAATAAATGGTAGTGTAGTATATAAGTTTATATATATACATACTTATGTATAAAACAAAGAAGACACATAAATCAACACACCCATATCGACATACCCCAACATCCTATGTCGACATATAACTATCCGATTTAGTTTTTTTTTTAATTTTGAATTTAAAATAACTAACTTGTGTATATTCATTTTAAACGAATTCTTGCCTATTTAAACACATATTTCTTTCAGAAATTTGTAAACTCTTTATTTCTACTCATCTCTGTTTGCATCTTTTAACTATTTATCAAAAATGCCATCTTTTTCTCAAACTCTAAGTGAAAATCTTGAAGAATCTCTCAAGTCATTCAAGAATATACTTACTTTTATTCTTCGCAATCAAAGGCACTTAGAATTAAGTCAAATGCAGATGATAAAAGAATCAGAGAAGCATTTCGATACCCTCCGTTGGATGATTTCTGTCCTAAACAAAGAAGATTTCAATGCAAATCCTGAAGGAACTTTGATTCAAGATAATGAAGATTGGAAAGATATCATAAAGGACCCTATTTTTGGAGAAGAAGGATGGGTTGAAGTTCCTAAAATTATTTGATTTCCTTATGGTTTGAATTGCTTGTTTTTGGATTGTTTGATTTGAATTGTTTGATTTGATTTGAATAGTTTGATTTGATTTAATTTGATTAGAATTAATTTGGCTTAAGTGGAATGTATAAAATTATATGAAACATAATATATGGTTATTGGATTTAAACTGTCATATTTATTACGTTTTCATTAAGTAACTCATGTTATTATATATATATATGTTTGTGTGTATATATATATATATATTCCATCTTAATTTGTCACGGGTACTCCAATATTAGATAACGGGGGAGTTATATATATTAGCATATGATTAGTTTTTGTTGATGACAAAGGGGGAGAATTATAAAATAGAGTAGTTAGGCTTAGATTAAGGGGGAGTTATTAGTTTTGGGGGGGTTATAGTAAAGATGAAGTATATTTTATAAACATAGGTTGTCATCGTAAAAAAAAGGAGATTGTTAGTCCTTAAGAAGGATGGTTTTGATGACAACAACCTTAGGACTTATTGTAAAATATAAATACTAACATTATATTTTAGATATATATGTATATGCAGGATATAAACATGCTGGTACCAAGAATGAAGACTGTACGGTATAAAGATAAAAGACTGATGAAATTAAAGATCAAAAATATCAAGATTGAAGACTCATGAGTATCAGGATAACAAGAGTTCAAGATTTCAAAGTACAAGATAAGTATTGAGTCTAGAATTATGTTAAAACATCTTTAAAGCACTTACATCTTTATTCGAAATTTATTCGTGGAATGGAATCCACTTCGAGCCTGTTAAAGGGATGGAAACTTAGTGGGATGGAACCCACGACAATATCTATCGGAACATATAGTGGTCCTATTTTGATATCCACTAATTTTATGAAAATGCTTTTCAAAAATATATCTCTTATTTCAAAAATGTTTTTCAAAACCTTCTTTTCAAAAAGACATCTCTTCTGTTTGAAATACTTTAGACTCGAATTTATCTTTATCATTTTTCATCATTTTTTATTTCAAAATTGTCCTTGATTTTAAACTATCACTTATTTTAATACTTAGCTTTTAAATATTTATATACTCGGATTTTAAATCATATAGATTAAGATTATATATTAAAAATTACTTGTTAAACTCTTTTATATGGTTAAACTATATTCAAGTATATTTATAAAAGTTTAGAAATTGTTTTGAAAATTTATAGAAACCAATTTTAATAAGAAAATCAAAATCACCATTTTTGCCTAGAGCATGTCGACATACTCCTACCTCCCCTCCAATGTCGACATGGTGCCCGTTAATTTACAAATTTTAATTTTTCAAAAGAAGTGTCTATTCGTCGTACCCTTTCACGAATAGATATGGCTGGTGATCTCTATAAATACCAGTATGTTTTAAACGAATTTTTACCAGATTTTCATTCACTTTCTCTCCTCTTCATCTTCCATATTTATTCTAAAGAATCCCAAATCGTACTCTGTCGAAATACCAAGTGAATTGAACATGATTATCTCTTGTTTGATTCCCTGCCACTCTCTCCATAAGATCCCAGTGTTATTCAGAGTTATAGGATTATTTGCAAATCAAACTGTCAAGTAAAAGGTGCGGTTGAGCCTTGTAATCAATTGGGTGTGATTATTGCCTCAGAAATCGATTAGGTGATCTTGTGGCCTGGTAAATCAGGAGAGTTTGCTCCGGACTCGAATACAGGAGGGTGTACCTCGTGGCCTTGAAATCGAGGGTGTAATCTAGGAGATTATTTTCAAAAGAAATCCATACAATTATGCTGGACTGGATGTAGGGTAACTCCGAACTAGTATAAAATCCTGGTGTGTTCTTTCCTTTACTGCTTATATTTATTATTTGCATCTGTGTCTGATTCTGTGATTATATCTATGTTTGTGTATTTCATTCGTTGGTGATTAAATTACATAAGTTTGAAAAAGATTTATTAAATCCACAAAACACTGTTCACCCCCCTCTAGTGTTATTCTAGCCTTAAGATCCGTAATCCGCATGTCTAGCAAATGTGGCTCGGAATATTTCAACTACATTAATCTTTCTTTTAAAGACGCATTCATGGTTAATGGATCATAATCGTTCAGGTACAACTATCTAGATCGTATTTGGATGACGTATTTGGAATTCTTTCGGATTTGTGCATCGTACCATATTACAGAGTCAATACTCTTAATGGTTTAATTAACAATTGTGGATATCTATTCTCGACATTAATAAGAAACTCTTATTTCTCTTTAATATGCAAGAATACCTATTAGACATTCTAATGCATTTTCTTAATTTAGGTTTGTTTAATTTTATTTCATCCCTCGTAATTAGTTTTATCCTTGGATCATATCCAAATACATTTAAGTACTAATAATTTTAGAAGGACAATAGTTTGCAACGAAGTTAGTATTCTTGAAGCAAAGGTTGTTTCTCGGTGCAATTGAATGGGTATTCATAAATATTTTATAAATTGCCTATGAATAAAGTTGATATGGTTTTAGTTTACAAAACTTATGTTCAAAATATAAATAGGCCATTTAATGACAATCATTCTCAAACTTCTTTGCGGTGATTTGTACAAGATCTCTCGTGTACAATTATTACATATAGTCTTTTGACTCACACAACCCTTATCTTGTGTGATTTTTTTAACTATTCTTTAGATGAAATTAATTTTAATCTTGTTTACTACTCTTAAACAACTATCTTATAGCAAGAAGTTAACTCAACTTCACTTACCATTAACCATCCTTTGTTTAACAAAGTTCGATTACTCCTTATTGATACATCATTATGTATCATTAGGAGGAGTGACTTTTGAGATGGAATCTTTATTTTTATTTTAGGTACGTTCGGAATACTTTTCAATATACTCACATAGATCAAATCGAATCATTTTTATTTTTTATGGCATGTTATTTTGTTCGCTTCAATTTTATATTCTAGGAGCTTATCACAGACATGTTACATGTGTATCAAATACAAATATTCATGTATATGATAATACATTGGTGAAATCAATGAAGTACGTAGAAACATTTTGGTATTATTAGACCTAAAATGCGCGCCAGACATATATCAATCCAAGAGTCCATCGATTTTTATGTTTCTCCCACTCAATGGGTGCTTTGACTTTATTAGTTGAGAAATAATTCACTTGAACCATATAATTTAGAATCATATACTCAAAGAACTATTTCTTCAAACTCTGACTCAGCCTATAATACCAAAATAATTACAAATGAATTTAGATGCTTCTCTATTTTCCAATGCATCAAAAATACCACTATTATAGTTTTATTTTAAAACAAATTTTCATAATACTCATACTAAAACAAAACAATGTCTATTTTTAAGTGAATGGTAAAAATAGCTATTATTTCATAAATAATGCTTGGAATGTTCTATGAAATAGTTTTGTCTAGTAAGTGCTATATGGCATGCTCCCACTATTTCCGTCATTATTGTAATAGCATATAAAATACGGACTTCCATTTAACCACTTAATGTATGATATTTATTTCATCTACCGTAATTAGTTTACAGTTAAGAGTTTTCAATTCAAATATCTTAAACTCGAAGAAATAAATCTTGTAGAAAGAAAATTTCTATTGGAAAGTACATTTTATAGTAGGAATCATATTTTTTTACTCCTTGTTAAGTATTTACTATTATTTTACAATTCTTATTTCTAATATTTCTTTATGAAGTAACAGTGATTGTTCACTCTCTTTATTCCAACCGTTCCTTAGGCGTCATCCACTCTCATACGTTGGATTTCCTATCTAAACGATCAATTATTCAAAGGAAAAACTTACTACATTATCATAAAGTGCATTTGGTCATCCTTAACTTTTAAGGATATCAAATAACTTGCATTTTGCGTAAATTGATCAAACTTACATTTTAGCGATCGAATTCTAAAACCTAACTTGTAGATTTTGGGCTAGTATCACATTTAACACAACAAGATCATGATTGTAATCAATCATATTAAATACATGATCTCACACTAGAGGTTCCTTGCTTAATATGAATGAACTACTTTCATCGAGGTTTTGTACATTATGAACTGTGACCATTCACTATATGACATTTATATATGATCGTGTGTGTATATATATATATATATCATCAAATATCCATATTCCTGGATTGATTTTAGAATTCGAAGCTCATAAAAGACAATATATGGTCTTCGACATATAAATATGTAAGCAACCAGATTATGAATGTATTTAGCAGTTGTATAATTAGATGCTTTTATAGTCCTTGAAATAGAAACATGCGATATATTTCTATTTTTCAATCTTAATTCATTTCATTTGTATATTTTAGTTGATAAACATTTTATCAATTATATTAATTGTTCAAATTTATCGAAGTACATTATCATAACTTTATATAGCAAATGTTATTACAATACCAAAAAGGATAAATGTTACCATTTCATTTTTCTAATAAGGCTCCCACTAGTCATTTATTTTAATGATAAGAGTGATAATTAATTTTAACCAGAGCACTCATTTTGGTGTCTATGGGGATCGATCCCAAGATCTCTAAAACACAATCTAGAGATCTTATCACTTGAGTTAGTGATCCTTGACCATTCTCACTAGTCTTTTATTTTTCTCAAACCCTTAAGAAAAAAACAAAGAAATATTTCGACTTCTCTAGTAGGTGTTAGTACTCTAATATACCTTGAGATTCTGACCTTGAAGAAAGGTCAATAAACCATAAGCCCAGATACAATGGATAACTACTTATCGGTTATACCATATACAACTTCTAACCTTGTAGTCTTTGTCCTAATCTTATCTTTACCTTGAGGAAAGCTCAAGAAATAAAGATAAATCATTCATGCGTACCCACCATTTCACGATTGCCAGAGTATATACATACCTTGAGGAAAGCTTAATAAATATATGCATCTATCTTACCTCGTCTATTCAATATATTAATAGTACTACATATAACATCCCTAGTTTGAGGAAAACACAATAACTAAGAAGTATACAAGCAATCTATTAATAAGTAAATGGCAGAGGACAACAATTATTCCTTAAGTCTATTTTGAGTTTCTTATTATTCCACCTTTTATTATACATTTATGTTATAGAAGTTTAAATATTGTATAATATTTTATAATCTACTTAACTTATACAATAATGTATGTATAACTGTATATTAATTTTATTAATTAACATTTAAACTAATTTTATTTTGTTCATTTTGAACATTTTAAATCGGATATGTGCAATATAACATTTATAATTATAAACGTATATCATGTATATATGTATTATATAATTTATTAATTAACGTTTAATTAATTTATTGAATTAGAACAATTTTACTTAATTATAATTAATTTAGATATATATTACTTTAACATCTTAAGATAATGTTACATATATCAGTATATATGTTATTTAATTTAATTAATTAACTTTTAATTAATTAGTCATTTAACTAATCTAATTAATCATTAATAATTTTTGAAATAATCATTTTATTTTAAAAAAAATTGAAAATTATTTTATGTTGTTTATAAAATCATTACTTATTTAAATTTAACCTTTTAAACTGAAAATATTATTTTATCTATTTAAAATTTAACCTTTTAAATTTTATTTTAATTTCAAAATAGATTTTGAAAACTACCCCAAGGACCAAATCTATTTGGACCTTTATATTGAGGATAACCTTTTGCCTAACCTCATCCTTTTAGGCCAGGCCAATAGCCAAGCAGGGCAGAACACTTGATAACCTAAACTTTTGACACTACTTTTCTAGGTTCTCTAATATATGGATATGCTTTAATAAGTTAGCTCTAATATTGCTAATTTAGGCCACATAGGCTATTGGGCTATGATACCATTGTTGGAACTAGGCTAGCACGTAATAGGGTAAATAAGTAAATTTCAAAAAATTATTTCATTTTGGATCTTACCGAGCCTATGAAGTCTAAACTATTATTTTATCTTATATGAATTTATTTTAATAAAATCAATATTTTTTATTTATAAATAAGGTTTTATTTATTGTTATAGTTATATTGTATATTATAAAATGTGTATCATATGCGCATATGTGTGTGCATGCATATGCAACATAAATCATGTAAATGGTTAATATTCCCGTGTATAAATGTTGAGATTTACACCACAATGAACATATTTGCCCCCCCCCGTATGCATACATGTTGCCTAATATATGTGTGTGCGTGTGTGTAGTTTTATGTAAAATAAAATAATACTTGTAAAATTTAATATTTATATTATTATGTATGTGTGTGTGTGTGTATAATTAACATTATAATGTAATTTTATAGCAAACATTAATGAAGATTATTATGAATATGAATACAAATTCTAAACTTGAATTTCAAATCTTAAATCTAGATCTACATAATTATCTACTATTTACAAATTCAATCTAATTTATAAATTTAAATAATATTATATCTATAAATTTATAAAATATTTTTCAAAATATTTTTCTAAATAAAATTAATTAAATCAGCATTCCGAACATATATATTTAATAACTACATATAAATATGTTTTGAAGTAGATAATGATTATATATATGTATGCATGTATGAAAGCATACATTTGGCCATAATAATATTTAGAAATATGTATAATTAAAAGTCACGACTTTAATTATGTTTTTTTTATTTTAATAAAAGATTTTCGTACGGAGATCTTAGGAACTTTTTTAATTAAAATTTTCTAAAACACTTATGCATAGTTTTATTAAATAATTGTACATACAATTTGACAACATATATAATTATATATACTTTGTATAAATTAGGTATGACGTTAAGACAATTCTATATGCATATATATACATACATACATATATATAGGGGCCGACTATTTGGACATAAATTAAATATAATCAATAACACAAAAGATCTAGACCGTTGATTTTTTTTCCTCATATGGGAGGTGGAAATCAGAGGGGCAATCCAATGGTGCAGATTCATTATGTCAACAATTGTGTTTATATTTTTTTTTGTCCTAATGGATTTTCCTATATATGCTGATGTGCACATAAATGTGCATATTTTTACCACCACATTTAATCCATTTAAATTAAATAATGATCGTATTGGGTATTTCAACTTGTTTTAACCCAAATTCATATTATTTCAAATCGTCACATATTCATCTTTATCCAGGGGCAAAATTGTCATTTTTTGCATATATAAATTTTCTAAAATTTAATTGAAAATTTCTGTGTTATTTTGTAGGAATTCAAAATTCAAATACAAGTTGCTTCATGAAGATATATGCATGCACAAGAGTGAATACAAAGGATGGAGATGGAAATAATTCGTTTCATGGATCAATGACGACCTCACACCCATCTTCATGTACAAAGTAGAAGCTAATCCACATGCTAATGATCATTACACTTTCATACACACTTAAAGGGTGATTATTTGAGAAAATGATTACTTGGCCACCACACTTCCTAGAGGGTAGATTGGGCATTCCCTAAAAAATGAATTAGGGTTTCAAACTTACATAAATACCCCTTATGTTTTAGGTAACCCTCCTCTTCTTTAGGCTCTCTTCCCTTACTCTCTCTTTAGTTTAGTTTAGGCTCACAAATAAATCAAGTTCTCTTCTTTCTTTTCATGGCTACTTAGCCATTCTTTTATGTAATTGTTTATGAAATTTTAAATACATGTTCTTTTCTTCTTTTGTTTATTTTCTTTCATGTTAGTATGTAGATTTATTTATTTATGCAAGTAGTGTAGATTTTATTTTATGCAATTAGATTAGCTCTCTTTTTCATTAGCTTTCATTTTCCTTTCATTTAGTTTCATGTAGCATGCTACAAGTGTTGATATGATGACACAAATAAGAGATTAAATCCCTTCAATTTAAGGGTAATGAAGCTCTCTTAAATCATGTAGATGCAACATAACTTTTCATTTATGTCTCTTTTGTGCTTAATGGAAAGTTAGATATTTGTGTGATTTTGTGTTTAATATTGAGTTTGAGAGCTTATGTTATTCAAAACAAATAGGATATGCTTAGTCATATGAATCACTAGTTACCACTTGGTCTACATATGTTTATGATAATGGAAGTGGATTTAGAATCAAAATTTGATGGTTTATGTTTCTAATTCAATAGTTAATAAGCCATGCTTAAAATAAATTCTACTTTTAATTTCATGTCATTTTCACTAAAATCAGTAAGTGGGTTAAAGGGTGTATTAAAGTTTGATGGTTTAAGTGTGTTAATTAATAACACAATTAGGCCTTTCTTATGATAAATGCATCAACTAAACTCACTAATGACCAAAAAGAGATCATAGTTTCATTATGTTGATTTATGTGATCATGAGAGGGGATTTGCCTCTAAATTGCTCTTTAATCTCAAATTTTTATTCTCCTTAGTTTTAGTTTGTTTTTACTTTTCCTAGTTAGTTAAAAATCCATCGACTTTGGTTTAATTTGATTGAATAAAATTTCAAAATCTAAACAATTCCCCGTGGATCAACCCGTACTCGCATACGTACTACAATCGTACACCGTGCACTTGTGGTAATTTTTAAATTTAAATTCATTCGGCGGATTTCTAACTCGATAGAATTTCCATCGACGAACAAGTTTTTGGTGCCGTTATCGGAGAATTGCTTTGATTTTAGTTTTCTATTTTTCGAATTATTTTTGTTTGATTTTTAGTGTGTTTGTTTGTATGTCAAGTGTATTTTAAAAAATGGTGTTTGTCGTGTGTTAAGTGATTTTTATTTCCATTTTGTTTGTGTGCATGCTGTTCTAGTTTTTAGTTGCATTTGCATATTATTCCAAAAAATGGAAATATACACAATTTCAAAAAAAAAAAAATCTTTCTATTACATTTGCATTTATGTTGTAATATATATTAATAATAGGGATGAATATGCTAAATAAGAAAGGGCATTGCTGCAATCTACACTGCATAAGGAGTCTATAAATATGGAGTTTGATTGTATTGTAAGATCCATCTCAATTCAATAAAATTGTTCTCTCTCTAATGATCTCCATTCTCTTTATTTCGTAACACGTTATCAGTACAATGGTGTTCTTCTTTTATTTTATTTTCTTGCTGCTCAACTAGGAATTTTTTTAGAGTAGCGCAAACTTTCTGTATACAGCATTCTCAATATTCTGCATAGGAATGAGAATTAAATTAAACCAATTATAAGTAAAGGAATTTGGTTGTAATTAATATACATTGATTGTTATATAATTGTTAGTTGATTGTATATGAATTCATTGAGTGTTAATGAAATTGGAAGCTAAAGTAATTGAAATTCAATTGGAAGTTAAATGAATCTTAAATGGAATTGAATTTGTTTGGAAGTGAACCAACTTGAATATGAATTAGTGAATATAAACAAATTGAAAATGAATGTTAGTAAGAACATCCACTGTATATGAATCAAATGTGATTAAATTGAAAACCCAATTCATTGAATATTAATAAGAATATAAATGAATATATATTGATTATGAATTTGTTGAATGCTAGTTGGTTGATGTTTGAATATGTTGCATTTGCTATGTGACATATATAGTTGTTATGGAGATATATGTTGTATATTGAGATTATTTTCATATATGCATGTTCTCATGTTGTTTGTTGAGTGATTGGTAGGTGCGGATCGCGTTTGCTTCGCATTTGGAGCTCGCTTTTGCGCTATATTAGCCGTATATGCTTGCTAATAAAATATAAGGTACATATCTCGGATTACATACCGTACTTTTACATTTTTTCCCTTCGGGATGCCTCATTACTTGATGAGATGTATATTTGTGATATATATACTGTCATTTTTTTTTCGGATCGAGCCACGCAAAGGAGACTATGGCGAATTTTTCCGAAAATTTAAGGCGTTAGAAAATTTTTGAGTAAAAGGGAAAATTTTGAAAACTTTAACTTTGATTTGGAATTGAAAGTTAAACAATAGTAGTTGTTTTTTGAAAAGATAACTAAGTATGATTTGAAAACTTAGTAAAGTATTGTAAGAAGTTTAACTATGAATTATGAAAAATTAATAAATTCTATAACTTTTCTTACTTAATAATTTCGAGGACGAAATTCTTTTAAGTGGGGAAGATTGTAACGACCCAGAATTTTTATTAATTAAAATTTGAATATTTAATTAATTTTAAATATAAATGAGTGAATTTATAAGTCAAATAAATTTTTATTTGAATTATTGGATTTAATTGAATAATTAAATCGATAATTTAATACGTTAAATTATGGAAATAATTGAAAATTGAGTTAAATATGATTGAAAATGATTTGTAAAATTTTATTTTATCATATGGGAGTTAGAACGATATTTTAGAACTTTTAAAATCGAATTAAAAGTTAATTTGTGAAAATTGAATATTTTAATAATTAAATCGACTAGTGAAAATAGTCAATTTTTGAACAGTCTCAAAATTGAACGAAACCAGTTCCATTGGATCCGTAATAGTTAGTTATTACCGGATTTCAATTTTCGTATCAATCGGAGCTATCGTTTGATCGTAGCAGCTCGAAACGCATCGATTTATTTTTAATTTTAATTTGGCGAGTGAAAATAGCCATTTTTCAAAAAGTCTCGGATTTCGACGAAACCAGTTTCATCGGATCCGTAATGTGATATTATTGTAAGGTTTCAAATTTCGTGTCAATTGGATTTACCGTTTGTCCGATACAAATTAAAACGCCTAGAAATCGATTTAAATCGGTTTAATTTAAATTGAGCGTTTGTAGCCATAACTCGCACAGATGTCCGAATTAGCTTTCGAAACCTATTCCATTGTGTCCGTAACGCGGGGTAAACCCTAGAAACGCTGGTTACGGCGCGTAAATCGGAGTTCGGAATTTCCGGGATGAATAGTGTTTGATTTTTTTCCTATAAATAGCCCCCCACTTAAAAAAACAAAAAAAAAACTAAAAACCCTAATATTAAACCCTAGCCGCCGCTGTTATGGTGAATGGCCAGAATTGTCTCTCACTTCTCCCTCAATCTCTCTCAATCTACAAAGATTTAGCCAAGGTGTTCAACACGAAGGTTGGAGAGCACGACGAGAGCTTTCAATCCATACGGATATGATCGCGTATGGAGTTGTATTTCGTGTGATAATAGGCCGCGTTCTCCATTGCTTGCGCATGCATTTCCAAGCATTTGGTGCAGCCGAGCTCCACCATAGGGGGGCCGAACCTAGAGCAAGCTATGGGCTTCGACATGGAGCAATCTGATCGATGTGTAGTGGCGTGTGGTGGCTCGAATTCCTAACCCTAGTTTGTGATTGAGTGGGTTTGTGCGTGTTCCCTTGATCTGTAGCCAAAGCGTGGTGGAAGATGAAGATGTGTGCGGTCATGATGCGTGGGAACCAGATCCAAAGGCCTGGAATTGTTGTGGGTTTTAAATTTGTTAAATTATGTTGTATTAGTTATAAAAATCGTGTATAAACTTCATAAATACATATCTTTTTCATACGAGGTCGAAAACGCGCGAAACCAGTTGCGTTGGAATCGTATGGGCGAGCACTACGCGATGGAGTTGGTTTGGAGTCGTTTGGAGTTAGTGAGAATTTTGGGTAAAATTAAACGTCCGTTTAATTTTATTCGAAATAAATCGCTAAAACGGAAATAAAATCAAGGTGAGAACTTCTCACTCAATCGAATCAGTTTCGATTTTATTTTAAATAGTTAGATTTAAAATATTTGAATGCATGTTTGAATGTTGATTGATATCTATTGATTGTTAAAATAGACATTATACGCCGTTAGTAAGCGGATGTTATTTATTAAAAACATATACCGCGAATATTTCATAAACAGTGAAATTGGTATTATATATAATAGCAATATATATATATATTGGCATATGTATATATTGGAGTTATTGATTTCCCGCATTTTTTGTTTAGCGGATGAGACCCTATTACGCCGTTATTAAGCGGATAATATTTAATAAAAACATATACCGCGATAATTTCGTACTGGAACGGAATTGGTATTGTGCTAATGTTTGTGGATGCAGGAAAACAGGTTGGAGGGATCCAACAGGATTCCTCAACAGTTTTTATTTGATTTCAGATATTTTGATATTTGATGGATTTTCATATTGATATATGATATCGTTGTAGTCGTGATTGACTATTTGGTGTGTAGCATCATTGGACCCAGATTTTGGAATTTTAAAATGATTTTAAAGTGATTTTAGAAAGTATACGTTTTATAAAATAATTTTGGAATTGATCCATTTTAAATAAATAAACGTTATAATTTTTAATGTTATAAAAATTATGATTTTTGTGAAATACAGTTAAAAACTGATTTGTGAGAATATGATGCTATTGATTTTATAAAATAGTTAAATCGGAATTTTTGAATTTATTATGAAAAGTTGAAATATAGGATTTATAAAATTTAATTATTTTATGAATCAAAAGGAAGAAGTTTTTAAAGGAATTTAAAGACGTTTAAAAAGAATAATATAAATTGATTTATATTAAGAGATTTATAAATGGATATTTATAAATTGAAATATGGACATTATAAAACGAGTTTTTATAAGTGTTTGAATGAAGTGAAAATGAATTTCATAATTGAATGGAATTTATAGAATTTTATACGGTGAAGTTATAAATGGAATTTTATAAGCAGTAGGTTTATAAAATTTATTAAGTTATTAAAATAATGATTTTGGATAAATGAATGAATCTTATAAGTTATAAGATTTATAATTTGGGAAGTTAAAAAGAACGATTTTGTAAAATAATCGTTTTATAAACATTTGACTTATAATATGAACTTTTAGTTTATAATTGAGTTATAAACTGGAATATGTTAATAAAAGAATTTATAAAAAGGAAGTTTTTATAAATAAATAGAAATGGAATTTATAAACGTCGTTTTATAAATTCGCAAATGACTTATTTTGATAAGTAAATTGTTGAAACCTATTAATGGAGTTATATTCACGTTTTTGAATAGTGAATAATCCTTTGAATTAAAATGAATAGAAATGATGAAATGTGTTAACGTAGTATCTTCACGTTTTTGAATAGTGAATAAGATGTTAAAGAAATTGTTTTGAATGTGATATTTGAAATAGAATTAAAATGATCTAACAAAGTTTTAATTGTGTTGAGATTCGAAACCACAGATTTCGACATTTATTGTTGAAATAGACGTTTTCGAGAAATAGAAGGAAATAGTGGACTATAACACTGTTGTTATAGTAAATGATTTCCGAAAGGAAATGTTTTGTATAGTATTGGGATTTATATATATCTATTTTAATTTCGAATCCCTATACTAGTGATTTTGGGTTGTTGTAACGATGTTTTACGTAACATTCGTTTTGGCCCAAATAAATATGTTAAGTGAATGATTTCCTTAAAGAATGAAATATATACTTAATTTCGATTTAAGTATATTGAATATTTTCTAAGTGTTGAAAATAAATAAAATTTGTGAATTACTTATTAAATAAGTATGGAATTGTTTTCCAATATGAAGTGATATTTAGAATTTATCTTTTTGAAGATAAATTGAAATGAATAATTGAAATCGAATATTCATTGATATTTTGGAATTATAAATTCACTATTGAATTATAAAGGAAAGGAGAATTTGTTTAAAAGTAAATATTGATTTATTTTTGGAGTATTGAAATTATATATCTAGTGAAGATATTTTTGGAAAATAAATAATTTGGAAAATTATTTGGAATCTGGTGATGTGTGCATATCCAGTGATAGTTCAATAACCAACTATCAATATTTCCCTTTGAATGGGTAATTGATGTGATTTGTTTGAATGTGAATGCTACACTTATTTTTGAATAAGCGCTCACTATTCGGGTTAACCGGGAAAGGACCATGGGGTCGTATAACCCATTCCGAATATGTGATACGTCATTGTGAATTGCATTGAAGATCGGTATTGAAGACCCGGTATTTGCGAGAGCGATAGGATGACCTGTCAATTTACTCTGCACCGAGTTGCTCCGGTATAGAGTTCTCCATATGTGATGGTGAATCCGATCAGGATTGTGAATATCCGGATTGCAAGGACTTCTTTGTAAGTGCCTTCGGTTTTGTTCGAGCCCGGAACAGACTTGTATGGATTGTATGTCTGACATTACAAGTTGAGATATAAAGCCGATTCCTTTCAAATATATTTCTGTTGGTGGCGGAGAATTTATTCTTTTAGCTTAACACCCTTCTCTGAGACGTACGTGCTCAGAGGTTATATAGTTGAAGTTATCAGCGATATATTCCCAATTTGGTAATGTGACATGCTGAGTGATGCTGTAAATGATCATTGTGTTGATTATTGTGATAGGATCGTTTATTTGATCGTCTATCTTGGTGATCATTGTGTTGATCATTTGTTGACCCAAAGCATGGCTTTTGTATAAAGTATGTTTTTGTGGACGTGACTTCGTCGAGCCTCACACCCCGGAAATGGTCAAAACAGGAAAGATGCGGCAAGGTTATGAGGGGTAGCACCCTTTAGGGTATGTACATTTCCTTCTGGATAGAGGTGGTATCATGGTATGGAGCCCAGATATTTAACCTATGTGGTTACTGCGAATTTATTACTTTGTGGTTGTTGGCTATCGGGATCCCGTGAGAAAGGTCGTTTACGATCGGGGAATGGCGTGCTCGTGTCAGTAGTTACCCAGTTAGGGGTAACCCGGCCTTGTGTTGGCAGAGTTCCGGTTTGGTTCTCGGGGATGTCTTTCCAGAGGCATTCTCATGTGGCAATGGGAAGTTCCTTGGCCTGACCATTTGTTGGAAATCCAATTCCCAATACGAAACTTGTACGGTTTTAGTTGTAGAACCTATCATTCACTTATGGTGGTCACCACTGTTTGGATGGTAGCTATAGTAGGCATACGATAATGGTCGTATGTTGGCTAAGATTTATATTCTACTTTCAAAATAATTTTTCCTACACTATGCACTAGTAATAATATCAAATGTTATTTTAAATGCGTATCAAGCATCTTTGACTATCATAAGGAGAAATCTCCTCCGATTCTGCGTTTGCATGTGTGTGTGTGCGGGAGGCCTTATGGTAGTCTCATTTTTAAAAGCATTGCGAATTAAATTTAAAAATATTCCTCTATTTTGATTTTAAAGATAAATAAACTGTTTTGAGTTCTCACACCAGTCACATGACTGACTTGGAGTTTATTGTTTTCCTTCCTAAACTCTGGGTGCCCACCAATTTCCACACGGGCAGTTAAGAGTTAAGGTTTATCAGGATATTCAGGAGTTGCTGGAGGCAAGCTGGATGGCATGGCGTATTACTAGTATATAGTATTTCTTTTTCCGCTGTTTGATGTTGTATGTTGTTGTACACTCTGATGATATGATGTAATGAAATGTAATGTATAAAATGTAATAATTGATAGTTCTTTGTTTAAAGATTATTCATTTATTATTATATGTTGTTCCGCTGCGAATTGTGAGATTCTGATGTTGTTCTGTTTTCTTTCTGTTCCGTTCAATTTTAAAATTATGTTCTATTTTTCTTTCCCCTCCATTTTCTATTCTCTCTAATTTCTATTTTAAAATTTTCTATTTTCTTTTCCCTCTATCTTCTACCTTTTTTTTTTCTTTTTCTTTTCTTAAATATTTCTTAAACCCCTAAGGGTTCGTATTTTCGTTCCTCTTGAATAAATCCATGGAGATTAGTGTCTATTCAAGGAGTACGGATTTACGGGTCTTTACACAACTTCTCAACAAGTAATAATATATTAATTACTCTGATTGTTCCACTTTTGACCATTCCAATTCTAAGGCTATTCATATTCAAAATCCTACTATATATTAGTGCAAATGAGTCTTTTATAATATATCTACATACGTTCTATTTCTTATTTCCTTTAAAACAGCAAGTAGGCAAAGTAATTGTTCTTGCATTTCTTTATAAACTCGTTACTTTTCCTCTCTGCAAAAAATGTAATTGTCAATATCATGTTTTTTTTGATAAAGCTGTCAAGTCAGCACATGCTAGTTTGGGGTTCGCTTCTATATTTTTCATGTCTTTTCTTGTATCAATCTTATTTTAATTCTTTGGCTTTTAAATTCAATATTTATTTTTTTCTTTGCGGATCTATTTTCAAATAAAAATCAAAAGTTTGGAATGAAGTATACGCAAAAGCTGACTTTCCTTTCTTATATGATAAATACATGAAAGTTGCAAAATCCAAATGTTTGGTTTTGTTGACATCTTTTTTTGGGGTATAGTTGTTTGATACCATGAATGAAGACTGTCCATTTTTTTTACTTTTTAGCTGGAAACAAATAGTGAATGTTGTTGTGGCGAATATTTTCACCTTATGCAATTTATTTTATAAACAGTTCACAAAATGGCAAACATCGCCAAGCTTGAATTTAAAGCTTTGGATATGTCTGGAGACAACTACTTATCATGGATACTGGATGCTGAGATTCATTTGCAATCTCAATGCTTAGAAAATGCCATTAAAAATGGCAATACTATGTCCCAGCAGGACAAGGCAAAGGCTTTAATATTTTTAAGATGCCATATCCACGACGATCTAAAAACAGAATATTTGACTGAAAAAGACCCTCTCCACTTATGGAACTCCCTGAAGGAGCGTTATGACCTCCAGAAGACGGTCATACTTCCAAACACTAGGAAAGAGTGGTTGAACCTGATTTTTTAGGACTTTAAGTCTGTAAGAGAATATAATTCTGCAACGTTTAGAATCACTTCTAAATTGAAATTATGTGGAGAAAAGGTGGATGACGCACAAAAGCTTGAAAAGACTTTTTCAACATTTCATGCCTCAAATATACTCCTACAACAGCAATATCGAGAGCGTCATTTTACAAAATATTCTAAACTCATAGAATGCTTACTAATTGCTAAGAAAAATAATGAATTGCGTATAAAAAAATCACTCCTCAAGACCAATTGGTTCAACTGCTTTACCTGAAGTTAATGATAATTTTGCCCACTCTGGAAGAGGTAGGGGTCGAGGTAGAGGACATGGTCGTGGAGTGGATATAACTCTAGCAGAGGCAGTTATGGTGGTTTTAAAGGTAACAAAACCACTATCTTTAAAAAGCAACAAAAGAAAATTGAGCCTATAAAGAACAATGATTCAACTTTAGAAAATAAAAGGCATCGTGATGAAGTTTGATATAGATATGGACGATCTGGTCACTGGTCACGTACATGTAGATCATCAAAGAAAACAATTGAAGAATATCATCGCTCGAAGAATATTGAGGCAAATAATGCCGAAAAGTTACCTGAAAACACTAACCTGAAGTTAGAAGATTTCTTCGAAGATGACAATGGAAATTTCATCAATGATGAAAATCTAAGTGCAGTGATCAATGATATGACCGAGTTGATCAATTAGAAATACCTTGAAGTTTGTTATGTGGCTTTCGTTTTATTTCATTAGCTTGCATCAATAAATCAGTTTGAAGTTTATGTTCGTTTACTTCTATTTCCTTTTGCAGTACTAGTTAAAAAATAATGTGTAATGTGGATGTTGTTTTTAATCAGCAGCCTATTTTAATCATATTACTTTGTTTGTTTACATTACATTTATTTATGCATATAAATTTTTAATGATTGACTAATTATTGTCTTTAATTCTTAAGGTATGGAATGCCATTTGGGGATGATATATGTTTACTAGATAGTGAAACTACTCATACAATTTTGAAAAAACAGAAGTTTTTCTCTGAACTATCTGAAAATTTCTCAGCTAAAGTCTCCACTATAGCTGGATCTACTAATATAATTGACGGGTCTGGAAGAGCCCATAGAATATTACCAAATGATACGCATATCTTTATTCAAATGCATTATACTCAAGCAACTCCAAAAGAAATTTGCTGAGTTTCAAAGATATAAGAATGAATGGATACCATATTAAAACAATAAATGAAAAAAACAAAGAATATCTTTATGTTATTTCTAGAATTGAAAGCCAGAAGCTTATCCTAGAAAAATTTGGTACAATTTCAACTGGTTTATATTTTACAAAAATTGGCATAGTTGAATCTCACTCTATAAACATGAGCCAGAAGCTCACAAATACAAAGACATTGATTCTTTGGCATGATCGCTTGGGTCATCCTGGATCAACTTTGATGCGTAAAATTGCCAAAAACTCAAATGGACATGATTAATTTACCAAGTGATTACTTATGTGCCCCATGTGCACAAGGAAAATTAATCACTCGACCTTCATATAGTAAAATCACATCTGAAACTCCAACATTTCTACAAAGAATTCAAGGTGATATATGTGGTCTAATCCACCCTGAATGTGGACCATTCAAATATTTTATGGTATTGATTGATGCATCAAATTGTTGGTCACATGTCTGTTTACTTTCTACAAAAAATTTGGCATTCGCCAAGCTACTTGCTCAAATAATAAAATTGAGAGCACACTTCCCTGATCATTAAATTAAATCAATTCGACCAGATAATGTTGGAGAATTTACTTCTCAAGTATTTGATGACTATTGTCTATCATTGGGAATTGAAATTGAACGTCCAATAGCTCATGTTCATACTCAAAATGGTCTAGCAGAATCATTAATTAAGCGGTTGCAATTTATTGCAAGACCATTGCTCATGCAATCAAAACTACCCGTTTCAGCTTGGGGGCATGCAATTTTGCATGCATCGAAATTGGTTAAAATTAGACCAACAGCTTATCATCAGTTTTCACCATCACAGCTCTTAAGTGGATCTCAACCAAATATTTTTCATTTATGAAAATTTGGTTGTGCTTTGCATATACCTATTAATTCCCCATTTCGTACTAAAATGGGTCCTCAATGACGGTTGGGAATTTATGTGGGATTTGATTCCCCATCGATAATCCGTTATATTGAACCTCTTACAGGTGATGTCTTCACTGCAAGATTTTTAGACTGTAAATTTGATGAGACAATCTTCCCGCCGTTAGAGGGACGAAAGATCATTCCAGTAGAACGCCGTGAAATATCATGGAATAATCCATCTATGTCTTATTTGGATCCACGTACCAAACAATGCCAATATGAGATACAAAGAATTTTGCATATTAAAAATATTGCAAATCAACTGCCAGATGCATTTAGTGACACTACAAAAATAACTAAATCTCACATTCCAGCAGCAAATGCACTTGCAAAAATTGATGTCCCTAAAGGATCAAAAGTAAATATAGCAGCAGATGAATCTAAAGTAAGACAAAAAAGTGGAAGGCCAATTGGTTCAAAAGACTTGGCGCCTAGAAAAAGAAAGTCTAGCAGAAAGCCATCAATTAAGGAACCTCCCGAAGAGGTTATAAATGATCAAAAGGATCACTCAAATGAAAATCCTAATTCTTCTAGAAGTGTGGACGGAAATGTTATCCCAAAAGAGATAAAAGAAGGTTCCAACGATAAAACGGTACCTAATAATAATGAGATCTCAATATTTTATACGAACTATAGAGAAATACGAGATCGAAGTACAGTGATAATTGATGATGTATTCTCATTCGCAGTAGCTACTGAAATAATTAAAAGTCATGAACATAATGAGAATAATGAGAATGATGATAATGAACCAAATAGCATAAATGAATGTCGAAAAAGACACGGTTGGCCAAAATGGAAAGATGCTATCCAAGCGGAACTAGATTCACTTCAAAAACATGGTGTATTTGGACCAATAGAGAAAACACCAGAAAATGTTAAACCAGTAGGTTATAAATGGATATTCGTAGAAAACAAAATGATAAAAATGAAGTCGTGGGGTACAAGGCATGACTTGTCGCACAAGGTTTCCTACAGAGACCACGTTTTGACTTTAAGGAAACTTACTCCCTTGTTATGGATGTCATAACATTCCAACATTTGATAAGTCTTGTAGTTTCTGAAAGACTCGATATAAGATTAACAGATGTTGTGACAGCTTATCTTTACGGTGAATTAGATACCAATATTTAAATGAAAATTCCAGATGGATATAAGTTGCATGAAGCAAAATCAAAGTCCATGTGCTCATTAAAACTAAGACGATCACTATAATGCTTGAAAAAATTTGGAAGGATGTGGTATAACCGTCTTTGTAAATATTTGGTAAAAGAAGGATACGAAAACAATCTTATTTGTCCATGTGTCTTTATAAAGAAATCGGTAAAGGGATTTTCTATCTTAGCAGTTTATGTTGATGACATAAATTTAATTGGGACTCCAAAAGAGATTGATGAAACAATAAATTATTTAAAGAAGGAATTTGAAATAAAAGATCTTGGCAAATCTAAGCGCTATCTCGGTCTATAGATTGAGTATAGTACTAATGGCATATTAATCCATCAATCAAACTACATTGAGAAAATTATAAAGTGCTTTCAAATGGATAAATCATATCCACTAAGTAAGCCGATGGTTGTTAGATCTTTAGATATTAAAAAGGACCCTTACCATCCACAAGAAAAAGATGGGAATGTGCTTGGCCCAGAAGTGCCATATCTTAGTGCCATTGGTGCATTATTATATTTGGCCAAATGCACAAGACCAGATATTGCATTTTCAGTAAATCTTCTAGCAAGGTACATTTCAGAACCAACAAAAAGACACTGGAATGGTATAAAACATATCATGAGATATCTTCATGGAACGACAAACTTGGGTTTGTTTTACTCTAACACAGGCAATAATCTAAATCTAGTTGGCTATGCTGATGCAGATTATCTTTCTGACCCACATAAAGCAAAATCACAAACTAGATATGTGTTTAATAACAGCAATGCAGCAATTTCATGGCGATCTACAAAACAAACATTAGTAGCAACATCATCCAATCACTCTGAAATACTAACACCACATGAAGCAAGTAAAGAATGTATTTGGTTGAGATCACTAATTGAGCATATTTGAAAAAGCTGTCAACTTCCATCAGTAACAGAAGGGTCAACTGATGTGCACGTAAATATGCATATTTTTACCAACATATTTAATCTATTTAAATTGAATAAATGATCATATTGAGTATTTTTACTTGTTTAAACCAAATTCAAATTGTTTTCAAATTGTCACATATTCATCTTCATATAGGGGCAAAATGGTCATTTTTGTGCATATATCAAATTGAGAAAATTTAATGGGAAATTTCTATATTATTTTGTAGGAATTTAAACTCAATTACAAGTGGTTTCATGAAGGAATATGCATGTACAAAGAAGATACAAAAGAATGAAGATGGAAATAATTCAAAGTGAAGAACATGGAGGACTCCACCTACCCACTACCTTAATGTACAAATTAAAGGCTAATGCACATGCTAAAAGACATTTAAAGCTTCATGTACATTTAGTGGGGGATTATTAAAGCTAATGATAACTTGGCCACCACACTTCCTCCAAGGGCATTTTGGGTACTCCCCAAAAATATGCATTAGGGTTTCTAACTTGTATAAATACCCCTTATGTTTCATGTAGCCATCTTTCTCTTAGTTAGTTAGTTTTAGTTTAGAAAATAAATCAAATCTCTCTTTCTTTCCATGGCTACTTAGCCATTTCTTCTCTTATGTAATTCTTTTCTTTTATGCAATGTTAATTATTGTTTCTTTTTTATTACATGTTAATTTCCTTTTGTGCAAGTAGTGTAGATTTTCCTTTATGCAATTAGAATAGTTGTCTTTTTCATTAGCTTTCATTTTCCTTTCTTTTTGATTTCATGTTGCTTTCTACATTTGTTGATTTGATAACAAATATGAGAGCTTAATCCCTACAATTTAGGAGTAATGAAGCTCTTTAGTATGTAGATGCAACATTTTGATGTTTATGCTCTCTTTTTGTGCTTTAATGGAAACACTTGAAGTGGTTTAATGATGTTGTTTAGCTTTGAATTTGATAGTCTATGTTGTTCATAACAAATAGGCTATGCTTAAACAAATATAACACAAATTGCCTCTTTATCTAAATATGATTATGGCAAAGAAGTGAATGTTGAAATTGAAATTTGATAGCCTATATTTCTAAACTTAAAATAGATTTTTATTTCAACTTTGTTGTCATATTTCATGAGAGTTAAATGTGTATTAGTGGTTGTGTTATAGTTTGATGGTTTATATTGAGCTAATTAATAGCACAAATATACCATACTTATGATAAGCACATCAACTAATTCACTAATGACAAGAAAAGAGAGATCATAACTTCATTTTGTTGATTTATATGATCTAGAGAGTGGATTTATCTCTAAATTGTTCTTTTAACTCTCATATTTTTATCATTTTCTTTTGCGAGTTTTTGTTAGTTTCTTACATTTCTAACTATTCACTCTCGACATCGGTATAATTTGATTGAATAGAATTTTAAAATCATCAATTCTCTGTGGATCGACCCGTATTCGCCACGTGCTACATTCGTACACCGTGCGCTTGCGGTATAAATTTTTAATTCTAAATTCGTTCGGCGGTTTTCTAATCCGATAGAATTTCCGTCGACGAACAAGTTTGATGACATCGCCACGGTCACATCCGATCCAACGATTTTGGACTCGTTGGAAAGCTGGAGTTCCGAACTCCATCTCTAGAAAGTTTGATAAGTATCCGAGTTCATTTGACTCTTCGAAATTGCTGTCGAAGAGGGACCCGGATCTCAGCCTGAAACAGTGTATTCACTGTTTCCGGGTCCAACTTTGGAGCGTCGCTGCGACTTCGTTTCAAGTCGGAATCGAGTAATTCTTTTTGCGTTCTGAAGTAGGAATGTCGGACTACGTTCCTACCAATTTTCATGCCATTGGAATTCGGTTTGCTGGTCCGAATAATTTTTCGAATTTGGGTTCACGTCAGTTTTGGACTATTTTCCAACACTTGGAATATTTTCAGTGATTTTCTGGTTTTGTCGACTTCTTTGAGATTTGTCTTTGGATTTCGTACACGGGCCTTATAAAAAGGTTTTAAAAGGATTTTTCACTCCTAAATGGCTTTCGAAATTATTATATAATATTATTTTTAATTATTAAATTAATTACTCCATAATAGGAGAGTTTTCAAAAGTCGTTTTAAAGTGATTTCAAGATCAATTAAAATCTGTTTCGCACCATTATTTTCTATAATAAAAACCCCACACTCACTTTTTAGCATGTCGAGCGAAGTGGAAAGGTGCTTAAACGGTTAGGAAATCTCCGGCCTATGGAACCGTGTGTATATTCTTTCCTGTTAATCCCCGACCTATTCGGTTGATCGTTTTGACCTTTGGGTCTAGTTTACGGATGATACGAGGTGGAATTTTTATTGTTTGGAGTGTGAGCTTGCTATTGGTTAGTAAACCGTTTAGTGCGAACGTGGGGTATGGGACTCATTGTTAACACTTTACGGGTTCCTCTCCAAGAAGTTAGTGACACATTAGCCTCTACGCGGCCAGTACTGGACCTCTGGGTCACCACGCCTCTGGGCAACCGTCTCTGGACACCTGCTCTATGGAGCAGTTTATTTTTCGGCATACACCTCTGGACCTTTATCCTTCTGGGAAGGATCTCGCCGTCTCGCGCGTTCCGCATCTGTGCGAGTGATCAATCGCAACTCTACAGTACTTGGCAACAACGACTCTGGTCGGTGCACGTGCAATATTTGTATTATCTGATGATTTTATATCCATTCGAGTATCGCCATTCGGTGTTGGTTCTATGGAACCATACGATGTAAGTGCGATTACCTTGTGGATTCACAGTGTCTCTGGACACTGCTTTTCATTGTTTGATTTCATTGACTTTTCAGTATATCCCTATTGCTCTTTGGAGCATCGATCTTTGCTTGGGCATTGATTACTGACTCTGGTCACTCTTGGGATTATTTCCTATGGGCAACTTTATATAGCTTTGGCTACGCCGATGATATGAGGCGATTTTATTTATTTAACACTTTGGTGTTTGTATTCTCTTTGGAGATTTTTACAGTTTATTGATGATTAGGGATCGTCATTATATTCATGTAGTCCATATTACTCTTCTCTTTGGAGAAGTACTGTTTTGTTTATGTACCACATTATTATATATCTCAGTTATTACTGATTATTTAGCTAGCCTGACCCGAGTGTTTTCGCTCGGGTCAGGCCTAGTTGTTTCAGGTTAGGTCTCTGGACTTAGCTTTCTGTGCTTCCGCTTGGACATTATCTGCTATGCTGATAGATAGCTCTTTTATTTGTCCACTATTCAGCTACTCTTTTATTTCAGACTCTTATGTACATATTTTTGACTCGCATGTGTGAGCGGTGGCTTTGTACCCACCTTTTGATACTTGGATCTGTATTGACGATATATTGTACCTATGTTCTGTGACTGTTCTGTGATGATGATGTTATCATTTAGCATTATGTTTGTTCTGAACCTATTTTCCTTAGCCATTGTAGTTTTGTTATAAATATCTATTGGATATGTCGAACCACTTGAGAAAAGAAAACCACCTATTCGACGTATTCAGTAGTTAGTTATGCTTGATTACACATGGTCGCTTCCATTATACTCTATTCTCCGTTCTAGTAGACGGTATTACTCCATAATACTCTTTACTAGAGTGGGTCTCGGAGTGGGGCGTTATATCTTGGTATCACAAAGTAAATGGAATTTATTTTTCAAAAGGGATTTTTTTTTTAAGTTTTCTTTCAAAAAAACAAAAAACCAAAAAAAAAAATATTGTATATATCTTAGTTTTTAATTTTCAGGTTGCCAAAGCAGGAAATAAAGGAAGAATAGCTTGCCGAAAATTGCTTCCTTAGCTAGCCAAAATAAATTGCTCTGCTTGCTAAAAAATTCTGCTTTCATTTCTAGTTTTATTTGAATTGAATTGTTGTTTGCTTGCATTTGCATTTTAAAAAATAAAAAAATTCATTCGTAGTTGCATTGTTAATACACGTTTAATTTCTGTTCTGCATTTCATCTTAGATTTTGATTAATAATAACGATTAGACATCGATGACACTTAATTGTATATTAACAATTTGTCTTCTTTGAACAATTTAAATTCTTGGTGTCTAGGCTACGGCAGCGCAATAATCAGTTATAAATATTACGGTGATTCGTAAATATTATACTGAATTGTTTCTCTGAAGGTACTTAAACCTTCGGCTGCATTGCTACGGTGATTCGTGGTGCACCGATAAATCCTGTCCGTTACCTGGCTGAGCATTATCTTGTTGATTTAAGACAATTTGTGATTATATAATTTTGGGTTAACATAGGATAAATCATTTGTAATTAACCTTGCATTCATTTAGTTGCATTAGTTCATGCATATTTTTTTTTTAAAAAAAATCAAAATCCAAAACTAAAAAAAATTATAAATAATTCTTAACTTAGTTTTTTTTCCCTTTTCCTTTGAAAATTTTCAAATCAAAATTCCAAAAATCCAAAAAAAAATTAAAATCAAAAATTCAAAAAAAAAACTTTTCAAAAAAATTGAAAAACCAAAAATTAATTTCCCTTTTGAAAAATAAATTCCATTTGTAAATATTTTTCTTTTACCAAAAAAAAAACAACACAAAACCATTCTTGAAAATGTTCGAGTTTCCCCACTTACGTGAAGTTTACAATAGTTGCGAAAATCAATATAATCCATATGATTTCACTCCAAATTCGTGTGGATATTTTAACGACAACTATTCTTTAAACGATTTGAATTTTGAACCACAAAATTTTCAAAACGATGACCAAGCTTCAAATCTTGAAAATAGCATTGAAATGATTTCATCTTTACTCGAACTTTCTACCCGAAAAAATCAAGAGATAAATGATTTATGTAATTCTTATTTGTGTAATAACTCGAGTCAAGGATTTTAAAATTTGAATTCAATTCAAAATTCAAATGATTACGATTATAACCCATGCCAATTTAATTTCGAACTCCAAAATGAATTTCAAACTCAACATGAAAATGGGAACAACTTTTCAAACGAATTTGGCAATGGGAATAGTTTCAATTGCGATACGATTGAAAACTTTGGTTATCAACAAATTCAAAATGAAAATTTTCAAATTAATAATCATGAATTTGATTTTGTTGATGAAATGGAAAAAGATAACGGGGATTTATTACTTGAAAAATACAAAACTTATCGTGAAAATCATAATCAAATCTCAACCCACGAAGAATCAAATAATAATCTACCATTTATCGAAATTGACAACTCTTATTCTCAACAAGTCCAAATCGAAAATTTTCAAGTCAATAATTACAAATTTGACTTTGTTGAGCAAATGAATGAAATTTATGATGATTACACAAATTTGTTGATTAAAACATTGGAAAATTTTCGTGAGAAACAAAATCAAATTTCAATGTGTGACGAGTCAAACGATAATTCATCTTTTACCCAAATCGATGATTTTCAAATAACAACTTTTGAAATTGATAATGATGATCTTAATCAAGTTGTTGAAAATACGGTAATTAAGTTGGATTTCAATTCTTTTGAGGGTGCGAAATTCGATTTAAACTTCGATCTTCCCTTTTCTAGAAAACTTGAATACGACAACTTTGAATTTTAAACTCCATTTACACGATGAAGTTGTTGATAATCCAACAAAGGAAGTCGAATTTAATGAACATGAGTTTTATGGAGTTTTTGAAAATGAGCTGTTGAATTCTAAAGTGGAAATTTTCGATCACCGTTTTGATTTTGAAATCGATAATTTTGAAGAAGTTTTCAATGATAAGTTTGAACTTCAATTTGGTGAAAATAAAGTTGAATTTCAATCAACTGTTTTATCAACCCCAAAAATCGTCAAAAATAAAACAACTCATACGATTTTCAATAAAACGACTTTCGTTTTTCCAAATCCACACTCAACTTCGAAATCTTTTACGATTTGGTTTTTCGTGCTTAAACTGTGTCTCACACATTTCACGAGACAAATGAATCGGTCTTTAGAAGACCGTTTCATTTACTTTTTGACTGTATACTTTCTCATCCCTTGTAAATAATAATCTTTCATGTAAATATTGGATTTTTATTTTATTTTTCTCCTTCCACTTAGGTTGACTGTGGGGACACAGTCAAAATCAAGTGTGGGGGGAGACTCATCGTCTACTTGATTTTTCAAGATTAATTTTTCATTTTTCTTCCAAAAACTTAAAAAAAAAAAAAATCCCAAAAACAAATTTTCTTTTGATTTATTTTTAAAAGAAACACTATAAGATAAATATATGCCTTTGGTTTATCAAATTGAAGTTTTTGAAAATTTATTGGTCTTAACAAAAATAAAAATGAAGTTTGATTACAAATAATAATGGTTTAACAAGTATATAGGAAGTTTCATACGTGTTAATTATGAAGTACATCCTAATTGAAAATCTTTGTTTTAAAAAGTGGTTGATTTAAAGTAAAGGATATAACATTTTTTTTGTCTTCTAAGTTAAATGGTGCTAAGATGATTTTGCAAAACTCCCACTCAAAAAAATATAAAAATAAGAAATAATAACATCCAAGTATTCACTCTCATTTAAAAGTCCTCACGGTTATGCATGGGTGATTACTTGGAATTTTTGATTATGTGCTTTCATACTCATTTAAAAGTCCTCACGGTTATGATGTATGGAACACATGTAAAAAAAAAGACTTAATAAAAATCACCTACGATCGATAGTGTATGCATGAAAGTGTGTGCACTCGCCATGCTCTGTACTCCCCTCACATAAGCCCGAAAGGCAGTGCATGGGTGGTATATCTGGCCTCAGTTTATCTGAGCTAGGTGAGTAATTTTTCTTGCAAATAATGAGAGAGCAAGCAATTGAAATCCTAGCACTATTTTTACTTAGTTGATTTGATTTGTTATTGAAAAGAAATGAAAATACCACTTTGATAAACTTTGATAATCAACTAAGGATCCATTTCATAGTTACACTTTGTTATTAACCAAAACAACGAGTTAAACTATAGTCTATTTGATATGATAACTTGATTTTTGTTGGAAATTTTGACGAGTAAATGACACAAATTTTCAAGATAATAACCAAAACCTATATTTAACTTATTCGTGTCAATTTAAAAATAAATCCTTCATTTGTAAATATTTTCAAAATTTTGCATTCATCTCTTTGTAAATATATCTTGCATTTTGTAAATATTTTCATCCTGCATTTGGATTTTGTGGGTAGTATCCGCTGAAAACCCTCACGAGACAACACTCGTCCTACTGGGGACACCCAGAGGTTTAACGGCTTGTTGCATACGCTCAATGCAATCGTGCTTCCTACGAAAACGGATTTATCTTAGTTTTACTTTATTCGAGGACGAATAAAAAGATAAGTGTGGGGGTATTTGATGTGCACGTAAATATGCATATTTTTACCACCATATTTAATCTATTTAAATTGAATAAATGATCATATTGGGTATTTTTACTTGTTTAAACCAAATTCAAATTGTTTTCAAATTATCACATATTCATCTTCATATAGGGGCAAAATGGTCATTTTTGTGCATATATCAAATTGAGAAAATTTAATGGGAAATTTCTATATTATTTTGTAGGAATTTAAACTCAATTACAAGTGGTTTCATGAAGGAATATGCATGTACAAAGAAGATATAAAAGAATGAAGATGGAAATAATTCAAAGTGAAGAACATGGAGGACCCCACCTACCCACTACCTTAATGTACAAATTAAAGGCTAATGCACATGCTAAAAGACATTTAAAGCTTCATGTACATTTAGTGGGGGATTATTAAAGATAATGATAACTTGGCCACCACACTTCCTCCAAGGGCATTTTGGGTACTCCCCAAAAATATGCATTAGGGTTTCTAACTTGTATAAATACCCCTTATGTTTCATGTAGCCATCTTTCTCTTAGTTAGTTAGTTTTAGTTTAGAAAATAAATCAAATCTCTCTTTCTTTCCATGGCTACTTAGCCATTTCTTCTCTTATGTAATTCTTTTCTTTTATGCAATATTAATTATTGTTTCTTTTTTATTACATGTTAATTTCCTTTTGTGCAAGTAGTGTAGATTTTCCTTTATGCAATTAGAATAGTTGTCTTTTCCATTAGCTTTCATTTTCCTTTCTTTTTGATTTCATGTTGCTTTCTACATTTGTTGATTTGATAACAAATATGAGAGCTTAATCCCTACAATTTAGGGGTAATGAAGCTCTCTAGTATGTAGATGCAACATTTTGATGTTTATGCTCTTTTTTTGTGCTTTAATGGAAACACTTGAAGTGGTTTAATGATGTTGTTTAGCTTTGAATTTGATAGTCTATGTTGTTCATAACAAATAGGCTATGCTTAAACAAACATAACACAAATTGCCTCTTCATCTAAATATGATTATGGCAAAGAAGTGAATGTTGAAATTGAAATTTGATAGCCTATATTTCTAAACAATAGTTAATAGGCTATGCTTAAAATAGATTTTTATTTCAACTTTGTTGTCATATTTCATGAGAGTTAAATGTGTATTAGTGGTTGTGTTATAGTTTGATGGTTTATATTGAGCTAATTAATAGCACAAATATACCATACTTATGATAAGCACATCAAGTAATTCACTAATGACAAGAAAAGAGAGATCATAACTTCATTTTGTTGATTTATATGATCTAGAGAGTGGATTTATCTCTAAATTGTTCTTTTAACTCTCATATTTTTATCATTTTCTTTTACGAGTTTTTGTTAGTTTCTTACATTTCTAACTATTCACTCTCGACTTCGGTATAATTTGATTGAATAGAATTTTAAAATCATCAATTCTCTATGGATCGACCTGTATTCGCCACGTGCTACATTCGTACACCGTGCGCTTGCGGTTATTTTTATTTCAAAATTCGTTCGACGGTTTTCTAAACTGATAGAATTTCCGTTGACGAACATCAACCATTATTTATGAAGACAATGCAGTTTGTGTAGCTTAAATTCAAGCGGGTTGCATTAAGGGTGATAGGACGAAACACATTTCTCCTAAATTTTTCTTCACACGTGAACTACAAAAGGATAATAAGATAGAAGTGAAACAAATCCGATCCCAAGAAAATTCGGCAGACCTATTCACAAAGGCACTTCCAAAATCAACATTTCAGAAGATGGTGTACAAAGTTGGTATGCGTCGGCTGTATCAACAGACTAATTGAATAATGCGTTACAATTCAGGAGGAGCGTATGAAATACGCTATAACGTAGTCTTTTTCCTCCACTAATATTTTTTCCACTGGGTTTTTATTTTTAAGGTTTTAATGGGGCATTATCTTGATCCAGAAGTATCAACCCTCATAGTAACATTATAAAATATATGTTACTTAAAGATGAAATTATGTTGCACTCTTTTTCTTGTTTATGATTTTTTCCCACTGGGTTTTTCATAACAAGGTTTTTAATGAGGCAATTACTGTTATCATCTTTACATACGCATATTCAAGGGGAGTGTTGTAATATATATTAATAATAGGGATGAATATGCTAAATAAGAAAGGGCATTGTTGTAATCTACACTGCATAAGGAGTATATAAATATGGAGTTTGATTGTATTGTAAGATCCATTTCAATTCAATAAAATTATTCTCTTTCTAATGGTCTCCATTCTCTTTATTTCACAAAAATCATATATACTTCACAAAATAACCACGGACCACATTATCTACTTCCCAAAAACATAAACCATCGTAACATTGCAACCTCACAACAGCTTTACCTCCAACCTCATAACATTGTAACCACTTCCTCAGCCACTACCTCATCACATCAAATTCCCACTCCTTCATTTACAAACTGCTACTGGTTCCTCATACAAGACTCAGGACTTCCATTCAACCACCTCCTCCACATTCGCAAGCAAACACTTCAAAATACAAAACTATCAACTTACTATGTCATCTTCTCAACCATTTTCACTAGCCTTTCATACAACGCCACACTCAATTGTCTCACATTTCAACACTGCTTCACCCCTTGCTATCAAGCAACATCCACCAAACATTCAACACCAGTGCAACCATCTACCTGATTTCAAACATCACCAGTACTATCCACATATCATCCACATTATAACTGCCCAAAACAATCACCTAACCACCTGCAAATCGCAACCTCCCTCAATTCGTAGCTTCCCCAAACCAAACTCCACCTCGAACAACCACATCATCAACTTCTGCTGTTTATGCCCAAACCACAATTTCGACTTCGACACCTGAATCCTCAAACCCACCAGTAGTTCCTCAACCAAACCACGAATGCATATTACTGCTTCACTGCCATAATTTTACACTCTAATCCCTGCTAAATAATCGCAACTCAATCCAATGTCTCACCCATCCAGAACTCCGACCACCCACTCCCCAAAACTCGATGACTTTCGCTTTCGACTTTGATCACTACAAACGTCAAACACCCAAACGCCAAGTCACCTGAATCCAAACCACCAACCCAAAGCCAAAAGTATGAACCCACGCAACCTTCCACCCACCAGCCTTCAATTCTAGAAACCAATTCGCAATTTCTAATTTGCGATTTCTGGTGTGCTTTCAATTTTTGAGATTAAAAAAAAGGAGAGAATTTGCTATTAATTTGCACTGGTTTGAACAAAATAAAAAAATAAAGGAGTTTTCTTTGCTTTTGGGAGTAGTGCTTTATTTTGTTATTAGGCTAATCGGGCTATTGCTTAGTAGGCTTTGTGTGTGTGATTTTTTGTTGTTGTTGATTTTGTTTTCAAGTTTCTTCTCTTCCTTATTAAAAAAATCCATTCGATTTATGGAAAATGAGTTAAAATAAAAACTCATTTGTCTTTAAAAAAAGCCAAAACAAAAAGAAAATAATATTGTATATATCTTGTTTTTATTTTCAGGTTGTCAAAGCAGGAAATAAAGAAAGAATAGCTTGTTGATAACTGCCGCTCCTCTTGCCAAAAATAATTGCTTGCTTGTTTATAAAAAAAAGTTGCTTTTAACTCCTATCTATTGTTTTTTACTTTGATTTGCGTTGTTGGTTGCTTGCAATTTATAAAAAAATTAAAAACAAATTTCATCATAGTTGCATTGTTAATACACGTTTATTTCATCTTTGCATTTCATCCTTAAAATTTTGATTATTAATAACGGTTAGATAGCAATAACACTTAATTGTATATTGACAACTTGTCTTTTTTGAACAATTTAAATTCTTGGCGTCTAGGCTACGACAAAGTAATAATCATTTATAAATATTACGGCGATTCATAAACATTATAGTGGTTGTTTCTAAACCTTCGGCAACATTGCTACTGTGATTCGTGGTACACTGATAAATCCTATCCGTTACCTGGCTGAGAACTATCTTGTTGATTTAAGACAGAGTATGATTATACAATTTTGGGTTAACTTAGGTTAAATAATTCTTGCATTCATGTAGTTGCATTAGTTCATGCATATTTCAAAAAAAAATCAAAACCCAAAACTAAAAAAAATTGTAAATATTTCTTAACTTAGTTTTTTTAAATCTTTTCTTTCGAAATTTATTTTTCAATCAAAAACAATTGAGTTAGTTTTTCTATAAAAAATAAAAAACAATATAAAACCTTTTCAAAAAAGCCAAAAAATATATTTGAAAATCCAAAAACAAAACAAAAATCAATTTTCCATTTTTTAAAAATAAATTCTATTTGTAAATATTTTTCTTTATAAAAAATCCCAAAAACATTCTTGAAAATTTCTGAATTTCCATATTCACATGAATTCTACAATAGTTGTGAAAATCAATATAATCCATATAATTTCACACCAAATTCTTATCAATATGTCAACAATAACTATTGTTTAAACAATTCGAGTTTTGAACCACAAAATTTTCAAAATGATGAACAACCCTCAGCTCTTGAAAATAAAATTTCATCTTTACTTGAACTCTCTACACAGCAAAATCAAAGTATAAATTATTTGTGTAATTCATATTTTTGTACTAACTCGATTCAAGGATTTCAAAATTTGAATTCAATTCAAAATTCAAACGATTTCGAGTATAACTCGTGCTCACTCAATTTCGAACTTCAAAATGAATTTCAAAATCAAAACGAAAGTGAAACAAATTGGCAATGGGAATAATCTCGACTATGATGCGAATAAAAAAAATTGTTCACAACACGTCCAAATCGAAAATTCTCAAGTTAATAATTATAAGTTGGATTTTGTTGAACAAATGAACGAAATTTATGATGATCACACGAATTTGTTGATTGAAACGTACAAAAAATTACATGACCAACGAAATCAAATCCGAACGTGTGTTGAGTCAAATTGTAATCCATCTTTTACCATAATTGACGATTTTCAAACAACAACTTTTGAAACTGAAAATGATGATCTTAATGAAATTGTTGAAAACACGGTAATTGAGTTGGATTTCAATTCTTTTATGGGTGAGAAACTCGATTTAAATTTCGATCTTCCTTTTCTCGAATTCAAAACTTTGAATGCAACAACTTTGAATATTGAAAATGATATACGAAATGAAGTTGTTGATAATCCAACAATGGAAGACAAATTTAACGAACATGATTTCTTTGGACTTTTCGAAAACGAGTTGTTAAATTCTGATGAGGAAGATTTAAATCACCATTTTGATTTTGAAATCAATAATTCTGAAGAATTTTTCAATGACAAACTTGGAGTTCAATTTGGTGGAAATAAATGTGAACTTCAATCAATCGGTATATCTACCCCAAAAATCATCGAAAATCAAACAACTCGAACGAATTTTAATAAAACGACATTCGTTTTCCCAAATCAAAATTCAACTTTGAAATCTTTTACGATTTGGTTTTTCAAGCTTAAGCTGTGTCTTGCGTACTTGATGGGACAAATGAATCGGTCTTTGGAAGACCATTTCATTTACTTTTTAATGATATACTTTCTCATGCCATGAAAATACATTACATTTTCATGTAAATAATAATAAACTTCCTTTCACTTGGGTTGACTATGGGGATACAATCAAAATCAAGTGAGAGTGGGGAGTCTCATTATCTTTTTGATTTTTCATAGTTTATTTTACATTTTCTTTCCAAAACCCAAAAAAAATCTAAAAAAAGAACAATTTTTTTTAAGCATTTTGATTTATCTTTATAGAAACACTATAGGATAAATATATGGTTTGGTTTATTAAATTGAAATTTTTCAAAATTTATTCGTCTTAACAAAAATAAAAATGAAGTTTGATTACAAATAACGATGGCTTAACTAGTATATAGGAAGGTTCATACGTATTAATCATGAAATATCCTAATTGAAATCTTTGATTAAAAAGCGGTGAATTCAAATAAAAGGATATAATATATTTTTTGTCTTCTAAGTTAAATGGTGCTAAGATGATTTTGCAAAATTCTCTCTTCAAAAAACAAAAACAAAAACAAAAACAAAAACAAAAAAAAGAATATTTTGTGCATATGTATATATTTTCTTAATAAACACCTAGAGTCATGTGTTCACACTCGTGTATTCACTCGCCAAGCTCTGTACCATTCTTACATAAGCCCGAAAGGCAGTGTAGGATGGATATATCTGGCCTCAGTTTATCTGAGTTAGGTGTGTGTGTGTGTATAAAAAAAATTCGTTTATTAATAACGTCTACAGTCGATAAGTGTTCACACTTGTGTGTTCACTCGCCACGCTCTGTATTTCCCTCAAATAAGTCCATAAGGCAGTGCATGGGTAATATATCTGGCCTTAGTTTATCCAAGTTAGGCATATATAAATATTGTTAATATCAATAAAATTTTCAAATAAGAAAGAGTAAGCAATTGAAATCCAAGCACTTTTTTTACTTATTTGATTTGACTTGTTATTGCAAAAGAAATGAAAATACCACTTTGATAAACTTTGATAATTAACTAAGGATCTATTTCATGGTTACACTTTGTTATCAACTGAAACAACTAGTTAAACTATTATCTATTTGTTATGATAACTTGATTTTTATTGGAAATTTCGACGAGTAAATGGCTTAAATTTTCAAGATAATAACCAAAACATATATTTAACTTATTTGTGTCTATTTAAAAATAAATCTTTCATTTGTAAATATTTTCAAAAACCCGCATTCATCTCTTTATAAATAAATCTTGCATTTTGTAAATATTTTTCATATTGCATTTGGATTTTGTGGGTAGTATCCGCTGAAAACCCTCACAAGACAGCACTCGTCCTACTGAGGACACCCGGAGATTTAACGGCTTGTCGCATATGCTCAATGCAATCGTGCTCCCAACGAAAACTAATTTATCTTAGTTTTTCTTTATTGGAGGACAAATAAAAAGATAGGTGTGGGGGTATTGATGTGCACGTAAATGTGCATACTTTTACCACCATATTTAATTAGTCTAAATTAAATAAATGATCATATTAGGTATTTTAACTTGTTTAAACCAAAATTTGTATTATTTCAAATCATTGCATATTCATCTTCATCTAGGGGCAAAATGGTCATTTTTGTGCATATATTAATTTTCTAAAATTTAATTGAAATTTTCTATGTTATTTTGTAGGAATTTAAATTCAAATACAAGTGGCTTTATGAAGATATATGCATGCACAAGAGTGAATACAAAGGAATGAAGATGGAAATAATTCATTTAATGGATCATGGAGGACCCCACCTACCCATCTATCTTCATGTACAAATTAGAAGCTAATCCATATGTTAATGGTCATTACACTTTCTTGCTCACTTAATGGAGATTATTGGAGCTAATGATTACTTGGCCACCACACTTCCTAGAGAGGTAGTTTGGGCATTCCCAAAAAAATTGGGTTTTTAAACTTGTATAAATAGCCTTTATGTTTCATGTAACCCTCCACTTCTTTAGGCTCTCTTACCTTAGTCTCTCTTTAGTTTAGTTAGGCTCACAAGTAAATCAAGTTCTCTTCTTTATTTTCATGGTTACTTAGCCATTTCTTTTATGTAATCATTTTATGAAATTTTCAATACATGCTCTTTTCTTCTTTTGTTTATTTATGCAAGTAGTGTAGATTTTCTTTTATGCAATTAGATTAGTTCTCTTTTTCATTAGCTTTCATTTTCCTTTCGTTTTAGTTTCATATTGCATGCCGCAAGTGTTGATATGATGACACAAGTGAGAGGATTCCCTTCAGTTTAGAAGTAATGAAGCCCTCTTAAATCATGTAGATGCAACATAATTTTTCATTTATATCTCTTTTGTGCTTAACGGAAAGTTAGATCTTTGTGTGATTTTGTGTTTAATATTGAGTTTGATAGCTTATGTTGTTTAAAACAAATAGGTTATGCTTAGTCATATGAGTCACTAATTACCTCTTTATCTACATATGATTGTGGTAATGGAAGTGGATTTAGAATCAAAATTTGATGGTTTATGTTTCTAATTCAATAGTTAATAAGCCATGCTTAAAATAGATTCTACTTTTAATTTCATGTCATTTTATTAAAGTTAGTAAGTGGGTTAGAGGATGCATTAAAGTTTGATGGTTTAAGTGTATTAATTAATAACATAATTAGGCCATGCTTATGATAAATGCATCAACTAAACTCACAAATGACCAAAAAGAGATCATAATTTTATTATGTTGATTTATGTGATCTTGAGAGGGGATTTTCCTCTAAATTTCTCTTTAATCTCATATTTTTATTCTTCTTAGTTTTAGTTTGTTTTTACTTTTTTAGTTAGTTAACTATCCCTCGACTTTGGTTTAATTTGATTAAATAGAATTTCAAAATCTGAACAATTCTCTGTGGATTGACCCATACTCGCATACGTGCTACAATCGTACACCGTGTGCTTGCGGTAATTTTTAAATTTAAATTCGTTCGATGGATTTCTAACTCGATAGAATTCCTATCGACGAACATATGTACATTAACAAAATAAATATACATATTATATAATTTTGTTTATAATTCAAATCTAAGTTTTATTTAAAAATCATTTTGAAATATTACTTTGCGTTCAAATTTTTACCATGGTCGTGATCAACATGCTCACGTATATACAAGTTTTTTAAAAATTAATATACATGAATATATTATCATCATACGTTGACAACCCAAACATATGTGGATTCGTGATATTCATACCCTGTCTAAGCATACTTATAACATGATGAACACGCACGCATACATGCGCGCGTGTACATACACATATACAGATACATACATACAAACATATACATACATACATACATACATACATACATACATACATACATACATATATATATATGAAAATGTAAATGAAGGATTTACCTTGTCCAAAGCTTAGATGAAATACCTAGAAATGCGGAATCGAAAACTCCTTAAAACAATGTCTAGAATTCAGAAAAAGCTACCAATATGAATGTTGTAACGACCCAGAATTTGACCACCTAAAAATATAATATTTAAAGTGATTTTAAATATAAAATATAAAAAATTTCATGATTCAAACAATATTAGATAGGATTTGGAAATATAATATACATAAAAGTAGTAATATTTGCTTATATCGACAAAAGTGACAAAATCCTGATTTCAGTAAAGTAAGTTAAAATGGTTTATTTAAGTATTTTAATTTATTTATGAGTGTTTATATTTTTAAATAATATTATACAAATTTATTTTTAAATTTGGTTTACCTAAATAAATAGTTTAACTAAAACGTCAAAATATGGCCGTACAACATTTTGTCAAAAATCAGCGTTTTGCCGATTTAATGTTGTCGCAACGTTTGTTGCACCTTTATGTACACAATTTAATAACTATGTTAACATATAAATGTATTTAATAATTAACTAAACAATGTTACTTTTAAAAGTCACACTTAGAAAATTCAAGAAAGTAATTAACAAAAGTAAACTAAAAAAGACAAAACACATGTCACATCACATGTGACATAAAGTAATGTAATGTGACATAAAGTAAAATAATCATTCTTATTCTTTACTTAATTTTTAAGTGTTTGAATTTTAAAAGTGTGATGTGATATGGATGTTAAGTATTGAATTAAATAAGTTTACTTAATTCTTAAGGAAGATTATTTAAGTAAAAACACAAATCTATTTTTTTAATCTCAAATATTTTCTATAAATATCCATTCTCTTCTTCTTCACTTTTGCATCATTTCTTCTCTACATTCTTAAGCTCTCTTACATCCTTTAATGGCTTCTTTCCATAATTAAATAATGCCAAAATATTTCTAAAAATATAACAAAGAAAAATATCGACAAAACTCTGTTCGTACCACTCCAAAACTCCTCCTCCTCCCCTCTTACTGCTCATGCCCCCTTCACCATCAACCTGAGCCCAAACCTCCTTGGAACTCACGGCCCAAAGTTCCAAAGACCTCCACAAGTCAAGTCAAGCCACCTAGAAGCCTTAAAACAAGCATTCGTGAGCACCCGATTGAAGTTAGGAAAGTTATAATCACTTTAAAGTTAGTTCAATTCCAAACAAGGTAAGAATTACAAATTTATATGTATATATATTTGGTTGTGATGTTCTGATATGTTTGTTTGGTTGCTTGGTTACGATGTTGATTTCCATATGTTGTGTATTGCATGAAAATATTGAAATAAGTCACGGATTTACACGATGTATAATCACATGGAAATCACTTTCCAAAAGAAATGAAACGTGACATGAAATCATTTATACCTTGAAAAAAATATTTGAATACACTTTAGAAATGATTCCCAAGTGTCTAAACTTGTCTCGGCAAAGTTTGGATATGAGTCTCAAAATACGTCTAAAATTTGACGCGTCGCGGAACAAAAGTTCGTATTTTCACGTCAAAAGTTCAAATGAACATATGAAGTGGAATATTGTTCGGAATTCTTCGAAGTAATAATTTTCCAAATCCTTATATCCATATCTTTCATATAATAAAAAAAAATCAAGATTTCATCTTGTATATTTTGAAATATGACAAAATCAATTTTCAAGAAAAATCAAATTTTTGCACTAAATGACCAAAGTTGGAAATTGATAAAATAATCGTTTTAAAATATGAAATAAATTCTAAAAATCTTTTAAAATATTTTTAAAGTGATTTAAGTTGAAAAGATGGTTTTCTAACTGATATAAAAGTCGTTTTGAAGAATATAGCTTTTAAAGCACTTTTTGTAACACTATTTGCAACACTTTTCGCAACGCTTTTCAATAACTTTTGAAATAAAGGTTTAAACTTAACAATTTATTTTCAAATACCATGTAAAAAATTTTGCGTTAATAATGAAGCATTTTAAAAGAAATTTGAACAATTTAACATTATTTCAAAGGTGGTTAAACAAATAGTTAAGTGATTTAAAAAGGAAAATGAGTAAGCGAAAACGACTAGTAAATTTATTCCGTCCGTGAGATCTAAAAGTGAAAATAAGGTGTGTAACTAAGGTTAGGGATGGAGCAACTAGTTTCCTGAACTTACCTGGCCTTAGTTTTCTCTTTTAGGCGAGGGGTGGAACATATCAGAAGAAAAGCCCGGACGCTCAAGTTGGATTTTATAGAAATAACCTTCTTATACTCATTATTAAAATCCGAAGAGGGAACTTGTCATATTCGTGGAATTTAAAAGGCAATCTCACCGTTATTCAGCTTATGGCACTCGTTGAATACGGAAATTGATTTTGAATAAAAGTAGAATGATTTCTATAATCCTATTTTCTCAAAAGATACTCTTTAAAAATGATTTGAGAAATATTCAAAAGAGAGGTTTAAACGATTCCATATTTAAAGAAGAAGATTTTGAAAATATATATCTCTCTAAGATATTTTGGTAAAGGAAAATGAGTGAATCGAAAAACAATCACCTAATTACATCTTTTTTACCGATGATTGGATTTCGAAGGAACCTAGGTCGGATTTGGGTGATTCCTATCCGAAAACCACTTCGAACCAGTTTACTTGTTCGAAGAATGAAGATGTTTGAAGATGGAGATATTGAGATGAATAATAATGAGGGACTACTTGTTGATTAATTGGTGATAAACTTCCAATTCACTCTAATGTAGTAGTGGTCTCTTTGCTATGAAAAATCTCAAAACCGCAAGAGCTTCTAGCTAAGTAATGGGCGAGGAAAGTACCTTCGGTTTCGTTCAGTCCCATAACAACTTGTATGGATGAGTGTCTGACCTTGCATTCTAAATCACAATGAGTGGTCTCTATAGATGTATATCGGTCGGTGGCGGAGAAGACACCTTCTCTTAGCCTAACACCCTTTCCCGAGACGTATGAGCTCAGGAAGCTATAAGTTATAGAAATTACTCATGTGAATGGGGAATGGAAATATGGCATTCAAAGTAAAAGAAGATGTGCTTTGTGAAAATGTAATCATTGCCTCAAGCCTCGTCAATCGAAAATGACCAAAACATGGTTAGATGCGGCAAGGCTAAGTGGGTCATTCCCAATTAGCGTATGATCATTCCCTTCTACATATATTTCTTCCCACTATGATGTTCGGGATGTAAATTAATGTGGATGTATGTGAAGAGTGGTCTCGGATAAAGGTCAGTAAGGACCGAGGGATGACATATTCGGTACTATCTAGTTATAGAGATAGACCAGTCTTATGTTGGTAGAGGGAAGATGTTCTGTGCCTCGGGACATCCATCTAGAGGTGTGCCCATCGGAAGGTAGTCCCTTCACCTGGTCATTTGTATGGAAATCCATTCTCCAATAGAAACTTACGGTTTAGTTTGTAGAACCTAGTATGCCAGAATTTAATAATGGTAACAATTTCGACTAAGATTAATAAGTTTATTTGCAAATGTTTTCAAAGAAAGTCATTAAAAATAATATCCCCAAATTTTACGTAGTAAAGAGTTTTGGTTATCATAAGGTAAAAAACCTGTTCCGTGTTTATGTGTGGCGTGGTCTTATGAGATACCTTTTTGTTTTCAAAACAATGTACTTTGAGTTCTCACACCAATCCCATGACAGACCTGGAGTTTTTTTCCCCTTTAAATTCTGGGTGCCCTATCTTTCGGGCAGCCAAGTAGTCAGGATATCTTAGGAGCATTTTGGACTATGGTGGGGAATATTTTGGAGAAGTTTTTTGGAGCTATGATGCTGAAGTACCTTATGTAGATGTCTACCTATATTCCTTAGTGTTATATAGTATGTATTTCCCAGCATATGTACGGATAGACAGTTATAACTATCCTGCTGGATTTGTATTTGACTCTGATCATTTATGTATAATTAAAATGTTGAATGCGATGTGAGATTCTGTTATTTTGTTATCTTCTATCTTTATTTTCTTTTACACCCCTGATAACCTGCCTCCCCAGCACTTGGATTTACGGCACGTGAATACCGTGGATGTATTAGTGTTGATTTTTAAGGGTTAAGGAGACGGGTCATCACATTTGGTATCAGAGCTGAAGGTTGTGAGAACCTTGGCTTTGTTGGGATATGACTCATTATAGATAGGGTTAGTAATGCCCTAGAATGAGTTTAGTCTGAGAGAGCGCATAATTGAAACTTTAGCTTGAATAAATATATTCATACTGTAAAGCATTCCCTAAGATATCTCATCTATACATCCTAAAGATCTTTTTCTTACTATATACAGATAGTAGAAAATGAGTGGAAGAAAAGTACGAGGTAGGGGAGGAAGTAATACCACAAATGGTCAAACTCCCGCAGCTATAGTAGTCGAGGAAGTAGTAGTTCCGTTACCGCCCCAAATTAACTTTGCAATTTTATGCAAGAACTATACCTGCCTTGGTGGTAAACCTTTCAAAGGAACATAAACCATCATTGAAGTACAAGCTTGGATCCGCTCTTGTGAAAGAATTTTCAAAGGACCGATTATTGGAGATGAGCAGAAGAGATTCTTGGCTTCTTGGAAACTACAAGACGGAGCACTAGTTTGGTGGGAATCTATTACTCAGAATGAGTCAGAAGATGATTTCTCTTGGGAACGATTCAAAAAAGTTCCGGAGGTGCAGTATATGCCAGAAGCAGGAAAATCCCATCTTTACCAAAAATTTATGGATTTTAAACAAGAGGAGGAGATTTCATTTGAGGAGTATGATAACAAGCTTAACGAATTATCTTGGTTTGGGCCTGGATTGATAGATACACCCTTAAAAAAGAATGAAAAGTTTATTTTTGGAATGAAGAAGCAATACCATGTCAGAATGATTGGGCATGTGAAAGAACCATTTGTAGACTGAAGAGACATAGGATACAGATATGAAGCTTTGGATAAGATAGATCCACCCGTAGTAACGGAAAGTAATAACAATAACTGGAAAAAGCGAAAGTTCAATGGCAAAAAGCCATGGAAGAGAAAACTCAAAGGAGGATCTCAAGAGAACCGCTTTAAAGACATCACTTGTAACCATTGTAAGAATAAAGGCCATATTGCGAAGAATTGTTTGGGGTCCCAAAGCTCAGAGTGTTGACTCTCCTATGGTTCAGAATTATCTCTGCTATAATTGTCATAAACCAGGGCATGCGATTAAGGATTGTCCCTTAATAAAGAAAGGAGAACAAGCCAAAGTGTACTCTATCAAGGACGAGCCTTCAACCTCCAAAGATGTGAAGGGAAAAGGAGTGTTAGAAGGTAATATTTTTATCAAAGATGTTTTAGTTAGAGTATTATTTGATACAGGAGCTTCTCATAGTTTTATTGCTAAAAAAACTATAGCAGAATTAGAACTTGAACCTAAAATTGTTGACGACCGTATCTACGTGACGAATCCTAAAGGAGGTTCCACTAATATTTGTATGCATTGTGAAAATGTCTCAATTTCCTATCCTCCCCATCACTTTCCTTTCGATCTTTTGGCCTAAGATTTTATTGGATCTGAAATTTTACTTGGTATGGATTGGTTGGTTAAGTATAAAGTGTGCTCGATTGCGATAGAAGGATGATATCTTTATGGACCGCCTTTGGAAAAATCATAGAAATATCTTGCGAAGATCCTAGTCCAAGAAGGGATAGTTTTCTTTATGATTTAGATACATCCCAGACAGGATTAGAAACAATACCCATTGTTAAAGAATTTGCAGATGTCTTTGAGGAAGTAAAAAGTTTGCCCCCACAGAAATTGAATTTCGTATAAATTTAGTTCCTGGTGCGATGCCAATTAAACAACAAGATAGAAGGATGGCTCCAAAAAAAGGACGAGTTAAATAACCAAACCCAAGAGCTATTAAAGAAAGGATTGATAAGACCCAACCGTTCAAGTTGGGGATCAGCAGTTGTTTTTGTTGCTAAGTCAGATGGATCTTTGAGATTGTGTGCAGACTATCGAGATCTAAATAAGCAAACCATTAAGAATAAGTATCTTTTACCCCGAATAGATGACTTGTTTGACCAGTTACACAGAGCTTGGGTTTTTTCTAAAATGGACCTAGCTACAGGATTCCATCAGTTAAGGGTTGCAGAAGACAGCATCCATCTAACCGCATTCAAATTTTCGAACACTTTCTATGAGTGGTTGGTTATGCCTTTTGGGCAGACTAATGCACCTGTTTATTTTGTTGACCTTATGAATAGAGCGTTTAGAGATGTGTTAAACAAATTCGTGTTAGTCTTTATCGATTATATTCTTATCTACTCAAAGACAGAAGAAGAACACGCAAGGTATTTAGAAGCTGTGCTGGAGATATTGAGAAATAACGTGCTTAAAGCCAAATTCTCAAAGTGCCATTTTTGGGAGAAGGATGTAAGATTCCTTGGACATATAATATCAAGGGACGGAATTTCAGTAGATCTAGGGAAAGTTGTAGTTATTTAAGATTGGAAGCAGCCACAAACTCCTAAGAGATTCTTAGCTTCTTAGGTTTAGCAGGATATTACAGAAGATTCGTTCAAAACTTCTCTAAGATTGCCTATCACCTAATGAAGCTGATAATGAAGAATGCTAAATTTATTTGGACTTCTAAGTGTGAAGAAGCATTCCAAGAACCAAAAAAGAGATTGATAATCGCTCCAGTTTTGGCAATTATAAATGGAAATAGTGGATTGACCGTTTATATAGATGCTTGTAGAGAAGGAGTTGGTGCAGTTTTAATGCAAGATGGGAAGGCGATTTCTTACGCAAGTAAACAACTAAAGACGCAAGAGAAGAATTATGCAATACACGACTTAGAATTATTAGCTTTTGTGTTTGCTCTAAAGATATGGAGACATTATTTGTTGGGTAAGAATCTTTCATTGTATATTTCGATACAACTTTGAATTGACCTTAATAAATAATATTCCATCTTTTAGGTGAAAAATTCGAATTCTTCATGGACCATAAATCTTTGAAGTATCTTTTCACCCAGAAGGATTTGAATATGAGACAGCAGCGTTGGCTAGAATTTCTCGCATCTTACAATCTAGATATTCTATATACACCCGGAAAAGCCAACGTAGTAGCTGATGCATTGAGTAGAAAGTTAGCAACTATTTCTTATTTGGTAGTAACTCCAACTCTTCTGGAAAGGATTACCAGTAAACAGGGAGAAGATAAACGGTTTGAGAAACACATTAAAACAGCTAAAGAAGGAAGAAATTTAAGCTTTGAAATAGATAACCATGGAGTATTACGGTTAAATGGAAGAATTTGTGTTACGGATATTGGAAATCTTAGGCAAGAAGTATTAGCTGAATGCCAAACAGCCAAACTTAGCACTCATCTAAGGATTCATAAGATGTACAAGGACAAGAAGCATATATTTTGGTAGAGAAGCATGAAAAGGGACATATTTATCTATGTCACCCGTTGAGAAAATTGCCAAAGAATCAAAAGTGACCAACAGAAGATGGCAGAATTACTTCAACCTTTGGAAATTCCAGCTTGGAAATGGGATCGAATATCCATGGATTTCATTGATGGCTTACCTCGAACAAATAAGGAAATTAAGGCATTTGGGTTATCATAGACCGATTAACCAAAAGTGCACACTTTATTTCAGTTTATCCATCAAGAACTACAACAAGCCTTGTGGATATATATATATGAAGGAGGATGTCCGATTGCATAGAGTTCTGAGTAGTATAGCAAGAGATCGTGATCTAATCTTCTCTAGTCAATTTTGGGAAGCACTACAGATAGCTTTAGGAACCAAGCTGAGTATAACCACTGCATATCACCCCCAAACCGATGGACATACGGAAAGAGTCAACTGCATTTTAGAAGATCTTTTGAGAGTATGTATTCTAGACTTTGGAGGCTCGTGGGAGAATCATTTACATTTAGTAGAGTTCTCCTACAATAACTGCACTACAGATAGCTTTGGGAACCAAGCTGAGTATAACCACTGCATATCACCCCCGAACCGATGGACCGACGGAAAGAGTCAACTGCATTTTAGAAGATCTTTTGAGAGCATGTATTCTATACTTTGGAGGCTCATGGGAGAATCATTTACATTTACTAGAGTTCTCCTATAATAACAACTATCAAGCTAGTATCGGCATGGCACCGTATGAAGCTTTGTATGGTTGTCCATGTAAATCACTAGCATGTTGGATAGAAACCAGAGATCGGCTAGTGCTTGTCCTAAATATGATACGAGAAGCTTCAGAGAAAGTTGATATGATTAAGAAGAAGCTAAAAGAAGCCCAAAGTAGATAGAAGAGTTACGCAGACTAAAGGCATAGAAATATGGAATTCTCAGTTGGAGATTAGTCTTTTTTAAAGTCTCTCCAATGAGAGGAGTAGTAAGATTTGGAAGAGCTGGAAAGTTAGCACCTCGATATATTGGATCATTTCCCATTCTCGAACGAATAGGCCCACTAGCTTATCGAGTACAATTGCCTGAAAGATTGTCTGGTGTACACAATGTTTTTCACGTATCACATTTATGGCAGCATGTTTATGACCCAGAACAAATAATAGAAATGACTGCCCAGGATGACTTGGAGATAGAACCAAACTTAGCGGTTATTAGAAGGCCCATTCGAATCGTGGATCAAGATGAAAAACGGTTCATAAGTAGTACAATTGGTCAAAGTACAATGGAGCGGGGATGTTGATGATTGCACATGAGAAACAGAAGACAGAATGAGAAAAGCATATCCTGAGTTTAGGATCGATGTATAGACTTTATCTATCCTTCGAGTGTGCTCACCGCCTATAGTGTAATCACTTATTGTATATATTCCTTCTTATTGAAAATATATTTATTTTTGAGCTATTTTCTTCTTACCTAATTTCGAGAATGAAATTCTTTTAAGTAGGGGAGAAAGCAACGACCTAGAATTTGATCACCTAAAAATATAATATTTAAAGTGATTTTAAATATAAAATATAAAAGGTTTTATGATTCAAACAAAATTAGATAGGATTTGGAAATGGAAATATACATAAAAATAGTAACATCTGCTTATATCAACAAAAGTGACAAAATCCCGATTTCAGAATAGTAAGTATAAATGGTTTAATTAATTATTTCAATTTATTTACGAGTGTTTATATTTTTAAATAGCATTATACAAATATATTTTTAAATTTGGTTTACATAAATAAATAGTTTGACTAAAAAGTCAAAATATGACCATACAACATTTTCTCAATATTCAATGTTTTGTCGATTAAAAGTTATCGCAATGTTGTTGCACCTTTATGTACACAATTTAATAAATATGTTAAAATATAAAGGTAGTTAACAATTAACTAAAGAAGATTACAATTAATAATCACACTTGGAAAATTCTAAAAAGTAATTAGCAAAAGTAAATTAAAAAAAGACAAAACACATGTCACATCACATGTGACATAAAGTAAAGTAATATGACATAAAATAAAGTAATCATTCTTATTCTTTACTTAACTCTTAAGTATTTGAATTTTAAAAGTGTGATGTGATGTGGATGGTAACTGTTGAATTAAATAAGTTTACTTAATTCTTAAAAAATGTTATTTAAGTAAAAACACAAATCTATATTTTAATCTCAAATATTTTCAATAAATACCCATCCTCTTCTTCTTCACTTTTGCATCATTTCTTCTCTACTTTTTCTTTCCATAATTAAATAATACCAACATATTTTCAAAAATAAAATAAAGAAAAATATCAACAAAACTCCGTCTGAACCACTTCAAAACTCCTCCTCCCCCCTCTTATTGCTCACGTCCCCTTCACCATCAAGCCGAGCCCAAACCTCCTTGGAACTCATGGCCCAAAGCTCCAAATATCTTCAAAAGTCAAGTCAAGCCACCTAGAAGCCTTAAAACAAGCATTCATGAGCATGCAATTGAAGTTAGAAAAGTTATAATCACTTTAAAGTTAGTTCAATTCCAAACAAGGTGAGAACTCCTAATTGTATACATATTTGATTGTGATGTTGTGATATGTTGGTTTGGATGTTTAGTTATGATATTGATTTCCATATGTTGTGTATTGTATGAAAATATTGAAATAAGTCACGGATTTATACGACTTATAATCACATGGAAATCACTTTCCAAAAGTAATGAAACGTGACATGAAATCATTTATACCTTGAAAAAAATGTTTGAATATACTTTAGAAATGATTCCTAAGTGTCTAAACTTGTCTTGGAAAAGTTTGGATATGAATCTCAAAATATGTCTAAAATTTGACGCGTCGTGTAACAGTAGTTCGTGTTTTCGCGTTAAAAATTCAAATGAACATACGAAGTGGAATATAGTTCAGAATTCTTCGAAGTAATAATTTTCCGAATCCTTAAATCCATATCTTTCATATAATAAAAGAAAATCAAGATATCATCTTGTATATTTTGAAATATGGCAAAAAATTTCAGGAAAAATCTAGTTTTTGCACTAAATGACCAAAGTTGGAAATTGGTAAAAGAATCGTTTTTAAAAATATGAAATAAATTCTGAAAATATTTTAAAATATTTTTAAAGTGATTTAAGTTGAAAAGATGGTTTTCTAAATGATATAAAAGCCATTTTGAAGAATATAGCTTTTAAAGCACTTTTTGTAACACTTTTCGCAACACTTTTCAATAACTTTTGAAAGGTTGAAACTTAACAATTCTTTTTCAAATCCTATGTAAACATTTTTACGTAAATAGTGAAGCATTTTAAAAGAAATTTGAACAATTTAGCATTATTTCAAAGGTGGTTAAACAAATAGTTAAGTGATTTAAAAAGGAAAAATGAATATGCAGAAACGACTAATATATTTGTCCCGCCCGTGAGATCTAAAAGCGAAAACAAGGTATAAAACAAAGGTTAGGGATGGAGAAACCAATGCCTTGAGTTTAGCATGCCACAGTTTTCTCTTTTAGGTGAGAGGTGGAACATATCGAAAGGAAAGCCCGGATGCTCAAGTTGGATTTTATAGAAATAATCTTCTCATGCTCATTATTAAAATCCAAAGAGAGAACTTGTCCTATTCGTGGAATTTAAAAGGTGATCTCACAGTTATTCTTCCCATAGCACTCGTTGAATACAGAAGTTGATTTTCAGTAAAAGTAGAATGATTTATATAATCCTATTTTCTCAAAAGATACTTTTTAAAAATGATTTTAGAAATATTCAAAAGAGTGGTTTAAATGAATCCGCATTTAAAGAAGAAGATTTTGATAATGTTTATCTCTCTAAGATATGAAAAACAATCACCTAATTACATCATTTTTATCAATGATTGGATTTCGAAGGATCCGAGGTCAGATTTGGGTGATTCCTATTCGAAAACCACTTCAGATCAGTTTACGTGTTCGAAGAATGAAGATGTTTGAAGACGAAGATATTGAGACGAATAATAACGAGGGACTACTTGTTGATTAATTGGGGATAAACTCCCAATTCACTATAATATAACAGTTGTCTCTTTTTTATGAAAAATCCCAAAACCACAAGGGCTTCTCGCCTAGTAATGGGTGAGGAAAGTAACTTCGGTTTCGTTTAATCCCAGGATGAATTTGTATGGATGAGTGCCTGACCCTGCATTCTAAATCACAATGAGTGGTCTCTATAGATGTATATAAGTCGGTGGTGGAGAAGACACCTTCTCTTATCTTAATACCCTTTCCCGAGACATACGAGCTCAGGAAGTTATACGTTTATTGAAATTAGTCGTGTGAATGTGGAATGGTGTAACAACCCGTAAATTTTAAATCTTTTTAATATTGTAATTAACTGAATTTTTGTGAAATTTTAAATAAGTGAATTTGGAAATATAATTTAATATTTGAAATACGTCTATTTAAACATAACAAATGGTAAATTTTAATCTAATAATATGAAAGTTTATTTTCTAGTGTAATTTTATATAAATTTAAGCCAGTTAAAATTGATGATAAAAAAATGTTTTTTCAACTTTAATATTTTTACATAATAAATTTGTAAATCATCTTCTGAGTGAGGCGTAATCATCTGTTTCATCAAATTCGGACTGTTATTGTTTCGTTCATTTATTTTGGGCGTTTTAGCAGCATTTCCGATAACGATTATCAACTTTTAATAGGATGATTGTACCATGAATATCTGTATACCGTTTTGATCTTCCTGTCATGCTGATCTCCATTGTATATTCATTTCTGTATTTCAACTTTTGGTACCGAATGAATTCGATAAACTGATAGCCGCACCGGTATCCAATTTTCAACCTTTTGGGTTCCTTGTCCATTTATTTGTCCCGGTTGAAACCCAATAGTCACTAACCTTAAAATGGTCCCTAAATTTAGCATTTTTGATTTTTGGTATTCCACCGGTTGTTATTTGGGTTTATGCAATTCTTTTGAAATTTTTATATAACAATAAACGTATATTACTGAGTAAACCGCTTTCCTCACTGCAACCATTCCTCTCTATTTTTTTTCGTTTGCATGCATAGCTCGTGTACTTTTTTTTGAGATGCCTATCATCTTCCTATTCTTCGAAATTCCTTTAATCTCTTCCCTTCTTCAACTCTTCCATTCAAACGCTTATCCACCCAAACCGAACCCCCTCGCCACCGGGCTCTGCCCCTCCGCATCTCCAGACTACCGCAACCTGGCCTTCCACCTATGCCACTTTACCACTGTTCCCAGACTTTTCCTCGTCACTGCTTTCGCCTCGTGCTTCTCCTCCACGCCACCAAGCTGAGCGATGCATATATTTGTAAGAAAATATCTTTGTTTTATGATATATTGGTTTGATACATACATATATATATGTATGTATGTATGCATATAGTCTGTTTTATTGTTTACTTTATAATATAAGCTATGGCAGTCTTTATTCTATATATAAACAAGTTGTTTATGTTATATAAATTATATATAAGGCTTATAATTTTTGTAGTTTCCAGTTGCTTGCTTTTACAGTATAAACTTATATTGGTATTTTCTTATCTGGTTGTATGAATTTTTATTTGAAATGTAGGTAAGCTATATATATAATAGTCTAGAAGGAATAGTATATATATGTGATATTGTTTATATATTTACATTAATATATACTGATTTTGTTTAAGTATGATATATACAGTGATGATTTGGTTTTATGTGTATGATGTCTGCATATAGGTGTGAGTAGCCTGCATGTATGCATATATATTCAGTCTACATTTTTATCTATTGTTATTATACGGTCTGCAATGTATAAAAAGTATATAATGATAATATGTTTAAAGTGTTAACATTTATGTAGTTATGTATATATAGTTATATGCTATGTCACCTGGGTTACATAAGTAAGATGATATACTGTTTATATAATATTGATGTTTAAAATGTATATATGTATATTTATTTTACAATTAATGGTTCATAGCCTGATGCATATAACTGTTTATAAGTATAAGTATTAGCATACTGGAATTTGTTGTTCATATATATATATATATATATATGTTACATAAACCTGTGTGTTTGCATGTACGTTATATTATATATATGTTAGACTTGTTTGTTATATGATAATATGTTAAGTTATATATATATATATATATATATGTTACAGGTTAGTTTATATTTCAGTTATATATATATATATATATATATATGTTGTTTTAAAATATAACTTGTAGGTAAGTTTTAATGGTTTACATATATATATATATATATATATATATATATATATATATTTAATGTAGCAGCAATATGTCTAGTCTGTTAGCTTAACATAAGGGTAATATTTTTGTTTTATGAAATGCTGATTTTTAAAATTGTTTTATATAATATAAGTGTGTACAACGAATGGTTATGCTTGTAATCTAGGTTTTATAATTTTTGATTTTGAATATAATAATAATGTATATATGCTGATATTAATATATGTGTTTTAATTTGAATAATAGAATTTGAAATACATATACATTCAATATAAATGTGTTTGAATTTAAAATATGATTTATAAATATATAGCTATATATAAGTTCACTTATACCAATTATATTCATCAATCCAGTTCTGATTTGATTTCGTCAATTCCTTATCTATCATCTTTTCCATCGAATCTGTGCCAATCTTGATTTGCTTTGGAATTCGTAGCTTGTTCTGGTGTCAAACTCCTCTAGCCTCGAAAGGTGAGAAATCAATCCCGATTAACATTCTTATATCTATTAAATTTGATTTCAATTGAAAAGACAATTGAAATATGCTGCTGTTAGTTATTTACATTGCTATATATATGCTATTATCTGTATCTGTTCACCTGTGACATCTAACACCATTATCTGTTATTTATATTGATGATATATGTCTGTTATATTATTATCATATCTGTTTTCACTCTACAAGTTCCCTGTTAGCATAGAATTCCCTATAGGTTGAAATGATACATACCCGAATGATCTGTAGAATATGAGAGAATCGTTATGGGTTGAAATGATAAACCCAAGCGATTTTCATTGAATTGAATTTGGGTTTGCAGGTTGAAAAAGTATATACCCGTATATATTTAAACTACGGATTGAAAGGATAAATATCCATATCACTTGATCATAGGGTAGAAAATTTTATACACACACCGTTGGTCTATATATAAATATTTTGAAAATGGTTTCTTTAGTTTTGAAAAGAAATACATGGTTCAATAAATATTGTTTTTTAAATAATTATATATAAATGTTATTTTATATATAGTCAAATTCTTGATTTTAAAATTATATGTTTTGGAAAATTTAAAATTTAAGTAAGTTGGAAATCATAAATTTTAAGAATTTACTTATAATTTTACTATTTTAAAATATGTATAAATTAGTTTAGTATAAATAGATTTAATAATAAGCTTTAATTTAAATCAGTTGATTTAAATAATACATAATATGTTTAAGTATTTATTTAAAATTTTATTTTAAAATAGATTTTTATAAGTTAAGGTTGGGAAGATAAATTTTAATTTATTTGAAATAGTATTTAATTAAGAATTTTATTTAATTAAATAGATTTGAAAATTATTTAATTTTAGATTTTAAAGATATGATTTTATAACTTGATTTTGGTTTAAGGTGACTAAATGAATATTTCAAGTTTAAATAAATTGAAGGAAATATTTAGTGATTTGAATTTATGGTTTTATTTAAATGATGTTGGATTTATTAAGTAAATATTTCAAAACTAAACAATAATGAAGTTAAATTAAGATACATATAAATTATCAAATTTAGTTTTGAAATGTGGAATATTTAAAGTTTTGAAATATATTGAAGTTGAAATGGTTTATTTTGTATTTCGAATCCGTATTTGAAATCGATTTAATTTGAAATGGTTTATTGAAAAACTGAATTGAGTTGAAATTGATGAATTGAGATTGAATTAAATTTGAATGGTGGAATTCGAGTTGAACTAAATCGATTTGTGAAATTGAGTAAGCTATTTTATTATATAAAGTATTTTTTTTAATTTTTTTAATTTATATTTAAACTATTTATATATTTTACTTTATGAATTATTTTAATATAAACTATTTTAATATAAACTATTTTAATATAAACTATTTTAATATAAACTATTTTAATATAAATCATTTTTATTATAAACTATTTTTAGTATAAACTATTTTTAATATAAACTATTTTAATATGCTAACTAATTTATTATAAACTATTTTAACTTATAATTATTTTATATAACTATTTTATTTTATAAACTATTCTATTATATATACTATTATTAATATGTAAATTGTTTAAAGGAAAGTGCTATGATTTCAAAGTGTTATGATTTCCGAAGTGTTATAATTTCAAGTATTTGGTTTCGAAAGTGTTATAACCTTGAAGTACTATGATTTTTGACATGAATATTATTTTAAGTTAGAAATGATATTGTATTGATATGGTTTCTAAATGGATATGATATTTTGGTTTTGAAGTATGATATTTTGAAATGACCACGGTGTTGTAATAATATTTGGTTGTTAATAGCGTATATTACTGCATAGCAGATAGTTCCACGGATCCTTAGAGGATGGTTATCCCAAACATCCTTTAAGTTACTTGTATTTCAGTCAATATTTCACTTGAGTTGGATTTATTGATATAAGAATGTTAATCCTGACTCGAGTGTTTTGTGTTTTTCTTTACGCTCGAGTCAGACTGAGTGTCACAGCATTTGAGACTTATCTTTGGAGTTGGAGCTTCAATTGGAGATCCATCTATCTATCTAGCTTTCAGTTATTCAGTTGACTTCACTGATATATTCAGTTTGTTATTTGACTATTGTATTGGGACTTCTATGTCTTCGAGACTTCTCTTGTATCTTCTTTTAACCCTGATATATATAGTAGCTTCATGAACTACTATTCATTTGTTTCCGCTGCTTATTGTTATATTACTCTGTGTCTGTGATTTATTTATTTACTGTGTATGCTGAGTTTTGCCAAATAAAAAAATTAACAATCTGATATTTTGGGCAATTCAAGTCCGACATGTGTGTCAGCCTATGCACTTGGAAGGTGCAGTATGATAGGGGGTTCTCGCATTTGGTTTGGTAGCAAGCAGATGACTCTTACTCCTACATGTCCCTGCGGGGTTGGTGCAGCCGAGAGGCTAACCGTAAAGGCAGAACACAGGTACCAATGTATGTTATGGTGGGTGTTACCCTACTTACATGCGGGTTGTTACATGTGGTATCAGAGCTCTGGTTTTAGGCAAAACTTAGCATATAGAGTAAATTTAATTGCAGAATTACTTTCGTTTGAGCTTGAATCTCTTCCTCTTTGATTCGGATCTCCTTTGAACTCCGAGACTCCCCTTTTGTTCTGGAATCAATCTTTGTCTTCTTATTCGTGTTCTTTTGATTTTAGAATATCCCATAATATATCTGTAATGAATCGGCTGTCCCGCCAATCTTAGAATGATTTGTAAAGGGGTGAAACTCCTTTACAACGGGCATTGATTCACCGGAGATTTCTGTATCCTAGGTTTAGATGCTGCTATCTTTTGCTATGCCCGAATTCTATCTCTTGCGACCGGATGTCGATTGCCTCAGAATTCTACATCGATCATATTCTTGAAGTCACGGTTGACCCGGTGAAGGTCACCCACGATTAATATAAGGCTATCCATCTTCATCGTTTGTAATTTAATTATCATATCTTCCTCCCAAGTCTATTTTTGTGATTTGAGTTCTCTTCGATTAGGACTCCTCCAATTTGAATCTCATATGGCTTTTCATACAACGAAGTTGATCTTGGAAATTTATTGATTCTTGTATAAGATGAACTTTATATAAGTATAAGGTGATTTTCAAAACTGTTGATTTTGGAAGGTATTCGATTTGAAGAGATAAACCTTTTATAAGAATGATTTGATATATTCGAGATTATTGATTTTGTAAAGTACTTTATCTGAAAATGAAATCTTATATATAATGGAATTTATATAAGTGTGATATTTGAAGCTATGATTTTGAAAGGGTACTACATATGGTATATGATATTTTGAAGTAAGAGGTATGGGGAAGTACCCTCTACGAAGAAGTATAGTATGATATGCTTCGACCCAGGTGGACTTGGGGAATCCAGGAATGGATTCGACCGATAAACCCTTTTGGACGGGTGAATTCAGAAATGGATTCGAACTGTTATGGTTTTCCGGACTTAAACTCATGAGTTCCTCGATTTTTTTTCCAGGGTAGATGGTTCTTTAGTTTACCTAATAGAAGCGCTCTCGATCCTGGGATCTGTTGTTTATGGATCTTCCAGGAAGGAAGTGCATCCACTGCGTAAATTATTGAATCAGCAGCGTACATCTGTAGAAGGGGTCGACGGTCCCTTGTTTACGAACTGGCTATGATATTTTTCTGGAATTCGAAAGGCAGAAGGATCTTCTGGAAAGTTTTGTGTCCATTGCGTAAATACTGGATCAGCAGTGGGCCACTGCTATTGTATTATCATCATTTGACTTTGGATTTTGAGCGGTACTTCTCATACCTATTTTTAAGTATTTTCACTGGGTGTTGAAATAGGTCTACTAAGAACTTGGAGATTTCTAGTCTTACGCCTGCTTAACGTACGACCAGAGCCTGCAAGAACGAGGATAAACCTGTTAAGACATGAAGTTATAAAAGTATTTTGATAAAGTATTTAGTAAAGGTTATTTTGGTCATTTTTTCTATTTTCTTAATACTTTAAAATGTTTGAAATATTGTCTATTTATGTACAACATGGTTATAAATTGATTTGGAATTTAAATGAATATAAATTAAGAATTTGAGAATTTAATTTCTGGTGATTCCAAACTTTGGTTTTAAATTTTTAGAATGTATATTATTTAAAAGTATTTTCGAATAGAAATCGTTTCCAAAGAATTTATAAATATTTAAATCAGTACTCTCCTATTTTTTCGCTAGAAAATAATTTCGGTGATGACTGCAGCATCATCGACATTCATCTTCGAGTTTCAGAGTGGAGAGGCCACTTTGTAACCTTGCTACATTTTGTTTTGGAAAATGAATTTGATTTGAATTTCTTAACTATGATTTAAATTTTAATAAATGAATAGTATATGTTTATAAATTTGATTTGATATATATATAGTGTGTGTGTGTGTGTACCTTTATCTAAATGGTTTGAAGTAAATCGGGAATTTAACTCTTAAATTTTATTAAAGGATGATTTCAATAAGGCTAAAATTTTGAATAAATATTTAAAACTTGAAAAAAGGTTTTTAAATGGAAATAAATATAAAAAAAGAAGAGAAAAGAAGAAAAAACTAAATGAAAATTATATGATTTGAATTGACAGTTTAACTAACAAATTTGAATTGAAAGACTATTTATTGATTTAATAAAATGGATTAAACAAAATTGTTGAATATTAATCAATTTAAAATTGAAATTTATATGGTTTTAAATTTATTGTTGTGATATTATTTCAAATTTATTTTCTTTCTGCTTGTTTCTATTCTCCTACCTCGTTACTTTTTTAGGACGAAAAGTTTTGAGTGGGGGAGAGTGTAACAACCTATAAATTTAAATGGTTTTAATAACGTAAATAACTGAATTTTTGTGAAATTTTAAATAATTGAATTTGGAAATAAAATTTAATATTTGGAATAAGTCTATTTAAACATAACAAATGGTAAATTTTAATCTAATAATATGAAAGTTTATTTTCTAGTGTAATTTTATATAAATTTAAGTCAGCTAAAATTGACGATAATAAAATGTTTTTCCAAACTTAAATATTTTTACATAATAATTTTTTAAATCATATTCTGAGTAAGACGTCATCTTTCGTTTCATCAAATTCGGACTGCTATTGTTCCATTCATTTATTTTCGGCGTTTTAGCAGCATTTCCGGTACCGATTATCGACTTTTGATATGATGATTGTACTACTAATATCTGTATATCGTTTTGATCATCCTGTCGTGCCGATCTCCGCGGTATATTCATTTCTGTGTTTTGACTTCTAGTACCGAGTGAAATCAATAAATCGATAACCGCACCGGTACCCAATTTTCAACCTTTTGGGTTCCTTGTCCATTTATTTGTCCCGGTTGAAACCCAATAGTCACTAACCTTAAATGGTCCCTGAATTAGCATTTGACTTTTGGTATTCCACATTTTTTATTTGGGTTTATGCAATTCTTTTGAATTTTTTTATATAATAATAAACGTATATTACTGAGTAGACTGCTCTCCTCATTGCAACCTTTCCTCTCCATTTTTTTTTCATTTGCCTGCATAACTCATGTCCATTTTTTTGAGAAGCCTATCGTCTTACCATTCTCCAAAATTCCTTTAATCTCTTTCCCTCTTCACCTCTTCCATTCAAACGCTCCTCCACCCAAACCAGACCCTCTTGCCACCGGGCTCTACCCCTCCGCATCCCCAGACTACCATAGTCTGGCCTTCCACCTTTGCCACTTCGCCACTGTTCCCAAACTTTGCCTCATCACTGCCTTCGCCTCGTGCTTCTCCTCCACGCCACCAAGCCGAGCGATGCATATATTTGTAAGAAAATATCTTTATTTTATGGGATATTGGTTTTAATATATATGTATATAGTCTGTTTTATAGTTTACTTTATAATATAAGCTATGGAAGTCTTTCTTTTATATATAAATAAGTTGTTTATCTTATATAAATTATATATATGGCTTATACTTTTTGTAGTTTCCAGTTGCTTGCTTTTACTGTATAAACTTATATTGGTATTTTCTTATCTGGTCGTATGAATTTTTATTTGATATGTAGGTAAGCTATATATATAATAGTCTAGAACGAATAATATATATATGTTATACTGTTTATATATTTACAGTAATATATACTGATTTTGTTTAAGTATGATATATACAGTGATGATTTGGTTTTAAGTATACAATGTCTGCATATAGGTGTGAGTAGCCTGCATGTATGCATATATATTTAGTCTGCATTTTTATTATTTCTATTATACGGTCTGTAATGTATAAAAAGTATATAAAGATAGTATGTTTGAAGTATTAACATTTATGTAGTTACATATGTATAGTTATATACTATATTACTTGGGTTACCAAAGTAAGATGATATAATGTTTATATAATATTGATATTTAAAATGTATATATGTATGCTTGTTTTACAATTAATGGTTCATAGCCTGATGCATACAACTATTTATAAGTATAAGTATTAGCATACTGGCATTCGTTTACATATATATATATATATATATGTGTATGTATGTATGTATGTATGTATGTTACATAAACCTATGTGTTTGCATGTATATTTTACTATATATATGTTAGATTGTTTGTTATATGATAATATATTAAGTTATATACCTAAAATATTTATGTTGTTTTAAAATATAACTTGTAGGTAAGTTTTTATGGTTTACATATATATATATATATATATTTAACATAGCAGCCATATGTATAGTCTGTTAGCTTAATATAAGGATAATATTTTTGCTTTATAAAATGCTTATTTTTAAAATTATTTTATATAATATAAGTGTGTACAATGAATGGTTATACTTGTTGTAATCTGGGTTTTATAATTTTTGATTTTGAATATAATAATAATGTATATATTGATATTAATATATGTGTTTTAATTTGAATAATAGAATTTGAAATACATATATATATTCAATATAAATGTGTTTGAATTTAAAATATGATATATATATATATATAGTTGTATATAAGTTCACTTATACAAATTATGTTCATCGATCCAGTCCTGATTTGATTTCGTTAATTCCTTATCTATCAGCTTTTCCATCGAATCTGTGCCAATCTTGATTTGCTTTGGAATTCGTAGTTTGTTCTATTGTCAAATTCCTCTAGCCTCGAAAGGTGAACAATCACCTATGATTAACATTCTTATATCTATTAAATTTGATTTCAATTGAAATGGCAATTGAAATATGTTGCTATTAGTTATTTACATTGCTATATATATATATATGCTATTATCTGTATCTATTTACCTGTGATATCTGACACCATTATCTGTTATTTGTATTGATGATATATGCACATTATATTATTATCGTATCTATTTTCACTCTACAAGTTCCCTGTTAGTATAGAATTCCCTATAGGTTGAAATGATACATACCCGAACGATCTGTAGAACATGAGAGAATCTTTATGGGTTGAAATGATAAACCCAAGCGATTTTCATTGAATTGAATTTGGGATTGCGGATTGAAAAGATATATACCCGTATATATTTAAACTATGGATTGAAATAATAAATATCCGTATCACTTAACCATAGGGTAGAAAATTTTATACAGACACCGTTGGTCTATATATAAATATTTTGAAAATGATTTCTATGGTTAGGAAAGAAATATATGGTTTAATAAAGATTAGTTTTTAAAATATTATATGTAAATGTTATTTTATATATAGTCAAATTCTTGATTTTAAAATTATATTTTTTGGAAATTTTAAAATTTTAAGTTAGTTTGAAATTATAAATTTTAAGAATTTACTTATAATTTTACTATTTTAAAATATGTATAAATTAGCTTAGTATAAATAGATTTAATAATAAGCTTTAATTTAAATAAGTTGATTTATATAATACATATTAGTTTAAGTATTTATTTGAAATTTTATTTTAAAATAGATTTTTATAATGTTTTTTATAAGTTAAGGTTGGAAAGATAAATTTGAATTTATTTGAAATTGTATTTAATTAAGAATTTTATTTAATTAAATCGATTTAAAACTTATTTAATTTAAGATTTTAAAGATATGATTTTATAACTTGATTTTGGCTTAAGGTGATTAAATGAATATTTCAAGTTTAAATAAATTGAAGGAAATATTTAGTGATTTGAATTTGGGGTTTTATTTAAATGATGTTGGAATTATTAAGTGAATATTTCAAAACTAAACAATAATGAAGTTAAATTAAGATATATACATATACATATACATATACATATATATATTATCATATTTAGTTTTGAAATGTGGAATATTTAAAGTTTTGAAATATATTGAAGTTAAAATGGTTTATTTTGTATTTCGAATCCGTATTTGAAACGATTTAATTTTAAATAGTTATTGAGAAATTAAATTGAGTTGAAATTGATGAATTGAGATTGAATTAAATTTGAGTTGTGGAATTTGAGTTGATTTGAATCGATTTTTGAAATTGAGTAAGCTATTTTATTATATATAATAGTTTTTTAATTTATATTTAAACTATTTATATATTCTACTTTATGAATTATTTTAATATAAACTATTTTTATATAAATCATTTTTCATATAAACTATTTTTAATATAAACTATTTTTATATGTTAAATATTTTATTATAAACTATTTTAACTTATAATTATTTTTATATAACTATTTTATTTTATAAACTATTCTATTATATATACTATTATTATATCTAAACTGTTTAAAGGAAAGTGTTATGATTTCAAAGTGTTCTGATTTCCAAAATGTTATAATTTCAAGTGTTTGGTTTCGAAAGTGTTATAACCTTGAAGTACTATGATTTTTGAAATGAACATTATTTTAAATGAGAAATGATATCGTATTGATATGCTTTTGAAATGGATATGATATTTTGGTTTTGAAGTATAATATTATGAAATGACCACGGTGTTGTAATAATGTTTGGTTGATAATAGCTTATATTACTGCATAGTAGATAGTTCCACGAATCCTTAGAGGATGGTTATCCCAAACATCCTTTAAGTTACTTGTTTTCAGTTGATATTTCACTTGAGTTGGATTTAGTGATATAAGAATGTTAATCCTAACTCGAGGGTTTTGTGTTTTGCTTTACGCTCGGGTCAGATTGAGTGTCACAGCATTTGAGACTCACCTTTGGAGTTGGAGCTTCGATTGGAGATCCATCTATCTATCCAACTTTCAGTTATTCAGTTGACTTCACTAATATATTCAGTTTGTTATTCGACTACTGTATTGGGATTCTATGTCTTCGAGACTTCTCTTGTATCTTATTTTAACCTTGATATATATATATATATATATATATATATATATATATATATGGTAGCTTCGTGAACTACTATTCATTTGTATCCGCCGCTTAATGTTATATTACGCTATGTTTGTGATTCTATGATTTATTTATTTACTGTATAAGCTGAGTTTTGCCAAATAAAAAAATTAACAATCTGATATTTTGAGCAATTCAAGTCCGACATGTGCGGATGCGAATGGTTGAAAATATCGAGATGTTACAAATGGCAATGTGGCATTCAAAGCAAAAGAAGATGTGTTATGTGAAAAGGTAATCGTTGCCTCATGCCTCATCAACCGGAAATGGCCGAAATAGGGTTAGATGCGGCAAGGCTAAGCGGGTCATTCCTAATTAGCGTATGATCATTCCCTTATAGATATATTTCTTCCTACTACGATATTCGGGATGTAAGTTAATGTGGATGTATGCGAAGAGAGCTCTCGGATAAAGGTCGATAACGACTGGGGGATGACATATTCGGTACTATCTAGTTATGGAGATACGTCGGTTTTTTTTTGGGTAGAAGGAATGTGTTATGTGCCTCGAGACATCCATCTAGAGGTGTACCCATCGGAAGGTAGTCACTTCACCTAGTCATTTGTATGGAAATCCATTCTCCAATAAGAACCTACGGTTTTGTTTGTAGAACCTAGTATGCTGGAATTTATTAATGGTAACAATTTCGGCTAAGATTAATAAGTTTATTTGCAAATGTTTTCAAAGAAAGTCATTAAAAATAATATCCCTAAATTTTACGTAATAAAGAGTTTTTGTTATCATAAGGTAAAAAACTCGTTCCGTGTTTATGTGCGGCGTGGTCTTATGAGATACCTTTTTGTTTTTTGTACATCGTACTTTTAGTTCTTACACCAGTCCCATGACTAACCTGGAGTTTATTTTTCCCTTTAAACTCCGGGTGCCCTATTTTTCGGGCAGCCAAGTATTCAGGATACCTTAGGAGCATTTTGGAGCATGTTGGGGAGAAATTTGGAGAAGTCATTTGGAGCTATGAAGCTGAAGTACCTTATGTAGATATCTACCTATATTCCGCTGTGTTATGTAGTATGTATTTCTCAGCATATGTACGAATCGACGGTTAAAACTATCCCACTGGATTTGTATTTGACTCTGATCATTTATTTATAATTAAAATGTTGAATGCGATATGAGATTCTATTATTGTGTTATCTTCTATCTTTAGTTTCTTTTACACCCCTGATAATCTAACTCCCCAGCACTTGGATTTACGGCACATGAATAACGCGGATGTATTAGTGTTGATTTTTGAGGGTCGAGGAGACGGGTCATCAGAAATGTAGCTACCATTGATCTTTGATTTGTATTTAATTTGAGATTTCAGTGGATTGAAAATTTTGGAGGGGATTGGCAATAAGGGTTCGACCTTGACTGGTCTAAAGGAGCTAAAGAGAAGAGTACTAAAGTGGTGGCATAAGACGAATATATAGCATAGGTCCAAGGAGTAAAAGGGGATCCATATGCTCCTTTCTCTTCTACCAATTCACCTTACATTGAATCATTATTCAAGCCTTTCCTAGCCTCCTATAGTCGACCATGTATGTGCCCTTTCTCGACCTCCCAATCACTTCAAGCCCAATCAAATAAAAGTGTAATTTAATTTAATTCAAATGCACATTAATATTGTGTATCAATACGTGTGTTTATAACTAATATATATACACTATTTAATATTGATCAATAAAAATTAAATATAATTTTATAATTAATATTTTATACATATTAATTAATTTATAATTATTGTAATTAATTAAACCGGCTGGTAACAGGAGTATTCAACGTTTTGATTGTGCGACTCTTAGGTGTAAATTCGATTAGGATTAATATCGAATAATTTGAATATTAATGTTTTCACGTTACTTAACAGGTGCTGTGGCATTATGGTCAAATATGTATCTTATATAGCTTTGGTAAAATTTAATTTTACCGTATTTAAGAATTACTATGTATTGATGATTATTTATGACAATTTTCTTCGTCAAAACTAGATCACATTAGGACTTATGGAATGTGGTAACGGTCAAAATTCCAATATCATCCATATTCAACTTTATAGTCCAAACACAAAGTCCGATGAGCCACTTGCTAATGCAATACACGGGTCGTTGAATTTTTGCTTCTTCACGCATAAGGGCGGCGTTCAATGCATGAGGTGAGATTGCTAAGCAAAGGAACAGGGCTTTCCATTCACAGGCTTTGATAAATTGGCGGAGCTTCCATGTGCTGCAGCAATTCTTCGTATACTGTTTGACAAGCTTCACACATTCAAAGTTCTTCTTTCCTTTCTTCAATGCATGAAAGAATGGTGTGCACTTGTCGGTAGCTTTCAAGATAATTCGACTTAGTGCTATGACCTTTCCTTTCAGGCTTTGCAGTTCCTTATTATTTTTCCGAGCTTGAACTTCTCGCAGTGCTGTTATTTGTTCTGGATTTACTTCAATGCCAGTGGCACTTACAATGAATCCTAAGAATTTACCAAAGGCTACTCCGAAGTGACATTTGAGTGGATTGAGTTTCATTCCTTACTTTCAGAGTATATTGGACATTACAGCGAGATTATCCAAGTGATTGGCAGCTGCTTGTGATTTGACCAACATGTCGTCCACGTAACCTTCCATAGTTTTCTAGATTTGGCGCTTGAACATGGTATTTACTGACCTTTGATAAGTTGCCCCAGCGTTCTTTAAACCGAAAGGCATTACCCTATTGCAGTATAGATCTTGGTCGGTGATGAAGCTGGTGTTTTCTTGATCAGGTTCATGCATCAAGATTTGGTTGTACCCAGAGTATGCGTCCATGAATGATAGTAGCTCATGTCTTGCTGTTTCATCCACAAGCTAGTCTATTCGAGGGAGAGGGAAGCTGTCCTTCAGGCAAGCTTTGTTTAAGTTTGAGTAATTGATATAGATTCGCCACTTCCCATTGGATTTTTGACTAAGATCGGGTTAGATACCCACTTAGGATAAGTTGCGTCACGGATAAAACCGTTCTCCATTAACTTGTCCACCTCTTCCCTTAATGCCTTGGACTATTCAGAATCCAAGTTGCGCCTCTTTTGCTTTACAGGTGTTAACTTACGGTCAATGTTGAGTGCATGACATGCAATTTTTGGTGACACCCTATACATATCAGAATGCGTCCATGCGAACACATCCAAGTTGGCACGAAGAAACTTAGTAAGCTCCAACCGCATCTTGTTTCAAATGTGCAATCCAATTTTTAAGATTTACCCAGTGTTGTCCATATTGACCGGGATGGACATCGTCAATTCTGACAGTGCTGCCCATTCCTCCTCTGTACTCTTCTTTCTAGGGTCTAAAGCCTAATCGAATTAGCTGTGGTCCCCAAGCCAAGGGCAGCTCTGTAGTTGCTATTCAAAAGGTTCGCAGATGTGAAGAGTTCTCCCCACATCTTTCCCTTTTTCCCTTCTTCTGGATTCACGGAACTCTGCAATCTAACATTCTTTGGCAGCGCACCGATCTCCTTTCACTACTCTGATGCCATTTGCAGTAGGGAACTTCGTGGCTAGAGCTATTCTAAGAACTGCTAGAGTGGGCCATCCCAAGAAGGCATTATATGCAGACATTTTGTCCACGATTATGAAAGTCTGAATGGGGGTGACTCTTCGATCACCCTCTCCATGTTCTTCTGGTAGGTCGATTGTTCCCACAATTTACATGGGTTCGCCAATGAACCCACGGATCTTCGTTTGGCATGCAGACATGCTTGTCATGCCGATATTCATTTGATCAAAAGTACATTTGAAAAGTATATTGACAGAGCTGCTACTATCGATCAACACTCGTCAAATAACAGTGGGACTGATTCCCACTGTTACCACCATTGGATCAAGAGTCAGGGCTTCAGTCCCTTCGGTGTTCTGATTTTAGAACACTATGTCATCATTCAATACTTTCTACATCTTTGATGGAGTTTCATCTTCTATTGTGAGGCATGATTACTTTAGAGCATGCTTCAACAAACTTGCATACCACTTCTTCTCCCTCCAGCTTCTTTACGCAGGGTGTGGTCCCCAAGATATTGTTCCAATAATAAGTCTTTGGTCAGTTTGTTTGGACCCTCCTTCACTAGTTCCGGCTTGATTCCTTTGTTCTCTAGGAGGCTGAGGAGTCGCGGGTTGATCAAGGTTCTGTGACTTTCTTACGTACTGCTAGAGTTTGTTTTCTCGGATCAATCCTTCAATGAGATTCTTCAGATGGAGGCATTCGTTTGTGTTATGACCGTGAGTCTCGGGGAAGCGATAGAACTTTCTTAAGCGTTTTTTCTGTTCAGTTGCTTCTTTCCTATGGAGTTTTTTGTATTCCTCAGTCCCCAATGTTGCGAGATAAATATTTTCTAGAGTTTCATTTAGAGGGGTATAGTCTTGGGGCCTAAACCCTTTAAGCCTTTTATTGTCGCCATTACCATTTCTTTTATTGGAGCTTTGATTTTTCCTCGTTTGATTTCCTTCTTTCCTTGTGACTCCTTCAGTAGTTCCAGAAGCATGCACGTTTTGACTCATTGCTACACTGCTCTGTCCGATATTAATCGGTTGCACACTAGTAGACTTCCTTCCTAGCTCTTGCACCTCCTCCAATCTTAAGTATTGACTTGCTTTACGATTCAAATTCGGTCATTGGGTGAATGGCGCAGACTAACGCCATAAAAACCATGTCCTTGTTGGGATTGCTTACTTCCATCACTGTGGTATTAAACCGGTTCACGAAATGTTTCAACGATTCGTTACGTCCATGGAATAGTCTGGATAGGGACATGACATCTTTGGTTGCGCGATATGGAGCCTGAACTGATCAAGAAATCTTGTTGCTAATTGGTCGAAGGCATAGATAGATTTTGATGAAAGCCTAGTGAACCACATAGACGCAATTTCTTCAAGAAAGATGGGAAAACACCTGCACCGAATAGCTTTAGAGGCATTAGCTCCATCCATGTACCAGCTATACTTGTATAAATGGGGTTTTGAGTTCTTTGTCCCGTCGTAGGACGAAATGGTTGGCATTATGATTTTTTTGGATATTTCTCATTCAATATTTCATCAGTAATGGGAGTCCGAATTAGTGCAGATCCCCATTCATTTTCTCTTCTATTTACTCTCGTCCATTAATTGTTTGACCATGTCTGTTATGTATGCCTCTTGTGTCCGGTAATCCTAGGGACGGCAGTCAGTCACTACACCAAGTGTTTGTCTTTGCAAATGATCTTGGCAAGTGGGTTAAAGCCTAGGTTCTCCTGTTTTTGGGAGAGCCACTCTAACGGGGCCCCGTTGGCTTGTAGTAGGCCTGATTGGGACAGTTTGGATGTTCCTAGCATCATCAAATGCGCTGACATTCTCTTCCAACTGGTTGCTTAGCTCTCCATCTTCTGGGTCGGAGAGGTCCATAGTTATATCTTCTTGCGGGGTCATTGCCCCTTGATTCAAGTTTAGACTTGGGTGCCTTACGGTAAGAGGGGTACTCGTATTTCCTTCCACATTATGTCCTATGGTTCTTATTGTCACCCTTTTTTGTGATTGTTTTCCGTTTCTTCTGTTTAGACCAGAAATGGAAGAATTTTCTTGTTCTACAACAGCCGTGGATTCAGGCATAGTTCTTGGAGCAGGGTTTGACTATGAGGTAAAGAGAGCATTAAGCTTATCCATCAGAGCCTTCTGGTTACTTTTCATTTTTTGGTTGATCTTGTCAACCAATTTATTCAGCTCATCCCTAGTAATAACTTCATGCTGACTGGAGGATGTTGGTGCCTGATTTCCTAAGTTATCACAATTTACTTCAGTATGTTGAGGATTAACATCTCCTCCAACTATCACTACCTCTATGGACCTTCCAGAGGAATTTCTCCTTCTTCCAGGAGCCATTGATTGGGGCTAAGTGATCCCAAGTAGTAGATCTTTCAGGCAAAGATCGGGGATCTAACTTATGGTCCTATAGGATCCAAAGTAGATAGTTAGATCTGAACCTTGAGTTGGGTTCTCAGTGAAAGCACCAAAATGTTAACCCAAAAAATGGATCAACACCCTGCTCTAAGTGTGGAAGCACCAACCCTGTTCTCATAGAGAAATAATATAGATAATAGATAAAGAAAAAAGTAAGAGAAAGAAGGCAAGAAGATTTTCATACTAGTTCGGCTGTTAACAAAGCCTACATCCACTTTATAGTTTTTATTATAGACCGATTGCTGTTACAAGACGTGTTTGATTACAAGGCTTTTGATTATCCTTAGCTGGATTGAATCTCCAAGGTTTGAATCCACTGGAGAATCACAGTGAACCCCACTGGAAATTAATGTGAGGGAGGTAGAGAGTTAAGAAAACTTCCAACAGAGTTTCAGCGACTAGTCCAGAAAAGATCTCATTTATGTTGCAAGTAGGGTGGTATTTATAGAGATCAGAGAGCTTTTGAGCCAGTGCTGCTCGCTAACAGCTTGTAGATAGACACAAGAAGTTGCAACGAAGCTTATCTTGTGACCCAAGCCAAAACCATGGATCGCTAGCAATCCATAGAATTAGCTCGAGTGCGAGCTAATTACTTAACTCCTTTTTTCCTCTACTTCACTATGCTAGGTCGTAGGTATTCCATAGTGTCCTATGGATCGCTAACGATCCATAGTTTATAGATTGCTAACGATACATGCACTTTGCACATTTTTGGACTTTAATGCTTGGGATGCTCTAGTTGCCTTGCATCGATGTTGTTCATGCTGTCTCATCGCGTGTTGCATTGCTTGGATGACGACTTACTTGCTAGTTGTATTTAGCCACTGATTGGGCTGGACAGACGCTTATCTCTTATCGTAGCTAAATTGGAATCTTGTCAGACTTGGTCACTACTTCATTAACATGGACTGAATCATGATGCAAGAGAGACAGTTGAAACCTAGGTTATAACTATGCGGTAGCGATCCATTTGCCATGGATCGCAAGCGATCCATGCCCTTAGTGGATTTCCTTGTTCTTTTCTCATGGCTCTCTTTGGCTCGTTGCTTTAGTCCTTTTGGGTTGAGTCCTGAACCATTTTGACTTCATTAAGTTGTTCCGTCTTCTCTTGGATTCTGTTGCGTTAAAAAATCTGGATAACACCTAATCAATTAATGAAATAAACATTAAATAAATGAATAAATAAATTAATAATTAAATAATAATAATCACCTCTTATTACTTATAATAAGTTGGAAAACACTTTCTCAAACATACTTTAAGTTGAACACTTTTAGTTTTGCAATATTAGTTTGTTTTACGAACTACATCCATAACGGCTATCGCTATATGACCGTAATTTTCAAAACTTGTTTAACATACAAAATAGCTTTTTAAATCTTTCCTTTTATATTTGAACCTACTTTATAACATGCAAAAACTTTTGAAATCAAGCAGAAATTTTTTTTTGGAAACTTTATAAAAGCTTTTTAGTAAAAGCTCAAGTAAAACTAATTTTCAAAAAAAAGGATCTTTTTGTCGCTTAAACAAGTCTATATACCAATTTTCTTTGCATATAGAACACCCACAAGATTATAACATAAGATAACATAATATCATACTATAATCAAGATTACAACTTCGCATCCATACTCACATTTTAAACTTTAATTCTTAAGTTGAATTAAATATCACGTCCAAGCACATATGTATACATAGAAATCAACATCATATCCAACCAATCAAGCAATGATTTAACAATAAAATATGCATCATAATTAAAGTTAGAGACTTTAAATAAATTAGTGAGCTTTACTCATAAAAGCTTAACCAAATCAAGGTAACTTCTACTGGAACTTGAATACGGCCTAGGCTTTCGCTTTGCCTTTGGAAAATGAGGTATTTGTGGGCATTAGGGTGGAAAAGTGTTCAGCCTAGGGGTTAGTGCTCGGCTAAGATGGGTTTGGGGGTGATGAGGGCTAGTTTTGTGAAGGAGAAGTGTTGAATTGGGAGAAGGAAGATATAAACAAGGATTTACAGTTTTAAAAGTGATAAAAGCTTAGGTAATGTTTGGTTTACCCTTTTTAGTTTTGAGTTTTCGTCCATACAAAAATGCGCATAACACAAGTATATTGTGGAAACCGACCAATTTAGAAAACGTTGTTAATATACAAAATAGAAAACAACTTTTTTTATTTTTTATTTTTGATAAATAAAAGAAGCATGAGAAACAATCCGTCCTATCCCTCCGTGGTCCCCTCCATCTTTCTTCCATCATATATGTTGTCCCTCCGTTCCTCTCGTATTTTATAATTAATGTTGAAAATTAAAAAAATTCATTAAAACCAAATGCTACCGAAGGGTTTCAAACTTTAAAATTTGCTATGGAAGCCATGGGAATGTTTTATGAAGTTTGGAGGAAATTTTGCAAAGTAGGATGAAATGAAAAGTGAGGGAAATATTAGGAATTTTTTATATATACAAGTCAATAAATTAAATTACTAAACTAACCTTAAGTACATAATATCCTCTACATTCATGCCATATCATTCTCAATGTTCCCTCCTCCCTTGCTCACATGATAATGCTTCCCCCCTTGTTAACCTAAAAATGGATCAACACTCCGGATTGAGTGTGGAAGCACCGGCCTTATTTATTAAGGTAAACAAAATAGAAATAAGGAATAATAACTTGTAGATAAAGCAAGGAGACAAGGTATTTTTATAGTGGTTCGGCTGTTAACAAAGCCTACGTTAACTTTATAAATTTTGTTATTGATTGACTATAATTACAAGTTGAATTCAATTACCATTCGATTGGATCTTGTAAGTTAGATCACGTCACCAGTGTTAGAGTTCATTGAAGAATCACAATGAACCCTTTAGTTAATTGATGTGTAGAAGGAGAAGAGTGAAGAATAATCTCCGTAGAGTTCTAGAAGCCAGTTCCTAAGATACTCTTTAAGTTACATACAAGTGAGTATTTATAGGGATTAGAGAGCTATTGGGCTAAGCTGCTTTGTCAGAAGCCTACATTTGAAGGTACAAAGATGCTCTAAAAGTTTCATAGTGAACGGACCCTATATGATGGATCACTAGCGATCCATAAGGCATGGATCGCTAGCGATCCATGAAGCTAGCTCACTTTTAGCTCGTTTCAATTGGATCATGTTCCTTGCCTTGTGTAGATGCTCTCCAAGTAATTTCATGAGTAGATGCCTTGTTTTGATGATGATTCATACACTGGTTGCATTGAACTATTACTGGAATGAGATGAGTGCCCACTTCTCGATCTAGCTTGCTTGGAATACCATGAAACTTAGCAGGCGTCCCTGGAAAAGATAATGCTCCATGATGCAAGAAGAATGGATGATCCATGAGTAATATTTATGGATCACTAGCGATCCATGGGTGGTGGATCGCTAGCGATCCATCCCCTTAGAATATTTTTTTCTTTTTTCTCTTTTGTCTTTCTTGGTTCCTTCTTCTGATCCGTTTAGTTGATTGTTGAGTTGTTTTGACTTGATGCAGATGTTCTAACTTCCATTATGTTCTATTGGGTTAAAATCCTGGATAACATCCCTCATCTGAACAAGCCAACCCACATTTATATATAATGTATTTTGTGTTTCCTATGACATGATACGTTATGAAAACTATTATTTCCATTTTAATTTGTTTATAAATTTATATAATATGTCACCACATATCCTATTATATTAAATTATTTATAAATGTGTGTATATGTTAACTTTAATGTGCACAACATTTTCTGACAACTTTTAGGCACCGAAAAATCGAAAATTCAGAAAACGATTTTCATTCACATTTTCTATTTTTCTTTGTACTAATTATTTTTGTAGACAAATTTCAAAAATTATTTCACCAACATTGGTTATTATTTGAAATATTTTATTTTGTGTTATAAAATCCATTAATTAATTATCAAAAAAATATATATAAATATTCATATTTAAAGTGAATAAATTCTAGGTTGCTATACTCTCCCCTCTTAGAAGAATTTCATCCAAAAATTAGCAAATAAGAAGATAACTCAAAATGACATAAAGGGAATATACTATATATCATGTACTCTATACAAAAGACATACACTAAGCATCCATAACACAACTATGCATATATAATACATACATCAAACAAACAACTATTCTAAATCAACTTAGGATAAGCTTCCCTCATATGATACATAGTCTCCCAAGTATAATCTTTGGGATCTTAGCTCCACCGAACCTTAGCCAAACTAACTACCTTATTCCGCAATCTCTTCTCATCCTGATCCACAATATAACTGGGTGCCTGATCACCGTCAAGTTCGGTTCTATGTCCAAATCCTCTTAAATTGATGGCTCTAAAATTAGCATTGGGTCATGAAGATACTTTCTCAAATGAGACATGTGAAAAACATTATGGACCCTAATAACCTTTCTAGCAACGCAACTCTATAGGCGAGCGGTCCATCCTTTCAATAATCTTAAAAGGCCTAATATACCTTGGTGCTAACTTTTCGACCCTTCTGAATCAAACAGCTCCACTGATTGGGAAAATCTTCACAAACATAGAATCTTCGACAGCAAATTCTAAATCTTTTCTCCTTTTATCGGCATAACTCTTTTATCAATCTTGAGTTTCCTTCATCCTTCTCTTGATCACCGTAACCTTTTCCATAGCTTCCTCAATAATATTTGGTCCAAATACTAGCCAATCTCCAGTCTCAGCCCAACATGCCAGTGACTTACATGGATGTCCATAAAGTGATTCGTAGGGTGTCATTCCTATGCTTACTTTATAACTATTATTGTACGAAAATTCCGCTAAGATAATCTTCCCACGATCCTCCAAAATCTCGAATACATGCCCTCTGGAGATCTTCTAAGATCTGATTCACCCTTTTCGTTTGTCCATCGGTTTAAGAGTGATATGCTATGCTCATGCTTAGCTTAGTTCCTAAAGCTACTTGCAATGCCTCCTAAAACTAATTGGTAAAAAGGGGATCTCAATCACTTACAATACTTACCAGGACCACATGCAATCGAATAATCTCCCTCATATGAATTTCTACCAAAGAAGCTACGATCCTTATTGGCTTTATCAGAATAAAATGAGCTCTTTCCATTAGCCGATCCATGATAACCCACACATCTTCGTTTCCTTTTCTTTTTATGGGTAAACCATCGATAAAATCCATTGATATAATCTCTCATTTCCAATTTAGGATCTCTAAGGATTGAAGTAAACCAGCTGCCTTCTGGTGATCGCCATTTATCTACTGATAGAACAAACATCCGCTGACATATATTGAGACATCCCTCTTCATCCCTTTCTACCAAAGCACATGCTTCATATCTCGATGCATCTTAGAAACACCTGGATGGATATTCAAATTAGATCGATGACATTCCGATAAACTTCTTGTCTAAGGCTGTCGACATTAATGATGCAGATCCTCTCATTCATACACAAAATAACTCGGTTATCCATCTTAAAACTTGCACATTGCTCCCCCTTAGCATCATTAATGATCTTCATTAAGCGCTTATCTTCCTTTTGTTTACTAGCAATCCTTTCCAATACGTTGGTGTAACTTCCAAGAGGACCAACACTGCATTCCTACTCAGAGCGTCAACAACCATATTTTCTTTCCCTGGTGTATAAAGAATATCCAAGTCGTAGGCCACTAGAAACTCCAACCATCGCTGCAGCCACAGGTTTAGATCCTTATGAATGAAAAGATACTTCAAGGACTTACAATCCGTGAAGAGCTCGAACTTTCCACCTATTTAAAGAAGGGGATCTTACTCACTAGAATCCTTAAAGGTTAAAGAAATAAATCCAAAGGAATAGAAGGATTCTTACCCAGCAAGTAATGCCTCCACATCTTCAACGCAAATACTAATGCTAATAGCTTCAAGTCACGCGTTGCATAATTCTTCTCATGAGGCTTTAACTGTCTACTTGCATAGGCTTCAAACTTTCCATGCAGCATCAAAACTGCACCCATACCAACCCTACAAGCATCGGTGCAACAGTCAACCCCTCTCCTCCATTTATCACAGCCAAAACAAGGGCACCGGTCAATCTTTCTTTTAACTCAAGAAATGCATCCTCACATTTCAGAGTCCACTCGAACTTAACATCCTTCTTTGTTAACTTAGTCAAGTGCAAGGCAATCTTGGAGTAATCCTTGATGAATTTTCTATAATAACCCGCCATCCATTCCTAATAGGTTCTCACTTCTGACAGGAAAAAGTGGCACTAAGAAAACTTTGCCTTAAGAACGTTTTTTCTTAATGCTTCCAACACCATTTCGAAATGGTGTTTGCGCTATTCCTTTACTTTTGAGTAAATAAGAATTCCATCAATGAAAATCAACACGAACTTGTTAAGAACTTCCCTAAAAACGTGATTCATAAGACCAAAGAAATACGCAATTGCATTAATTAGCCTAATAGGCATAATGTGATAACCCTGATTTTTTTTATGAAGCAATTTTATGGACAAGTTTTATAATTTAATTTGGTTATGCTTGTTTAAAATTTTGTTGCCTAAAAAAAAATATATATAATAAATTGACTACAAATGCATTGTGTAAGTATTAATGTGTATGCAAGATGGAACACACACATACACATAATTTTCTGTAAAATGATATAGGCAGTAATTAATTTGTGAGTTGGAATGAATAAATTATAAATAAATAGGTAAGTAAACATAGTTATTGCAGATATGGTTATATCTTTAAAACAAGTTAGTGTGAAGGAAATAAAGATAGATAGGCTGGAGTAAATACATGCAGATGATGGTGAATATTTAGAAAGAGTAAAAAAGAAAAAAAATCAAGGTTTAGGCAAGGATAGAAATATATACAGTATACATGTATTTTAAATAAATACAGGCTGGAAGAAAAAGAAGAATATTAGGAATTGCATGCAAATGGTATGGGTTGTTGAATAAATACTTTATCTACTTTTAGCAATTTCCTTAGTTAAAAAAAAATCATAGATCATGCAAATAAGATGACCGGGGTAATAAGGAATAATTTCTGTTAGTTGGAACAAGGACCACTTACCCATTTTCTCCTGAAATAGAATCAGAGGCTAGTCATAGTGGCAGGGTAAAATTGACATTAAGTAAATTTTTAAAACCCTAGTGGCAATCAGGGTCTGGTATAAGAGGGCTTAAGGGATAGTAAGATCTGTCATTATTTTAAAAAAACAGGAAAAAAAAATATACATAGCAATGGAAATACAAGCCAGAGGAAATGAGGAACACTGACCATTAGGGATAAGAAGAAATAGAAGATTAAAGGAAAAAGAAGGATTAAGGAAGAAAGTGAGGTGAGTAATCTCACTGGAAAACCTGGCATTAAGTCCTAAAAATCAAGGCAGCCTAAATAGTGTTATATTTTATTTATATAATTTGTGTTTATCTTGGTATTACTGATCTGTTAGGGGTTTAACTCTTCATATGAATACCCAGAAAATATGGTTTGTGGGTCTCCTGTTTAAGTGATCATTTGTGTATGGGTTAACCTTGAAATAAAATGTTTTCCCTTATGGGTTTTTCTGCATATAAATATTTATTTAAGATCTCAGTAATTGTGTTGTAAATCTATGGTCTGAAATTGGGAAAAATGGGACTGCAGCATGGAATTGTTGTTGCTTATGTCCCATGATGAAATAAAAAAAAAGAGAAAATATGAAATATAGAAGTGCAATGTTGTACATGTGCTGAACTTCCATATTTACAAATGAATCCAGATTTGATTAAAGGCTTATGGTTTAGCCAGATCTCATGAATCTGTGAGTATCTGATTAAACCAAAGGCAAATGGATGCAACAGAAAGAAAAAAAAAGAGAACTATGTATGACCATATATTTATGAACATGATCTACTTAGACCTATGATCTGAAAATGTGTGTATTGAGAATATATGCTGGTTTGTGTAATTAAATCTATGTTTATAGGAATATGATCCATTATTCCTTGAGTTCATGCTTGATGGTTGCATTATTCATTTTTCTCTGATTGAAATGGGATCCACAGAGGGGATTAGCATAATTAAGAAAAGAAGGAATAACACTTAGTAAAATAACTAAGGATTAAAGATCTTTGGGCTACAAAAGATGGCTTGGCAAGGGAAATATTGCAAGCTCACACATGGTATGTTGATACCCAGGGGCCTGAGTGTGCTGGGTTAACAGAGATTGGTCCCAGGCAATGTGTGTATTAAACAAGAGAATGTAGTTACAGATCTTAAACTGATATTGTATGAAAAACAATAGGAGTAATGTCAAGTGGGGTTGGGTACAACCTGGATGGCTAGTAAAAGGAAAATTTGAAAAGTGATTTGATGGTTGTATTTGAGTTTGTATTGGATGTATATTTGTTGAATCTTATGATTGTTTTCCTGAATTGGATTGCTTGAATCACATCTAACCAGTTTGCATTGATATGAAGAAATGGTCTCACAGGAATGACACAGAAAGGACACCGAAACTACCTTTTGTTCATGAAGAATACTCAACCAATAAATAAATAAAAATTTAGAATCATGATATGATTTCAGTAGATTGCTCATACCAGACAATTTTGTCTGACCCTTTGTGTGTTTATTCACCATTGGGTGTCTCATAAAACTATGAGGCAGACCATGGTGACTGTGCAGGTAAATAAGCACTTCAATGATCTAGCTCTGGATGTGTTGGCTGCTAAGAATTGGGATGCATTAGTTACATGCTTTCTGATATTAAAAATAGAAGTTTAAGTCATATGTATGACATGTTATGTTGTTCAAATTATTTAGAAAGAAATGATGTTGTCTCTTGTTTGTAAGAACTGGATTTAATTGTGGGTTTCAGTTAGAACTTATATGTTGCTTCTGAAAAATGTTTGCTGAGTAATGAAACCTCTTTTCTTAGCTTATAGAATGATTTAACTGAAAAATACAAAAATCTGAGATGCCAGGCATATATGAAACTGAAAGGAAAAGTAATAATTCAGTAGCCTATGTGAAGAATTCAGGTCATAAGAAGAAGAAGAAGTTTGTCAAACAGAAGTATAAAATTGCATAAAACAAAACCCAGAAAACATTATAGTATGTGCATAAAAGCATATAGGAACAGTAAGGCTAACCTGACCACTTTATCAAGCCTGGATTCAACCATCTTTAAATAATTAAAGTTTAATAACCCATAGGCTGTGGAAGATTGAGTTATTCTAGTAACAGTGGAAAATGAGTACTTGAAATGTGCAAAAACATATACATGCACAGATTACATGTATACACAAGCACAGGCAATTAAATCCAGTTTCAAATAAAAAAAAGAAAAAAAAAAGAGAGAAACTAAAATCATAGGAGTGTAAATGAACACTGAGATTAGAAAATTTTACATTAGAAACTTGTAAGAATTTAAGTAAGATTGAAAACCATTTATGAAATGATTTTGCTATGGGGAAAAACCACACAGGAAATTTCAAAGCAGATTTTCCTTTGGTTCCAAAACTCCTTTACTCTGATTTAAACACAAGATATTATTCACACATGCTTTCATGTATGAGTGTTCAAAATAATTTAAGTATAACAATATTTTTATATTGATTGAAAGATCCTGGAAAGAAGAGAAATTGGAAGAGATGTTCTCTTGAATAGATGACCACTGGAAAAAGGGAAGGGAGACATATATATATATAAAAAAAAATTGGGTTAGAAAGTGGGTCATCTCAATTTGGTATCAGAGCTATGTTGTTAAATAACATAGCAAAAATCTTGGATGAACTTGTTTGTTTGAATGTATGAAAGTATTGACTGTCTTGAATTCTTTGTTTTATACTGATATAATATCTGTTATGATTAAATGGCAATAAGCTAGAATATGTTAACTTATAAAGGAATAAATAATGGACTAACTCAAGTATTGTATCCATAGAACTATGGTGAGACCTAGACAACCAGATGTAGGACCAAGTGAACCACATATGATGAATATGCAAGACTTTATGAGAGCCATAAGAGATGGAGTAGGTAACAGGCCAGAAAATCCACATGAAGAGCTTTCCAAACTTCTCAAGACCTTTACCAATCTTGGAGGCAAGACTTTTGATGGAACAGAAGGAATTATGGGAGTTCAAAATTGGCTCAGAATTTTGGATAGAATATTTGCTGATATGCAAGTTGAAGACCAGAAGAAGAGGTTAATAGCATCTAGACAACTGAGAGGAGCAGCTTTGGATTGGTGGGAAGTTATTATAGCTGGAAGACCTGAAGGGGAGGTGACATGGAACCAGTTCAAAGAGATGTTGGAAGGGAGATTTGTACCTGCATCAGCTAAAGAATCTTTGCTAGAAGAATTTATTAAACTAAGACAGGGAACTATGAGTGTAACTGAATATACACAAAAGTTTGAATCACTAGCAAAATATGGTGCAGTGCTCATCACAACTAGAGAAGCTAAAAATGGCAGATATATCCAAGGACTGAATGCCCACATTAGTAGAGCTATGCTACCATATAAGGACAGGACCTTTGATCAAGTTTTGGATCTGGCTTTGAGCTTTGAACAACATGATAAAGCCAGAGAAAATTTCAGAGCATTTAAAAATAACCAAAATAAGAAGGGAAAGGGAAAGTTTCACCCTTATGACAAAAAGAAAACAGATGTAGCTTCCACTAAGAAACCAGAGGAGATCAAAACTGCTGAAGTTAAGAAAAAAATCACTTGCTATAATTGTGGACAAGAGGGACACATGAAAAATAGATGTACAAATCCTAAACCAGCATCCTTTAAATGTCACCAGTGTGGAAAGGAAGGCCACATAAGGAGGAACTGCCCAGAGTTTAAGCAAGGAAAAATGAGTATTTTGGAGGTGAAAAGCAAAGCAACTGAGGGACCAAATGTGGAGAAGCATGGCCAAGTTGAAGGTACTTTGCTTATTCACTCCATACCTTTTGTAGTAGTGTATGATACTGGGGCTACACACTCCTTAATTTCTCATGATATTGTACAACAACTAAAATTGAATTGTATGATTGTTGATAAGCCATTACTTATTAAAAGTCCTTTAGGAAATTCCTGTATTTTGGGTATGATGTGTATGCAACTAGAATTGAATATAGGGGGATATATGTTTAGTGCAGACCTATATGTATTGAAATACCCAGGTATAGGAGTTATTTTAGGGGTTGATTGGTTAAGAAAATATAGGGCTGTTATAAACATGGAAACTTCTACTATATCTTTGAGAACTTCTGATGGGAAAAGAGTAGTTGTTCTTTGTGAAGTGAATAAGAACAGGAACATAGCCACCCTTAATACTTTGTCTAGTGAAAAGCACATGCCTGCAATAGAAGAAATCCCTATAGTAAATCAATATGCTGATGTGTTTGGTGAAGTAAAGGGGGTTGACAATCATAGACCAGTGGAGTTTTCTATTTAACTTATTCCAGGAGCAAACCCAATAGTTAAAAGACCAACTAGAATGGTGCCCAAGGAATTAATAGAGTTGAAAAAGCAACTGGTTGAACTTGAAGAAAAAGGCTTTATCCGGCCTAGTAGCTCATCATGGGGAGCACCAGTAGTTTTTGTTAAGAAGCAGGATGGATCTCTTAGATTATGTATTGATTATAGAGAGTTAAATAAAATCACAGTTAAAAACAAATACCCCTTACCAAGAATTGATGATCTCTTTGATCAATTGAGTGGTGCAAAAATATTCTCTAGACTTGATTTGGCTTCAGGGTTTCATCAAATGAAAGTAGATGAGGAAAGCATTAAATACACAGCTTTTAATACTAGGTATGGACTTTATGAATTTTTAGTGATGCCCTTTGGTTTGACAAATGCTCCCTCTTACTTTGTTGATTTGATGAATAGAATTTTTAGAAAATACTTAGATAAATTTGTATTGATATTTATTGATGATATACTAATTTATTCTAAGTCAGTAGAAGAGCATGAGAATCATTTGCATATAGTACTACAGAAATTAAGGCAAGAAAATTTGAAAGCAAAATTTTCAAAGTGTACTTTTTGGCAAAATGAAGTAAACTTTTTAGGTCATGTGATATCAGAAAAAGGCATATCAGTAGACCCCAATAAGGTGATGGCAGTGCAAGCATGGAAAAGGCCTACTAGTGTCACAGGGATCAGGTCATTTATGGGAATGGCTGGGTATTACAGAAGGTTTATAAAGGATTTTGCAAAAATTTCAATTACATTGACTAGATTAACTAGAAAGAATCAGGCCTATGTTTGGACTGAGGAATGTGAGAAAGCCTTTGAGAGGTTAAAAGAAGCACTAGTACAGGCCCCAATATTAAAGGTGCCTGAAGGAAATGAGAATTTGGTGATATATACTGATGCAAGTGGTCAGGGACTTGGGGCAGTGTTGATGCAACAACATCAAGTGATAGCATATGCCTCTAGACAGTTGAAGCCCAGTGAGATAAAGTATGCTACACATGATCTTGAATTGGCTGCTATAGTGTATGCTCTTAAGTTATGGAGACATTATTTGTTAAGGGGCTAAATTTGAAGTATACACAGATCATAAGTCACTCAAATATTTGTTTTCACAAAAAGAATTCAACATGAGGCAGCAAAGATGGATTGAACTCTTAGCCTCATATGATTTTGAAATATTGTATACACCTGGCAAAGCTAATAAAGTGGCAGATGCTTTAAGTAGACAACATGCCAAAATAGCTAGATTGATGATAGAAGAATTTAGCACTTTATCATTACTGATTGATTCAGAGGTGGAAAGGGACAGTGTGGAGAATATGAACATATGCAGTGAGAGGGAAGAAATAGGAAAGTTAAGTTTTGTTACTTTGGGATCAGAATTGAAAAATAAAATTGTAAAGCTACAAGATCAAGATCCATTTTTACTTGAGAAGAAAACTCAGATACTAAATGGTGAGGCAGTGGAAGGATTTCAATTGAATAAGCAAGGCCATTTGGAGAAAGGAAAAAGAATATGTGTTCCTGCTATTGAAGAATTGAAGCAAGAAATTTTGGATGCTTATCACAAAAGCAAGTATACCATACACCCAGGAAGCACCCGAATGTATCATAACCTCAAGAGAAATTATTGGTGGAGTGGTATGAAAAGGGCAGTGGCATTATATGTGTCTAAATGCATGGTTTGTCAACAGGTAAAAGCTGAATACCAAAGACCTTCAGGAATGCTTCAACCTTTACAAATACCACAGTGGAAATGGGAGGAGATATCAATGGATTTCATTGATGGTTTGCCCAAAACTAGGAAGGGAAATGATAGTATTTGGGTTGTAGTAGATAGGCTAACTAAATCAGCTCATTTCATACCAGTAAAATCAGAAAGGAATGCATGCACATTGGCTCAATTATTTATTAAGGAAGTAGTTAGATTGCATGGAATACCAAAGACTAGAGTGAGTGATAGAGATACCATCTTCACTTCAAAATTTTGGCAAAGTTTTCATAAGGCAATGGGGACTGATTTATGCTTGAGCACAGCATATCACCCTCAATCTGATGGTCAAACAGAAATTGTGAATAAATTACTTGAAGACATGTTGAGAGCATGTATATTGGATTGGGGAGGAAGTTGGGAAGATCACATATTTCTGGCAGAATTTGCATATAACAACAGCTATCACAGTAGTATAGGCATGGCACCCTTTGAAGCACTCTATGGTAGACCATGTTTATCACCTTCAAGTTGGATTGAATCAGGGGAGAAGGTGGTCTTAGGACCAGAAAATGTAAAAGAAATTTCTGAAAAGATAGCTTTGATTAGAAAAAGAATTGCTTCTGCCCAAGATAGGCAAAAGAAATATGCAGATCAGAAGAGGAAAGAAGTGCAGTATGATGTGGGAAATTATGTATTTATTAAGATATCACCCATGAAAAAGATTTTGAGATTTGGAAAACAAGGAAAGTTGATTCCAAGGTATATAGGACCATATAAAATTCTAGAAAGAATTGGAAATGTAGCCTATAAATTAGAATTGCCCGAGGAAATGAGAGCAATACATGATGTTTTTCATGTATCTCAATTAAGAAGATGGGTTCATGATGAAGGAACAATTTTAAAATCCCCTGAGAATGTGCAGATTGACCCCAGAATGGTATATGAGAAGAAGCCTGTAGGCATAGTTGCAAAGGAGATCAAGAAATTGAGAAACAAAGAAATAAAATTGGTAAAAGTGCAATGGAGTCTTGACTCAAATGATTGCACATGGGAGGTGGAAGAAAAAATCAGAAATGATTATCCACAATTGTTTGATTGAGTGAAAGGTAAGTTATATATATACTGATAGATGTTTTGATTAAGTATGTATTAAATTTTTGACTGTTTAGTTTGAAAATGATTGCATTTCTGGATTGATAATGCTTAATCTAAGTATGAAAAGAATTGTGAGACACAATTCCTAAAAGGAAGGGTGTATGTGATAACCCTGATTTTTTTTATGAAGCAATTTTATGGACAAGTTTTATAATTTAATTTGGTTATGCTTGTTTAAAATTTTGTTGCCTAAAAAAATATATATATAATAAATTGACTACAAATGCATTGTGTAAGTATTAATGTGTATGCATGATGGAACACACACATACACATAATTTTCTGTAAAATGATATAGGCAGTAATTAATTTGTGAGTTGGAATGAATAAATTATAAATAAATAGGTAAGTAAACATAGTTATTGCAGATATGGTTATATCTTTAAAACAAGTTAGTGTGAAGGAAATAAAGATAGATAGGCTAGAGTAAATACATGCAGATGATGGTGAATATTTAGAAAGAGTAAAAAAGAAAAAAAATCAAGGTTTAGGCAAGGATAGAAATATATACAGTATACATGTATTTTAAATAAATACAGGCTGGAAGAAAAAGAAGAATATTAGGAATTGCATGCAAATGGTATGGGTTGTTGAATAAATACTTTATCTACTTTTAGCAATTTCCTTAGTTAAAAAAAAATCATAGATCATGCAAATAAGATGACCGGGGTAATAAGGAATAATTTCTGTTAGTTGGAACAAGGACCACTTACCCATTTTCTCCTGAAATAGAATCAGAGGCTAGTCATAGAGGCAGGGTAAAATTGACATTAAGTAAATTTTTAAAACCCTAGTGGCAATCAGGGTCTGGTATAAGAGGGCTTAAGGGATAGTAAGATCTGTCATTATTTTAAAAAAAACAGGAAAAAAAAATATACATAGCAATGGAAATACAAGCCAGAGGAAATGAGGAACACTGACCATTAGGGATAAGAAGAAATAGAAGATTAAAGGAAAAAGAAGGATTAAGGAAGAAAGTGAGGTGAGTAATCTCACTGGAAAACCTGGCATTAAGTCCTAAAAATCAAGGCAGCCTAAATAGTGTTATATTTTATTTATATAATTTGTGTTTATCTTGGTATTACTGATCTGTTAGGGGTTTAACTCTTCATATGAATACCCAGAAAATATGGTTTGTGGGTCTCCTGTTTAATTGATCATTTGTGTATGGGTTAACCTTGAAATAAAATGTTTTCCCTTATGGGTTTTTCTGCATATAAATATTTATTTAAGATCTCAGTAATTGTGTTGTAAATCTATGGTCTGAAATTGGGAAAAATGGGACTGCAGCATGGAATTGTTGTTGCTTATGTCCCATGATGAAACAAAAGAAAAAAGAAAAAGAGAAAAATATGAAATATAGAAGTGCAATGTTGTACATGTGCTGAACTTCCATATTTACAAATGAATCCAGATTTGATTAAAGGCTTATGGTTTAGCCAGATCTCATGAATCTGTGAGTATCTGATTAAACCAAAGGCAAATGGATGCAACAGAAAGAAAAAAAAAAGAGAACTATGTATGACCATATATTTATGAACATGATCTACTTAGACCTATGATCTGAAAATGTGTGTATTGAGAATATATGCTGGTTTGTGTAATTAAATCTATGTTTATAGGAATATGATCCATTATTCCTTGAGTTCATGCTTGATGGTTGCATTATTCATTTTTCTCTGATTGAAATGGGATCCACAGAGGGGATTAGCATAATTAAGAAAAGAAGGAATAACACTTAGTAAAATAACTAAGGATTAAAGATCTTTGGGCTACAAAAGATGGCTTGGCAAGGGAAATATTGCAAGCTCACACATGGTATGTTGATACCCAGGGGCCTGAGTGTGCTGGGTTAACAGAGATTGGTCCCAGGCAATGTGTGTATTAAACAAGAGAATGTAGTTACAGATCTTAAACTAATATTGTATGAAAAACAATAGGAGTAATGTCAAGTGGGGTTGGGTACAACCTGGATGGCTAGTAAAAGGAAAATTTGAAAAGTGATTTGATGGTTGTATTTGAGTTTGTATTGGATGTATATTTGTTGAATCTTATGATTGTTTTCCTGAATTGGATTGCTTGAATCACATCTAACCAGTTTGCATTGATATGAAGAAATGGTCTCACAGGAATGACACAGAAAGGACACTGAAACTACCTTTTGTTCATGAAGAATACTCAACCAATAAATAAATAAAAATTTAGAATCATGATATGATTTCAGTAGATTGCTCATACCAGACAATTTTGTCTGACCCTTTGTGTGTTTATTCACCATTGGGTGTCTCATAAAACTATGAGGCAGACCATGGTGACTGTGCAGGTAAATAAGCACTTCAATGATCTAGCTCTGGATGTGTTGGCTGCTAAGAATTGGGATGCATTAGTTACATGCTTTCTGATATTAAAAATAGAAGTTTAAGTCATATGTATGACATGTTATGTTGTTCAAATTATTTAGAAAGAAATGATGTTGTCTCTTGTTTGTAAGAACTGGATTTAATTGTGTGTTTCAGTTAGAACTTATATGTTGCTTCTGAAAAATGTTTGCTGAGTAATGAAACCTCTTTTCTTAGCTTATAGAATGATTTAACTGAAAAATACAAAAATCTGAGATGCCAGGCATATATGAAACTGAAAGGAAAAGTAATAATTCAGTAGCCTATGTGAAGAATTCAGGTCATAAGAAGAAGAAGTTTGTCAAACAGAAGTATAAAATTGCATAAAACAAAACCCAGAAAACATTATAGTATGTGCATAAAAGCATATAGGAACAGTAAGGCTAACCTGACCACTTTATCAAGCCTGGATTCAACCATCTTTAAATAATTAAAGTTTAATAACCCATAGGCTGTGGAAGATTGAGTTATTCTAGTAACAGTGGAAAATGAGTACTTGAAATGTGCAAAAACATATACATGCACAGATTACATGTATACACAAGCACAGGCAATTAAATCCAGTTTCAAATAAAAAAAAAAAAAAAAGAGAGAAACTAAAATCATAGGAGTGTAAATGAACACTGAGATTAGAAAATTTTACATTAGAAACTTGTAAGAATTTAAGTAAGATTGAAAACCATTTATGAAATGATTTTGCTATGGGGAAAAACCACACAGGAAATTTCAAAGCAGATTTTCCTTTGGTTCCAAAACTCCTTTACTCTGATTTAAACACAAGATATTATTCACACATGCTTTCATGTATGAGTGTTCAAAATAATTTAAGTATAACAATATTTTTATATTGATTGAAAGATCCTGGAAAGAAGAGAAATTGGAAGAGATGTTCTCTTGAATAGATGACCACTGGAAAAAGGGAAGGGAGACATATATATAAAAAAAAAAAAATTGGGTTAGAAAGTGGGTCATCTCAAGCATAACCAACCACTCAAAAGAAAAATTCCAGTCCTCTAAAAGCAATTATGGGTATACTATCCTCCACTACTCTTAACTGGTGAAATCCTGTAGCAAGGACCATTTGGGAAAATACTCTAGCCCTATGAAGTTAGTCAAACATATCATCTATGTGGGGTAATAAATACTTGTTCCGAATGGTCTGCTTAATCAACTCCCTATAGTCCTCAAAAAATATTGAAGAACCATCAGACTTAGCCATAAAAACTACCGCTGATCCCCAACTCAAACGACTTGGTCTAAGCAGTCCTCTTCTTAACAAATCATCGGTTTGACTTATTAGATCCTGCTTCTCTCTCCGCACTATTTTACATAAGAGTTGAATAATAGGTCTCACGACGGATTAGATCAATACAAAATTCAATTTTCAAATGGGGAGGCAAACTGGTAACCGGTTCAAAAATATTCGAGAAGTCTTTACTACTGATATAAGCTCTAGCTCTTCTTGGGATGATTCTAAGGAATAATGGAAACCACTTGTATGATTATCTAGGTCCTCACACGATATCATTTCCAATACCCTTCCGGTCTTGGCTTTCAACACTCCACTCCGATTAACACAGTCAAGGATATCACTATACTTAGCTAGCCAAGTCATTCCAAGCAAAACATCAAAACCTTTAAATCAAGAACAAACATGTTCCATGGGAAACGATGGGTAAGGTAGGAAATTTGTACATTCTCACCGATTAAACATAGACTAGTCTATCACCAATGAGGTTTGACAAATAGATAGGGGTTTCTACCAATTCTAGGGTAAGTCCAAATCTATCTACTAATTCTTTAAAGATGAAACTAGGAGAAGCTCCAATCTCAAACAAAACTCTAACAATAGTGTCATTAGTAATTAAAGTACCTTCTAAGACTCCCTTACCTTTAACATCCTTAGAGGTTGAGGGCTCGTCCTTAATTGCATAAACTTTAGCTTGCTCTCCCTTTTCATCAATGGGCAATTTTTAATCATGTGCCCTAGGTGGTGGCAATTGTAACAAAGCATCTTCTGAACCATTGGAGAGATAGTATCCTTCTGCTGGCTGTGTGGTGAAATGTGCCCCTTTTGATTACACTTGAAACATGTAACATCCTTGAACTTGCCTCCTTGATTTCCTCTTACCGGTTTTCCCTTCCACTTCTTCTTCTAGTTCAGATTAAACTTCCTTTTGTTTGGGTTAATGGTACCGTCACTGGGTGTTATTGCTGCTGGCTTCTTTTTCAAAAGCACTTCATATCTTAATACCATATCTACCAAATCTACGAATGATCCCTTCACATGAGCAGTCATCTTTTCATGGAACTCACCTCTCATACCCAACACGAAGATCTCATTTTTCTTTAGCGGTATGTTAATAAGCCTAGGGCCGAAATGAGATGAACCTTTAATTAATTAACTAATTATAATTAATTAATAATTAAATAATATGAACCTTTAATTAATTAACTAATTATAATTAACTTACTTGATTAACAATAAAGTACCAATTACTTTATTAACTAATGATTACGTACTAATTACCTTAATTAATTAATTAATTAAAAATTAAATAAATGAATAAATAAATAATAGTAATAATAATTACTATAGATGCTGCTTGTCTGGACCAGCCCGAGATGCTGTTTGTGTAGATGCTCCTGTTTGTCTGACCCAGCCGGAAATTGGTACTTCTGTAGTTGCTCCTTCTTTTGTTGCTCTTGTTAGTCCGACCCAACCTGAGATTGTTATTGCGAAATTGACCGAATCCATATTTTGGGATTCGGAGGAGCGGGCCTGGATTCACGTTCCTTCTTAAATGCGTTACTCGCATGTGATCGATACCTTTTTTGCCCTTATCACTGTGTTGTGGGCGAGAATCGTAGTCTTATTTATCACATTGACGGCGAGGTATGTCCCTTACTATAGTTGGTGAGATAGGTGAGGAGAATAAAAGTAAGTTTTATGACGTCGGTTGGGATATGAAATTTATTTATTCTCCTTCATTTGAAGGAAATGACACGAATTTGGCTACTATTTTCTCTGGGTTCGTGAATGTTGTTGGCCTGTCGCCAGATGTTGATAGTTGCAGTTCCTCTCTTGAAGGCTCGTAGTCATTTTTGTTTAGTAGTATAGCTCTGTTTGCCTATCTCCTGTTCTTTGTTTTTTGTTCATATGGGCTCTTTCCATTTAGCTGTTCTGTGCATGTGCAGAACACCTGTTTTTCCATTATATATACAGTAGCATGACCCACTCTAAAGTCGGCTGGCTCTGCTAAAAAAATAAATAAAAAATAATTACTTCATATTACTTATAATAAGTTGGAAAATAATTTTATAAAATATACTTTAAGTTGAATGCTTTTAATTTTGCAAATTAGTTCGTTTTACGAACTGCATCCATAACGACTATCACTATATGACCTGTATCTTTCAAAACTTGTTTAACATACCAAATAGCTTCTTAAACCTTTCCTTTTATATTTAAACCTACTTTATAGCTTGGAATAACTTTTTAAATTAAAAAATAAAGTTTTTTGGGAAACTTTATAAGACCTTTTTAGTAAACGCTTAAATAAGACTAATTTTCAAAAAAAAACAAGGGAACTTTTTGTCCCTTAAACACGTCTAGATACTAACTTTCCTAGCATATACAACACCCACAAGATCATAACATAAAATGACATAATATCAAACCATAAGCAAAATTACAACTTTCCATCCATACATACATTTTAAACTTTGATTCTTAAGTCAAACTAAATATCACATCCAAGCATGTATGTATACATACAAATCAACATCATATGCAACCAATCAAGCAATGATTTAACAATAAAATACATATCATCATTAAAGTTAGAAATTTTAAATAAATTAGTGAGCTTTACTCACCAAAGCTTAGTCAAATCAAGGTAACTTCTATTAGAACTTGAATACGACCTAGGTCTTCGCTTTGCCTTTGAAAAATGAAGTCTTTATGGGTTTTAGGGTGGAAAGTGTTTGACCTAGGGAGATTAGTGCTCGACCAAGATGGTTATGGGGTGATGAGGGCTAGTTTTGTGAAGGATAAGTGTTGAAATGGGAGAAGAAAGCTTTAGACTAGGTTTTAGAGTTTTAAAAGTGATAAAAGCTTAGGTTTTCAAGCTTTAGAATTTTTTATGGAAGCCGTGGGAATGTTTATGAAGCATAAAGAAAATTTTGCGTAGTAGAAATAAAATGAAAAATGGGGGAAAAATATTAGGAATTTTGTATATATACGAGTGGATAAATTAAATTACTAAATTAGCACTAAGTATATAACCTCCACCACATTCATGCCACATCATTCTCCATGTTCCCTCCTCCCTTGCGCACATGATGATGCCCCCCCCCCCACTTCAATGAGCCAACATACATTTATACCTAATGCATTTTGTGTCTCTAATGACATGATAAGTTATGACAACTTTTATTTTCATTTTTTTTAATTTACATAATATGTCACATCATGTCTTATTATATTTATTAAGAGTGTGTGTGTATTATAAAATCCTAACTTATTTGTAAATGTGTGTATATGTTAACTCTAATGTGCACAACCATTTCCGGCAACTTTTAGACATCGAAAAGTTGAAAATTTGAAAAATGACTTTCAGTCATATTTTCTATTTTTCTTTGAACTAAGTATTTTTGTAAACAAATTTCAAAAACTATTTCACCATTAGTTATTATTTGAAAGATTTTTATTTTGAGTTATAAAACCCATTAGTTAATTGTTAAAAATATATTTAAATATTCATATTTAAAGTGATTAAATTTTGGGTTTTTACAATCACCACATCTTATTTAAGACGTAGTTGACTACTTCATTGTCCTCACCACCGTCAGCGCAATCCAATATTGAAACTATCATCAACGTCGAACTCTAGAACCATAGCCGACCTTTTTTATTCCATCATCACCACTATAGCCGCTGCCATCCATCTCCAATCTTCTTCCTACTATCTGATGATATGAGATGAAGCCCTAATTTATTTATCGAAAATGCCACATCCTCCTATTGAGCATCTGTCCTCTTATTTCATGAGATAATATGTCGTGTGAAATTTGTGCTTGAGATAAAGAAATAACGGGCCATCCTTACTACCAAAAATGACATAAGTTTGTCCTTCAAATTATGTTCCTGTATATTTTAATTCATAATGATTGAATATGAACTTTACATTAAAATTTTGTCTTTTTGTTCAAAATAATCGTTATTAAAATGTGACCAATCTATAATTGCAATAATTTTCATTATGAGTTTTTCAAGATAAGCATTAAAGGGACTTTATATATGTTTAAGAGGAAGTTTGTGACCATAGCTCTAGTGAAGTTGGCAAAAGTTTCCAGCTCCCTAACCGAGGGAAAGGGTTCGAGCCCTGACTTCTACACTTTAGCAGTTCGTAATTTGCGGATGCATGTAATAATCCCTTAAAATGAGCTGAAAATCTCGAAAACAAAAAGCACCTCGTGAGAGCCTGACTAAAATGGAGGGTCGGTTGGGGAGAGCCTATCGTATTTCCTAACTCTACTCTCCAGAGTAGGGTTTTTAAAATTAAAAAAGAAGGGAGCTTTATCATGAGAGATCACATAATAAAATTGACTAATTCATGTTGAGTTCTAAAAAAATTCGGTTAAAGGTGTATGAAAAAATATACTACTTAGATGCATTTCAATCAAAATAATATTCAAAATTTGGTATGTTTTGATTTTTTTTAATCCATAATGCCCTCTTGATCGGATATGAAGTTACTTTAACAATGTCCCAAAAAAATAGATGATAATTTTTTAATTATTCTTTTAATTTAACACCATTCAGTCATCTTTTTGGCGCAAATGCTTTTTGGAACAACCCACCATTTTTAGGTATATCGAATTTTTGGATTTTAAGAGGGTTTCTTTAGGTCTGTGGACGGATATTTTCAAATACAGATAGTAGCATATCTACTTCGCATCTAAAGTCATTTTGGATACCAGATATTTGCGTCTGTGCAATTAATGCTGCGCTAAAGCCCCGCATTATCCCCGCTATAGCACATAGTGTTCTTCAACCGCTACGCTTTTAATATAGCGCCGTTAAACAGTAGAATTGCTTTAAGCTGCGCTATTTTCCGCTACACCCGTTAAATCAAGAAATTTTAGTACGCGCTTTAGAAGCATTAATATAAAAAGTTTGATTAATTGGTTCTCTTTTAAACCAAATCAATAAAATTGAGATAATGATATAATTTTAAGGTATAAGTACTCAACATAAGTTATAAATCTATCACCAAACATGGACTACATAAAACATGATATTTTTCGATTCTTTTATATAAGATTAAACAATATAACTTTTTCCAATACAAACGATGTGAAAATGAAAATACATTAACTTTAAACATTTGTTTTATATCTAATGAAGCTTTTTGTACCTCCGCTATTTTGACTGTATCCCCGCCTTATCCACGCGATAACATTTTGCGTCTCCGCTTATATGGAACCGCTAAATGCTTTAACTGCACAGATTTGCATACGCGGATACAGATGGATAACAAGATATTTATCCTATCCGTCACCGGTTGATAAATTTAAAAACATAACTAGAAATTTTTTGTTTAATGTGAAAAAATTAGCAGTATGATGATAATAAATAGTTTTGAGCAGTTAACAACCATTATACTAAAATATACTTAATATGAACCATAATTTTGCCGAAAAACAGACGAATACTTTTGGATGCGAATACATCTGTATCTTTTCTTTGGATATCAGATGTTTATCCATTGTTTGTGTACAAACGCGAACAAATTTCTAAAATTCCGGGTATACATTTAAAAGTCATGTTTCTTATATAAAGGGTGATATTAAAGACCCATAAATTTTCCTTTTTACCCCTGCTTTTTACATAATTTCATCAGAATCTAGTATTCTACTTTTAATATTAAAATGGCATGTGTTACCACATTCGGTGTCTACAGTGAATATTAACCAAATGGTGTTGTTTGGATTGTCAACTTATTAAATGCTAAAAACGCATGACAATGCTAACTTTCACGCTTCCTCTCTTTCCGGACCTTCCTTCATTTTTTTTCCTAACAAAAGATATGGAATCTTTCTCATTGAATTCTCGACACCTAATTAAAATCTGAGTATGGAAGCCCTCCGGTTTCCCCGGTTAACCATGACCGCCGCCGGAACCGGCCGCCGCCATTCTCTGGCTTTAATGGCGGCCCACGTTAGCGTGCCGGGGAGCACAAATGCGACGGTGCATGTTAGCGTAGCCGAGCAGAAAGGGAGCAACAACTGGGTCATGAGCATTTTGCGAGTAGGGTCTATATGGAAAAAGGAGAAAGAGAAGGCGGAGGGTGATAATGTAGGTGAGTTTTTGATGGGTGATGCTAGGAATGGGGCATGTGATGAATGTTGTTGTGTTGTCGGAGAAGAGAAGAATGGTTTCGAGTTTGATAGAGAGAGTTTTTCCAAATTGTTGAGAAAAGTACCAATGGTGCAAATTGAGGTTTATGCTAATTTGTGTTATTTGGGGAGTTTGGCTTATAATATTTCTGCAATCAAGGTTCCAACTTTATTTCAATTTTGATTGGGTTTTATTATTGGGTTTATGTTGGTAATAAACTGTTTATGTTATGGTACAAATGCACTAGCAATTAGAATAACGAATAGATAAGGTATATGCTGATATTGGGTTAACTGCAAATTTCAATGTAGCTTAAAAAATTTAAAATTTCTCACATTGACCGTTTGAAATACATATTGAAAACGCCAAGCACAAAACTAATTTTCAAACCAAACATTCCCTTCATGTTTTACTAATTTTGGTCTTAGTTCTCATGAGTTTAATTTATTTAGTTTTACATGCAAGAAAAATGATATAGTTAATAATTAGCATTAGCATAAAATGGCTAGTCATTTGAGATATAAAAATTCAGCACATTACTTAATCATATAAAAGAAATTGAAGAATATTAGTAGAAAGGATTCAGTCAACAAATGCTTTTTCTTTTAAATAAAATGAAATCAGTTGGAAATTTAAGATGATTTAACTTTTTTTTTAAAATTATTATATATTTATTTTTTTAAAGTTGGCAATTGATTTTTTTTTCTACTGAAAGTACATAGTTCTACTACTCGATTTAGGATCTTTAACTTCAAAAGATCATATTCTTACAAATTGATGCAAATTTATACTGTTAACTTTTCCTGGAAAACTTTTGATTGCTGGGTATCAGCCATTCTTGAATCTTGGTTTAGACCATCACAAAATATAGTCTTCATGAATTTCTTCCAATCTTTTTTGAACAAATCGAATCCAAGATGCAATGCGTATAAGGAGCAATCTAAATTATTGATAATTATAAGTCATGAAGCTATATAAAACTAAAACTGTTTCATTTTTCCTATTTCTGTTTACTTCACCTAATTTTTTTTACATATTTTTATCATACAAATTTTCCTGTCAGCCAGCCAACCTTCTTAAACAACATGGACTTCGATACATCACATCCTCGCTTGAGAAAAAAGCTGAATCCTCACAAGTCAATCATCAACCATTGAAGAAGGATTCAATGTTAAAGGCTGAAGAAATTCAAAGCGAAAATAATGGCGAATTAAGAACATTTACTGCCTATGATATTGCAGCTTCTGCTGCCTCATACATCCAATGTCAGGCAAAAGAATGCAATAATGATTTAAACCAATGCAAATCAGATATGGCCTCTTTTGTTGCAACGACAAATTCAGTTACCGCAGTAGTTGCTGGCAAAGAAGAAATGAAAAAGGCAGTTGCTGATGATCTGAATTCATCACACTCCTCTCCTTCTGAGTGGTTTATATGCGATGATGATAAGAATAGCACAAGATATTTTGTCATTCAGGTTTATTTTGCTGTTTTAGTCTCCTCTCATTTGCAATTCGCAATGTAAATTTAAATGGATAAAAATGCAGGGTTCCGAGTCTATAGCTTCTTGGCAAACGAATCTTCTTTTCGAACCTGTTCAGTTTGAGGTAATTTAGTTAGGTTGCATTTGTTTCAAATAAGAAGTCTGGCTATCGCATTACAGTTGTGAGCTTTATTGTTGTAATGTAATACGAATGAGTTAAGAACTTCAATTTTAACAATAGGGATTTGATATGTTTGTACATAGAGGAATCTATGAAGCTGCCAAAGGCATATATGACCAAATGCTTCCTGCAATCAATGCTCACTTAAACGCTCGAGGCAGCCATGCAACTCTACGTTTTACTGGACATTCGTTAGGTGGAAGCCTAGCTTTGCTCATTAACTTAATGTTGCTCATACGAGAAGAGGTACCATTATCTTCATTATTACCTGTAATTACATTCGGTGCACCAAGCATTATGTGTGGGGGTGATTATTTGCTTCAAAGGCTTGGATTGCCTCGGAGTCACGTGCAAGCTATTACGTTGCACAGAGATATCGTTCCTCGAGCTTTTTCATGCAGTTACCCTGATCATGTTGCTAAGATCCTGAGAGCCGTCAATGGAAACTTCCGAAATCATCCATGCCTTGAACATCAGGTACACTTATATATGGTTGCTTGATATGCATACAATAATACGGAATTAGATCACCTACTTGGGTTTAAAATCAAAACCTAGGCACTCAAGTTGCTAAAAGTGATACCTTTTATCAATGTACAACCTACTAAAATGCACCAGTGCTGCTAAAATGCAATAAATGTTTAAGAGTTATTAGATTTATGATCTAGTGGTTCCAAAGCAATCAGGGTTCCTCTACAGCTACTCTGGTTCTAAACCAGAGCAAGTGATCTATACAATCAAAAGAACAATGATAGATTTGTGGGTCTAACGTGTGACATGACAGGAACAGTGTCGTTCATACTTTGAGTTTGAGCTCAGAATCATGAAGTTTGACGTCACTTCTTTTTGTTTGCTTTTGGGTGAAAACACTAAAATTGTTTAGGGACGATGTTTCCCTTGGAAACCTAGATTTAGTGGATGCGGGAATTCCCCATGGATTATTGATTGTAAATGTTCAATTTTCAATTTTCAGCAGAAATTATTGTACGCCCCGATGGGAGAGTTTCTGATTCTACAACCAGAAGAGGATGTATCGCCCCATCACCACCTTCTCCCTCCTGGAAGCGGTCTCTATCTCCTATCTCACCCTATTCAAAGTTCTGAAAATTCTGAAAATTCAAAAATCCTACTGAGGGATGCACAACACACATTTCTGAACTCTCCACACCCATTAGAGATTCTAAGCGACCGCTCCGCTTATGGAGCAGAAGGAAGCGTGTACAGAGACCATGACATGAACACGTACTTAAGATCAATTCTTGATGTGCTAAAGAAAAGAAAAAGGGACTTTGGGCATATGTCGTGGGTGCCGCTTGTGTATTCTAGAGGTGATGATGTTATAATAGGGAGGAAGACGAGGTTGAACAATCCTGCACATTGCAAGTTCAGGTTTGCAGGCTTGTTTAATGGAAGGAAGGAGAGTTTGATAGGGATCGGGAGCTTGTTTGTTGTGCTTTTGGTTCCGGCTAAGTTGCTGGTTATGGGAACTTTGTCCATGTTTGGTCGATAGTTTGATTCTTGTGCATTGTTTACTGTTTATACTGTGTGATAAATAGGTGTACATACAAGTGTGAATAGATGTTGAAAAAGAAATGTGTGTACATAGAAACCGAGTTGTGAGATCTAAGCTTCACGTCAAAAGATGGTGTTTTCCGTATTTCTGTGATTATTTTACAGATTTGATTTTTTTTTTCCTCCTTTGTTGTTGTTGTTGTTTACTTTAAATCTTTTCCCATGAAAAGATGTTTAATGTAGCAATCAGTACTGAATCAAAATTGAAAAAGGGAAAAGAAAGAAAAGCCACGAAAGGAAAGAGTGGGAAAATGGTTCTACACTAGATTCATATTTTGAAAGATTTTATTGTACGGTGGAAATAAAGCTAACAGCAAGTTATATGTGATATGCTTTATTCATACTAATTTTTACTGTTTTTTTCTTTTATTTGTTATTGGTTATGACCAAGGTTTTGTGGTCCTAGGGTAAACGAAGCTTCTGGATTATAAAACCAGTATAATGTGCATTACATTTAGTTTAATGGCTGCATTATAAAACTAGTATCATGTACACAACATGCAAGTCCCAAGTTGGCTTCTTTGAGTTTTTGTGTGCTCCCTTAAGAAAATGAGTGCATGTTGTTTATGTGCCATTTTGTTTATTTATATGTAGATGATTTTGCATACTTTTGTTATGAGCTTGACTACAACACCGTCCATTTTATATGTTAACATTGTTTGTATACAAATTTTTACCAAAATTGCAGTATTAAAATATGTTTTCAACATAAATATTCTGAGTTAGATATACGGTTATTATCCAGCTGGCTTAAAAAGCCCGATGGGTCGGGCTTGGATATTGTGTTGAAATGTCCTATGGGTTCTGGCCGGACTTGGGTTTTAATTATTGCGGTTGGACTCGGATTCGGACTTTATAATACTGGGACCGAACCATACCCATTGACATGCCTACTCTTAAAGTAAGAAAAGAACATATAGAAACTTTGTTTAATTTCCCCCCTCTTTGTTCACCTTTGCAATAGATGTACCCTTATCATAAAAAAAATGAAGTGATTATACACAGAAATGCAGTATTAAAATCAGCTTGGTGCTTATACATGCTCTAAGGGCTACATGATGCATCTGTATAATCAGCTTCATGCCCAAATAATCAGCTACATGCTCATATAATCAGCTTGACCAGGTTAACTAAAAAATAACATGATTTATGTCCCATATATTCAAGGTATATATTTACTTTTTATCCTCTTTGGAATTATTCTATCTTGAAAATTCATATTGTTTTCCGTTTGTAAACAATGATACATATAAATCTGTTATGCCATGCAAAATCAAACCATTTTTGTAGTAGCATTACCATAGATTATAACCAAACTATAAAATAACTAATAAACAATCGCTTAAGTTTTGCAGTAGTAATACATTCACATTCTGCTTTGAGGAAATTATTTTAAAGGAAAAAGTTCAAAATAATTTTATTTTTTAAGAAGTTAATTTTAAAATTAATTTTGAAGGACATGCGCATTTTTTCAACCTTCTTTTAACAAACCACTTTGTTATCCAACCGAAATCATTTCACTCCACCACCACCAAAAATTCTTAAAAATCAACTCTAGTATAAATCAAAATTAAAATCACAGATTGATAGAAACTCGATCAAAATCGTCTTCTCCAACAGATGTGAATCTTCTTCCACAATCAGAACACAATCTCTTCCACCGTCTAACGCAGTAGAAACAAAATCGTCAAAACATAAATCACACATTAAGGGTTCAAAATCAGTAGAAAAGAAGTCGACGTCAGCAAAGCCCAAACAATCGAATCCAAGAGTAGAGAAGGTTAGGGCTATAAAACGTATGGAGAAACAAACAATAGAAAACAAAGTCGAACATCAAGATCGAAATAATACTGACAAAAAAATGTCGAAGGTATTGCTTATGTTTAAGTTTACCGTATAGCTAATTTTCAACAAGTGAAGTTAAATGATATTTAAAAATATCATTGTAGATTTAAAAACAATATGCATGAATTGCATATCTAAATGATAGTTATATAGAACATTTCTATTTTTGAAACATAGTAGCATGTTTTGAATATGCGTAACGATAGTCAAATATATCATTATATTTTCTTAAGTGAAGTAGCATGCATTGAATAGGATAACGATAGTTGAATATAACATCTGTACTTTTAAATTATAATGTCATGCAATTAATTTGAAGAATGATAGTTGAACATAGAATCTGTCACTTTTCATTGCAGTAGTATGTGTTGATACATGATGATAGCTCAATATAATACTTATATTTTTAAAAACAGTAGCATGTACTGAATATGAAAATGATCGTTGAACATATTATTTTTATTTTCAAATGCAGCAGCAAACGTTGACCATGCAAAATGATACTTGAATTTACCATATTCATTTTTAAAGTAATGCAACATACATTGACAATACAAAATCATACTTGAAAGTAGCATCTGTATTTTAAAAATGTAAAAATATATATTCAATATACAAAATGATAGTTCAATATAGACTTTTTAAAAATGCAGTACAATAAATTGAATATGTAGAATGATAGTTATATCATTTTTACTGCTGGATATTTTCAACATTACCTCCATAGTTTTTTTACTGTTGGATATCTTCAGCATTACCTCCATAGTTTTTTTTTGTTTTAAAGAGAAAAGAAAAGGGAAGGAAGAATAGTCTCATATCTTCAGAAATATCAAACTATATTTGTTTAAATATAGATTCCTCATGAAAAGTTTGGGTCCTTTGGACACTCAAATGTTTGCTATGTTATGAGAAGGAAACTTATGCATTACCACCATAGGTACGCCGCCGCTGTCCGTCCGACTTGGATCGGGTCAGGTCGGGTTCAAGTCTAATTGACAAAATTAATTTTCTATTGAAAAATGTCAGATTTAAATTCAAATTTAAACGGACATATTTGGTGATGACGGGATATTTAAATGAACTGATACGACTGTTAGCAATAATTTTGAACCATTGGGAAGGGATGCAATGATGCATCTCTAGACGAATACACACATTTCCAACACTATAAATAGCAACGTCCAAAATCGTTGCTATTTCAACATAAACAACAACTTTTATCTTCTTCTTCCAGAGTTTGCAACGCCAGAAAGTGTTGCAGAACACTTTCATCACAACCAGTTTTTGCGACGCCTGTGAGGTGTTGCAAACGTAGAAATGTTGCAAATATGTTCTCTTCTTCTTCTCCATTCTATTTTCTGCGAATTTGCATCATCAAAAACAGTAATAAAGTATTCTTGGCATATCAAGATCGTACGAATCTTGAATCTGGTTACGCTGCCCAAGGCTTCATTGAATGCTGAAGTCAATAGTTTAATAACCTGTTTGTACTCGGTAGGTTGAACTATTGTCTAAACGAATCTATACTTTAGATCCTTGAAGTCAGAAGTACGACATCATCACCTTCTTCCTCGTCTCGAACCACAAATTTTACAAAAAATTTTTAGACAATAACTTTCAATCATGGAAAGTTCGAGCGTCTTGCGAATCATTAATCAGCACTTAACTCGGTTGGAGTGTCTGATGGAGATAATTTTGCTCGTTGGCAAGAGATGATGAAGTTCTTCTTATCACCATCAAATTGTTCTACATATTGGAAGATGGCTTGGAGGTAATACCGAAGGAAAATGCAATAGATGATGATGCTCTAAAAGCGAAACGTGCAAAGCGTAAAGAAGATGATTTTTTGTGTAGAGGGCACATTCTAATGCAATGTCTACTTCTGTCTACAACGCACATAGGACCTTGGAAACTGCAAAGGCTCTTTGGACTGCATTGGAAAGAATATACCGCATATTAAAGGCAAGTAACAAGAAATTTCTTATATTCAGTTTTATGGATTTCAAAATAGTTGCCAATAAGTCCATAATAGGACAAGTAAGTAAAATCTTACTGTTGGTAAATCAACTTAAAGATGCTAAAATAGATCTCTCTGAATCTTTTGTTGTTGGATTCATAATTTATACTCTTTAATTCTTGGAATGATTATAAGAAAAAATTAAAGTATGCGAGAACAGATTATGATTCAGACTGTTTACAACATCATCTTCGTATTAAAGAGGACTCTCGTAAACGAGAACTAGATGATAATCCACAAACGAGTCTCATTCTATGGCATATAATGTTAAATAACTGACAAGTTGAAGCCTAAGAATGAGACACGGTATAAAAGGAAAAATCATTCCAAGAACAATAAAAAGAAAGTTACTTGTTATTTTTGTAACAAGCCCGACCACTATGCTCGAGACTGCCGTCTGCGGAAGAAACAATAAAAATGAATGTGGTCGAAGACTCGCTTTTACTTTGTGCAAGAGGAAAACACCGTTAGTAGCATAGATAATGGTTGGTGGCTTGATATTGGAGCAACCATTCATATAAGCAAAGACCATAGTTTGTTTATGATTTACGAAGAAAAGAATGGAGAATGCAAAGAAGTTGCTGGAGCAAATAAGGTTCTAAGCAAAGTTATAGAAAAAGGCACTATAGAACTTCCACCTACCTCTGGAAAAGTTCTTACACTAGTCAATGTATTTTATGTACCAGATATATGTAAGAATTTGGTC